>CAEFZP010001702.1:190000-245000 GCA_903064625.1 Mallotus villosus
TGTCAAATCATGTTTTAGTAGAATGAATGTGTCTGGCTATCCAAACGGTACCATGTAGTGTCATGTTTTTTTGGGCCATTTGTAGCAAATACAAGTACAGGTATACTTTGGAATATGTGTGACTGTGTGTATGTTTGTATGTGTGTATACATGTGTGTGTGTGTGTATGTGTGTGAGTGTGTGTGTGTGTGTGTGCATGACATGTGTGTGTGTGTGTGTGTGTGTATCTGTGCATGCTGTGTGTGTGTATGTGTGTGTGTGTGTATGTGTGTGTGTTGTGTGTGTGTGTGTGTGTGTATGTATGTGTGCATACATGTGTGTGTGTGTGTGTATGTGTGTGTGTGTATGTATTTACGTATGTATGTGTGTGTGTGTGTGTGTATGTGTGTGTGTATTTACGTATGTATGTGTGTGTGTGTGTGTCTACTGATCAGCTCCTTGTGTCTGTCCTGTCACTCTTCCTCTCTGACATGGAGCTGGGTCATTGTTCAGGTTGACCCTCTGACCCCTGGGATAAGGGGACAATAAGGAGCGGAGGATTCTTTGTCTGAGGTAGCCGGTGGAGGGAAGAGAGAGAGAGAGAGAGAAGGAGGGGAGGAGGAGAAACACTGAGGGGTGGCTGTCACTCACAAGGAGAGGATAGAGTTGTCGAGAAAAGGCAGAATGGTACAAACAATGCACAGACATTAGTTTAGTTAGTAATATTAGGAATTATTAATACTAATTGTACTAACATTGTCAGTCACTAAGAGTACCCCAATGGTAAAATGGTCATTTTTACTTTTTGTTGGTAGAGTTTCTTGTTGGTTGTAGATTTTATTATGGTACAGATTATTGTCGGCTGTTAGCTGCCCAGGGTGACCATGGCAACCATAACAAACCTAAAGAACTGTGAGGTGTACTGGTGCCCAGTGCGAGGGGGAAGTGGGCACACCTGGGTTCCTGGTGTCGTGAGGGAGGGAGGGGTCAAGGGTCAGCTTCTAAATGGAAAAGACCTTCAACGTTCTGCTTGCTGCTACATTGCGGACAATCCCTTAATCACTGAGATGGTCATCACATGCAAAGTGATGCCTTCATTCTCTTTGATTCCTGCCACCTCAAACTGTGTGTGTGTGTGTGTGGGTGTGTGTGTGTGTGTGTGTACGACCAATTCAACTGACCCCCCCCAGCATCAACAAGGCCATCAAGCCCACACATGTGCTAAGTACCTGGACATGGGGCCAATCAGATAGCCCCACATCTGTTGTCCTGAGTCACCCTCTAAATGAATGAACCCCTCCTCCTCTTGAGATCCTTCACGGGCGTCTCTTCAACATCTGATAACTACCACCCATGTACATCTCCACCCAACATCCACTGCTTAAAAAAACAAACCCCCAAAAAAACACACATTATTTTTGGAACGAATGATCATGATGTGGAAGCGTCAACCGTTTCCCTATTTCACCATCAAATACACTTCTCCCCAAAACAATCAAATCCGTTTCGATGTTAACTAGAAAGATAAACAATGTCCTCGGACTGAAGTGGCACTTTTGTCTCGATGTCTACCGAGACGTGACCCCTTTATAAAAGAGCTTCCTCTGTTAACCGTGAGGGTTTCCTGTCTCTGCAGTGGGTAACAAGTAGCAACAATACTCTTATCCATACTTCCCCGTGATGTCTAGCAGAGTTCATAGTAGGATGACATCATGCATCCCTTTATAGTGCTGCGACTACTTTATCACAACCTACGACCCCCTCTTTATTTCTGCCTTGAGACAGGAAGGAAGGGAGTTGGAGGAGGAACTCTGATTGGCCCGGTTTGCACAGCGGAGGAGAGTATGGGTTTAGACTCAGGCTCGCGTACAAATAGAGATATTCACTTCCAATGTAAAAAAAAAGGTCTTCCTGTTGTGCGACAGCTGTGTGTTTACCTCTGTGTGTCGCTGGACTGGAGCTCTGATACAGGCGGGCGTGCTTTCCCAGCCTTCTCCCTTTCCCTGTGAAACCATTACCAAGCATTTTCTCATGTTCTTAATCTGAACACAAACAAACACGAGGTCTGTAGTCAGCAAAGAGATTGGCTCACATTTCTCAATTGTCTTTCAGTTAATAGCCAACAAACAAACGCAGCGTTGGCACTTTTCGTGAATCGCTCTGCAGGTGAGATCTCTCTTTTTCTCTGACACTAAGTTCTCTCTTTTTTTCACACCCTTTTTTCTCTCCTCCTGTTTCTAACTCCTCCCCCAACTCTCTTCCTCTGCAACACCTCAGTCCCTGAACGCGTAACGAGCGTGTGAGCCCGGCAGGGCATGTTCCAACAGTTGGCACGGTGATTGCAGAAGCGTGTGTCAGAGCGATTTGACAGTTCTCACGGTAAGGGAGTGTGAAAAAAACACTTGCACTTCATGTACACACAAATCTCCTCCCATCTATAATTGATATTACACTCCCCCCTCATTCATACCTGAGTCTCGGTTTCTAACTCTCTCTCAAATGAACTGTGAGCTCTCTCTCCCTCCAGGTGTTTCTCTCTCTCTCCAGGTCTCTCTCTCCCTCCCTCCAGGTATGTCTCCCTCCAGGTCTCTCTCTCTCTCCAGGTCTCTCTCTCCCCCTCCAGGTATGTCTCTCTCTCTCCCTCCAGGTGTGTCTCTCTCTCTCCAGGTCTCTCTCTCTCCCCCTCCAGGTATGTCTCTCTCTCTCCCTCCAGGTCTCTCTCTCCAGTTCTCTCTCTCCCTCCCTCCAGGTGTGTCTCTCTCTCCCTCCAGTGTGTCTCTCTCTCCCTCCAGGTCTCTCTCTCTCTCCAGTTCTCTCTCTCTCCCTCCCTCCAGGTGTGTCTCTCTCTCCCTCCAGGTGTGTCTCTCTCCCCCTCCAGGTATCTCTCTCTCCATGTCTCTCTCTCTCCAGGTCTCTCTCTCCCTCCAGGTCTCTTTCTCTCACAAACTCTGTGAACACTCTCTCAGGTCTCTCTCTCTCTTCTTTCTCAAATTCACTGTGGATTTAATCTCTCTCTTTTGGCCAGGGCCCTCTTCTTCCTCCTACCTCTTGCTGGTGGTTACTCAACCGTTCCCACACCCAGTGCAGCAGCAGACCTGTCCCCACTTGGCTCCCGTCGATACATCTGTCACACTGACAGACAGCAGTTTCACTGTTAATAATAAAAGATATGCCCTCAGGCCATGAAACTACAAGTTTCTCACTGGCAGTTTTGCCTTCCCTGAAGGAGGGAAAACGTCAGGGAGGGCTTCTCACATGACTACAAAGGCAACATAAGTAAGACTTAAATATGTGTTCCTTCTTTGGTTGCATACACACCCCACCTCCCCCTAGAGACTTGTGGGATAATTAGACCCAAACAAATGAAAGTGCATTTTTAGTTGTAGTTATGAGACAGTGACTGTCCAAATATGACTGTATTGATGGTGGTGGTGGGGGTTATTGGCGTGTATTGTATACAATATGTGAGCACAGAGCGGACATGAAAGAAGGACCAGACATGTGGTTGATTTTGTTTCAATTCCGAGTACAGAAATGTCACTGTCCCAGGAACTTCCTGCCGTTTCTTTTGATGATATAAAATGTATAGTGTGGCTAAGCCTATACAACTTAATGGTTACTAGTGAGGTGTATACATTTTAAGTTACGATTTGAACATACACAGGTTTTATGCATTAAGTTCAAAATTATAAATAGGATAACACTTACGCTAATATATGTTTTAATCGTCTTCTGGTTGTCTTATACGAACTAGTTCAACACTTTTTCTGATTTACGCGGCATCAAATTCAAGTTAGTGACAGACATTTACTGTAAAATTGAATTGACTCTGAAATCCGTAGATAACTACCCGATAAAAACAGACGTCAAGACAGCAGTCACAATAGCTGTAGCCTACCCGCGACGGATCAGCCCCATTGGCTGGAGAAGTGGAAGAACTTTCAGAGTTGCGCGAGGTACATCATTCACAACACAGGAGCGAGAGCGTTAACATCTATGTATTGAGTTCTCCCCCAAGACGATCCGCTCACGAGTGAGTCGTCTGGCTGGTTCTACTTATTTAAGAAAAGGATATTTATTTATTTTCGAGCCGCTCCTGGAGTTAACGAAATTGTGGATCTATGCACACCCCACGTGGAATTGTACGACATTTGTCAAGCTGAAGAGAAGGAATGTATCATATCTTTGTGAAACTGATATTTCTGATTCCTGCCATCGTCGGAACACAAGGTAAATTGATCGCAAATTAAGCTTCCATATTACAAATGTCTCGTAATATTATTTTTAGTAACTACGAGTAACTATAGGCTATTCCTCCCAATCTTGAAGTTACATCTTTGTGACTAAGAAAAGTTAGAGCCCCGATTTGATTTAGGCTAGTTCGATTTTTCACTACCAATGTACAAACTGCGTCTAATTTGAAGTACATTTTGCATCGTTTTGCAAAATGCAACAGCTTTAAAAACATTCTATTGAAGTATTTGTTGCATCGTTAAGCAGTCAATTATCAAAACTATTTTAAATCGTTGAGGAGCTATTCATGGGAACTAAGCGCTGCGTCGTGCAGCCAACTGTGGAACATCGGCTTCGTGCAACTATTTTTGTGCGCACAGTAGATTTGATTTTCAGAGACAGTTGATGCAAACATTTTGATGTTTGTGTTGGCTGTAAAAAGTTCCAGACCATTCAGAGGTGGGGTTTCAATGAACATGCTAATTTTGACCCAAATAAAATCATTGACAGGGTGGCAGGTAGTTCAACTTTTACTATTAAGATCGTTTTAACTAAGCTTATTTTTCAAGCTAGTCAAAGTCCGAATTATAATTTGTTTTGGGGCACATTTGTCCTTTTTCCACATTCTCCCGGTTTGGGCCGGAAAAAAACTTTGGTGGCGCGAGCGCAAATTTGTGGAATAGAACGGGGATCATGATAATGGGTGAAAAGAAGTTTGTGCGTGTGTTGCCGGAGCGGGTGAGGGGTGAGGAGAGGGAATGGGGGGTCTTTTGTCTCTGTGTGTGGGAGAGTGTGTGAGTCCCGTGTGGGGGTGGGGGGTGCTGTTATTCCCGTCTGCCCGTAAACAATGCCACTGGAGAGTGTTTTATGGCTCGTGCTGGACTCTGATTTCTTTTGTTCGCACATCTGAGCTTAGCAGCTGTTGCGCTTTCCCCGAGAGCGTGCTTTGCAAAGCCACGCACCACGCGCGCCACCGCTGGCCTCCCGTGCCCACGAGCCCGAGCTGTCCCTTGGGAAGCCGCAGATGACTGTAACGAATGAAAAAATGAAAATACACTTCCAAGTCACTCAATATCACTATTAAAGTTACTTAAAATAATCCGTTTATTTAAGTAATAATATAGCCTAATAATCTTAAAAAAAGCTTGTATTGTGTTCGTGTACATTGGAGTGCAAATGAATGCCTGAGAAAATGCAAGAGATGGTCTATGGCTGCTTTGTAACCATTCTCTTTCTTCTCCACAGGTCTAAGATGCTCTCTGCCCACTGAATCATGTCTGAACGGAGGGAGGTGTGAGGCCTCCCCAGACGGAAACGGAGAATGCAAGTGAGTGTAAAAAAAAACCCAGCTACCATGTTATTACCCAGTGTGTGAACAGTGAACACAGAGTTAAAACCACAAGGCTCACCCTCAATTTGGGCTCCCAGAGTCTCTTATTAAGGGATTGGAGGTTGGTCTGGGTCTCCTCTCAGTGCTGGAGATCTAGGGCTGGGCCTGTGTGAACTTCTTTCAGGCTCTGTAGTAGATCAGGATTAGTCAGTAAGGTCCAGAGAGCGGTGTTGGCGTATTTGTAAGGCCCCCGATTAGTGTTGTGTGGTACTTTAGGGTGCTGTAGGGTAGAGAGGCGAGGGGGCCACATAGTCCCTTTATCATTCCTGCTTTTTAGGGGCGGCTTTGCCGGGCAACCAGGGGCCCGGGAGGCACAGCTTCTGCTGGGGCTCGGTGGACATCCGCTCCCCCTAGCCCCTCCAGGAACCTCCCCCTCCTCGGAGCGCCTGCACACATTCCCCTCAAGAAAAGACCAAAGGAGGAGAGGAGGTAAAAAACAAAAAGGTAGAGAGAGAGAGAAGAGAGCCTCATTCCAGAGCGCGGAAGAGGTGAGAGAGGGGTGGCCGGACAAAAGGTGCCCCCCCCCTCTCCTCTCCCCTCCTGGCTGGTCTCTAATGAATGCAGGAGCCTTCCCCGGCGTAGTGAGGGGACGCGTCCCAGCCCTAAATCTTGTTTTTCTGCTCTTTCATGGAGCGACAGCTGGGGAAGGCCTGCCGCACGGCTCCCATTGTCTCCCGGCCAGGGCAATGCTGTGTGACTAATCAGAGTGGGGCTTCCCAGAGCACTACCCACTACCCCCATCTACACACACACACACACACACACACACACACACACACACCACACACACACACACACACCACACACACACACACACACACCCCACTCCAAAAGAAAACTCCAGAGTACACCCCAAACCCCTGCACGACACCCCCACTTCCCCCCCCCCTCTCCCTCCTCCTGCCTTTTGGTGGCTGAATAGGCACTCTCCTTTGGGATCTCCCATTGGCAGCAGATGGCTGTGAGATGTAATTGGATTGGATGTTATCAGGGTGTGTGTGCGTGAGGGGGGGGTCTTCGATGGAGTAAACTGCTGAAATTTGAAAGCAAACAAGTGGGGGAGGAGAGGAGATTTTTAGGCTTGAGTGATCGTCGACTCATGCCCAAATGGGATGTGTCTCGAAGAGAGAAAGACAGAGAGAGAGAGTCTGTGTGTGTGTAGGTTATTTCTGAAGCAGATATGCCAGTCTGCTTTAGTTCAGAGGATTTTTGAGACAAACATAAATAATTAACTGTGGGCAACAGGTGTAGGAATAATGGCTTGCTTGACCATCCTGGTGTGGTGTGTGTGTGTTTGGTTCATCCATCCAACCCCTGGTTCACAGGTGTGTGTGTGTGTGTGTCCTTTCTCTATCTCTTCTGTGAATCTTCTGGGTGGGCGGAGCCTGGGGGCATCTGTCCATGGCTGGCTGAGACAGAGGGCGCCCTCAGAAGGATCCGCACTAGACCACGCTAGCCCGGGGGCCACAACTCAATTATATCTGATTTGAAAGACACGCTTCCCCCCCCTCTCCCCACCCCCCCCCTACAAAGCTGCCTTTCAGCTCCCACCGGCAGCAGAAGCTGCAGTCTCCTCTGGGTTTATTGATGGGAAAGGTTGTCGTTCCACGCTCTCCTCACTTCACTCCCTCTGTCCGTCTCAGCTGTCATTCCTTCTCTTCTCCAAGCCGAACAGCCACCCACCATCCTGGGATGATGATGGTGGTGGTGGTGGTGGTGGTGGTGGTGGTGGTTGAGGTGTGTCTGTGTTCAGCTCGATGGGGGTCAGAGTGCAGCGTCCCTACCATGGCTCTCTGCATAATTATCAAGCCCATGTTTATTCATACTAGGCCACACTCACTGAGGCATACACTCACTGAGGCATACAGGACACATTTAGTGTGTGTGTGTGTGTGTGTAGAGGTAGAAAACCTCAATTTAGGATGTTCCTCCATGCGATCATGCAGCCATACAGGAGTATGGAGAGGAGTGTGGGGACTTCCAGAGTTCTGTGTTGTGTTCTGTGTGGAAGGCCCCGACACACATGGCCGTGTCCCGTGAATGAGCACGGAAAGAAGCGGAACGCACGTCTCTAACGTCAACGACTTTCGAGCAGATCACTGTCACACACACAGTGTTTGGGAGTTCTCCAGTTCCTCGTTGTTGCACACACACACACACGCACACACACACACACACACACATACACACACACGTATGCCACTAGAGAAATGACTTTTGTCCCACCCCGATGCTGTCCTTCCCTCCAGGGCAGCCAGGAACAGCACTAGACAGCCACATTGGCAGCGTGCAGCTGGGGCCGAGTCCGCCCGCTCGCCCGCGTCCTGGCTAGGAGCAGGGCATGGAGAGCCATCGTTTCCGTTTTTTATGGGGTTCTTTGCGGAGGGAATGTGAGTACGGTGAGAACGTGCAATGTCCATGCTGAGAGGCCACCGTGTTTATTTAGACTGTCCCAGACCGTGAGGCAGTAGCACGGATCGACTTGATGATTCGTCGAAGGCACTGGGTTTGCTTTGGGAATAGAGCAGCGGAGCTTTAGGGTTGGTCCAGAATGTAGAGGGGCGGGCCTTAGTTCAGGATGTGACCCGGCACCCCAGAGCAGTTTCCCCTCCGCTCTGCTTTCCCGTGGGTCGTCACGCTCCTGGTCCTCCACAGAAAACAGGAAGTTCTTCTAAAATAAAACCCCGCCTCCGACCCGTTCAGTGTTTTCTGTCCTTCAGTGCCAAAAATAGACTTTTTCAAAGATTCCCAGCCTTCCTACACAGATCATCCCTAGCACAGGAGCTAGCGTACTTCCTGTTTACCCTCTAGTAGCCTAGGTTACGTTGGTGGCGAGGAACCCAAACGGATCTAAGTTTGCCTGCAAAGTGTTTGTTTGCAGTCGCTAATCTGTCTGGGAATGTGTTTGCAGAAACCACACAAGTTACTGGAGGGATCGACCCCATCGCAGGATACACATGGATAAAAGGGTGTTTTGACAGTCGTGCGCGATACAAACTCTATCAATAAGGTTAGATAAGAGGAAACTCGCACACGTTTTGTCGTCTCCACGTGTGTGTCATCTGAAAAGTCTTCAATCTTATACAACGAGATCACTGACTCAGATCTCCGCTGTGAGCACGCCGACGTACGTCCCCCGTGGCACCTCGCCGCTGGCGTTCAGAGCTCGTTTCTGGCTGGTCGGCGGCGGCGAGGGGAGGAGGAGCCCTCCCCAGACACAATTTGAAGAAGTGAGAGGTGAAGTGGAGGCCTGCGTTTCCTGTTTCTCACAGCGCCTCGACGCGAGCGCTTCTACAGACTCTTCTAGTTAAAGACTTATTGGGGACAGCCATGTGTGTGTGCGTGTATGTGCGAGTCAAATTTAGCATGTATGCTTGGTGTGTGTGTGTCACGGGGTCACTTGGTGTAGGGTTGAGGCATACTTCCCCTGTCACCTCAGCTGTAGTGACCCCAGTCCTGTTCAAGGCTCTGGCGCTTGTCTCTCATCTCTCTCTGTCAAAGACCCTGTTTTAGTTTGAAGTAGCTGTTCAATAATAGACACCTAAAACACACACACATACACATGCTCCGCCCTCCCGCCACTATAAGAACGTACAGCGTTTGATCAAAAATAGATTGCAGATAGAAAACCGAAAGTGTTTTCGTGTGTGGTGTATCTTATTCAAGATGCAGTGAGTTGTGTTTTCTTTCTTCACAGTGCTGTGTGGTACAGCTTCATTGTGAAATCTGTATGTTGTAAACATTCAAAGCATCCATTTAGACTAGTAGGCCTATCTAGCATACCCCGCCAGTATAGGTATGTACAGGGTAGAGAGTCAAATTGCACTAAGGAGATAGATCTCCATCCCTCCATCCACTCACTTAATCACCACCTTTATCTTGTTCACTCTCTCCCTCTCTGTTGCTACCTCTCTTTCTCGTGCTCCCTCTCCTTCTGCACATGCTCTGGTAAACCTCAGCTCGTCGTGGCTTTTGGCCGTATCAGGAGCAGCCGGGTGCAGCCGCGGGTCAAGTGCGTTGAGCACAGCCAGGCCAGGCTGGTGTTGGACTTTTATTGGACTTTAAGCCCCCGGACGGACCACCACACCCCTCCGGAGGGTCCGCCATTCCCCACATGCCTCTGATATGGACCAGGGGGTGAGGAGGAGGAGGGAGGAGGTACTCTAATCTCCCCCAGGCCTAAATTAAGACCCTCGTAGTTGCAGGCCTGGGGAGGAGGGAGGGGTGTGTGTGTGTGTGGGGAGGGGAGGGGGGGGGGTAAGAGAGGTGAGGCTGAGGCGAGGATCTGAGAACAGAGGTGGGGTCTTAAAAAGAGAGGCGGAGAGGTGAGGCTGGTCTGGGTAGGGGCGAGGGGGGGTTGTGAGGCTCATCGGGGGGGGGCGGGGGGGGGGATCAGTGGCACTATGTCTGGAGATCCTCACGACTGGGGAGATCAGAGGGCGGAGGGTTCTGTCTGGTGAAGAGCAGAGATAAGGCTCCCGGCTCACTGTAGAGGGTGCTGAGCGATCACATGCCCCGGCACGGCCTGTCAGACACAGACACACCAGCTCCTCCGACGGCCCAGCCTGGCACTGGGGCGTACGGCAGGGGGAGGAAGGGCTCCTTGGGTGGGGTCGTCTGTGTGACGGGTGAGGGGTGAGAAGATCTTGGAAGGGGTGCAAGGAGTAATATCAAAGTCCTATCCGTTAGGATCTGTAGCTCCATCACAACAGGCCCCTCTATTGCCCCCAGTGTCTTCGCTGGTACCCCCGTTAGTACCCCAAGCAGAGGTCACAGCGGGAGATGTGTCGTCGGTGGTAAGCAGAGCTAGGGGCGGGGCCTCTGCGGGCAGGTGTCTATCCGTGATTAGACCCTGAGGTGGAATGTGGCGGCCATGTCAGGACCGCCGGACCACACCCCTCCTGCCGCAACTGAAATAAACCTTCCACCGGCCGGCGGAAGCTGAAGGTGGATGACACACACACACACACACACACACAGACTCACTCGCACACACACACCTGGCATGTCAGGCGCGCTATTCTGAGAATGAGCCTGTATTTTGGGGGGCTTGGAATTCCATGTATGAAAGTGATCTGACTAGAGACATCAGTCAGGGTGGTGTTGACTCTTTGGCGGGTGTGTGTGTGTGTGTGTGTGTGTTTGTGTGTGAAGGGGGGTGGGGGGGGTGATGATGTGTTTTAGAATAAAAGTTTCCTCTCAATATCGAAGCTCGGAGGGGTTGTATGAGGCTAAAAATAAACGGCCTGTCTGTGAGTCTGTCTAGGTATTTGAAGCCGGTGTGCCATCTGAAAGGTTCCAGCCAGTTTCGACACGCTGTGTAAATGTTCTGCGTCACTGCGACACAGACGGGTAGACAGGCGGGCAAATATCAATGTCGTAAGAAACTGACCACCGACAACAAAGGGGACTAATGGAGCAAATAAGACGAGGGTTGTTCTGAGTCTTACCTGACAGTTCTACTGATGGACCTCTTGGGTCTGGCCGTCTCTCATGTCCCCCCCTCCCCACCAGGGCTGTTCTGTGCCCAGGCAGATGTCTGGGTCTGGTCCTGGCTAATGATTAGATGGAACTAGCAGAATATCTACCCAACAAAAACCCCCTGTGAGAGGAGGAGAAGGGGAGGAGATCACCGTGACAAACAGGATGATGGTAGAAGGCACGAGACTCTTCTTTCTCTCTCTCGCTCTCTCTCGCTCTCTCTCCCTGTCTCTCCCACTCACAGACACACACACACACACACACACACGTACACACACTGCATCTCTTCTACACATTTTCCACAGCAGTGGTATGTCCCCTACACAGTGAGAGTGGCTCTGCCTTTGTGTGTCGTGGGGAGGGAGGAGGGGGGGAGGTTAAAGTCACCCCCAGAGTGGCAGATGGCAGATCAGGCCCAGTTTGGGAGGAAGTTGTTCCAGAGTCACAAATGTGTTTGGGGTCAGGGGTCAGGGCAGCATCTGCTGTGGCCCGAGGGGGCATTGCATCGCTGGTTGAGACCTGTTGCCGGGCTGTGTTGCCGTGGCCTGGTGGTGTGTGTGGGGTGGAAGGGTGGGGTTAAGGGTTGACTACCACCAAATGGAAGATCCATTACAGTGAGGGGACAGGACACACACACACACACACACAAACCTTCTTTGGCTTCTTTTGTCTCTCACAACCACCATCTTTTTCCCTCACAAAAGTCGTTTCCATGTGACCCCCCCAATACAAAGCCTCCTAAAGCCACTCTGGCTCCCTCCAGTAAGTGCTCCACGGCTCTGTTTACCTTCGGTGTGGAGGTGCAAAGTGAAGTCTCCTGGAGCCGGGGAAACTTCAAAGCCAGACAGACTATTTTAGCGGGCTTCTGCGACCGGCAGCAGCCTGTGTGCATTGGAGGGAGGACGACTCGCTGGCTGGCTGGCTGGCTGGCTGCCTGCGTATCTGTGTGTGTCAACAGGCAGGTGTGATATCTGAGACCTGCACTGTATACACACCGCAGCGCTGTCCTGAGGACAGCCAGGGGAGGAACCCAAGACAGAGAAAGAGAGCAGGGTGGGGCAGGGAGAGAAAAGGAGAATAAAGAACGGGAAGGAACGAGCGTACGACATTCAGAAAGATACTGGGAGAGATTGAGAGATAGGATAGGGGGGGATAGGGAGTGAAGAAATGCCATGAATAGAGAGGGACGGTGATGAAACGAGAGAAGGAGAGACAGGTAAGAGAGGTGTGAGAATGGCGTGTGGAAGGAAGAGATCAAAGTTGTAGCAGCTGACCCTCGCATAAGTCATTGGTGTCCCAAAAGGAGAGGTTTGTCAGCATCCCCCATCTGGGGACGAGGGGGGAGAGGGGGAGAGGGGGAGGAGCTCTGTCTAACAGCTGCCTTCATTAACATGCGCACCTGCTCCCTGTGGAGATCCTAGGAAGCCAACAGATGCCCCCTCTGACACTCTCTCTCCCTCTCTCTCTCCTCTCTCTCTCTCTCTCTCTCTCTCTCTCTCTCTCTCTCTCTCTTTCTCCCTCTCACACACACACACACAGACATTTAAACATAAACACCCCTTTAAACACCCCTCCTCCACTCAGTAGAACCCCTCTGGTCACACCAGTCCCTACACACACACACACGCACACAAACGCTCTCTCTTCTCACCCCCCACCTCCCCCACACACATGCACACCCAAGCTCACGGTTTTGGAATTTTTGTATTCACAGTCCAACTATCTATGAAATGCAATGTATTTATGAGCAGCAGAGAGTCATGTGTGATTTAAAAATGTGGTGCCTACAGCCTGGAGTTCCCAACTAGCCTATGGCAGAGCTGTATGTGGTGTGTGTGTGAGTGGGGATGTTTACCAGTCAGTTTGAACTGAAACTGGGAGACTGTAGCCATGTTTGTCCTTGGTGGGAGTATGGAGGGGAGGAGGGGCTCCACAGGGGCTTAGAGGCTGAATGTGGTTGTCCATGTCTGGGCAGCCCAGGCCGCCATACCCCCTTGATCTCTGTGGTCCTGATGGGATGAGTGTGGACAGCCAGGGGAGGGGGATAGGTAGCTGGGAACGGGACCATGGAGCACGGCGCGACGGTCCCCCAAGCCTGTTTTTGTGGCGTCTGTTGTCCCAGCAGAGTGTGTTTTCAGAGTTCTAAGGGGGCCTAATCCAGGGAGCCAAACTAGAACAACAACCCCAGCCCCCCTCCACCCCCTCGCTGAGCGGGAAACTGAGAGGAGCTCCAGCCCCCTCTCTCTCCCTCTCTCTCTCTCTCTGTCTCTCTCTCTCCCTCTCTCTCCCCTACCATCTCCTCTCTCTCCCTCCCTCCCTTTCTCTTTGGCCCGCTGTCTCATTAGATAAATTGTGCCACAGTGCGAGGGCAATGGGGACGCTTGTTCTGGATACTATAACAAATGACTGTGGACTCCATGTCCAATTTCCCCTTGTGGTCTTCACCTTCACTGATTTGTAAAGGAACCCCTCAAATAGTTCCTAACCATTTTCTCTCTCTCTCTCTCCCTCCATCTCTGCTCCTCTCTCGCCCCCTCGCCAGGTGTTCCAGTGACTATGTGGGCAGCAGGTGCCAGTACCCCCAGCCCATGTAGCCCCTCCCCCTGCAGGAACGGCGGCGAGTGCCGCTCGGTCTCCCACGGCAACACGTTCGACTTCCGCTGCGTGTGCCGCCTGGGTTTCTCCGACCGGCTGTGCCTCACGCCCACCAACCACGCCTGCATGAGCTCCCCCTGCAGGAACGGAGGCACCTGCGACCTGCAAACCCTCAGCGACTACCACTGCCGCTGCCCACCCGGCTGGTCAGGTACGAAACACACGCACCCTATTGTAAAAAAACACCCCCGGCAGGTGCTCAAAAGTCAATTGAGGGCGCGTTTGATTTGCGAACAAAGTGTCTGGCTTCCTTAGGGGGTTTGTCTTAGTCTCTCCTCATTGCTTGTGCTCCCGTGCTCCTCCCTCCTCAGGAAAGACGTGCCAGCTCGCCAACCCCTGCGCCTCCAACCCCTGCGCCAACGGCGGCCAGTGCTCCCCCTTCGAGTTCCACTACATCTGCGCCTGCCCGCCCTCCTTCCACGGCCAGACCTGCAAGCAGGACGTCAACGAGTGCGCCCAGACCCCGTCCCCGTGCCGCAACGGGGGGGTGTGCGTGAACGAGGTGGGCTCCTACCACTGCCGCTGCCCCCAGGAGTACACCGGCGCCCACTGCGAGACGCCCTACCTGCCCTGCAGCCCCTCGCCGTGCCACAGCGGGGGCACCTGTGTCCAGAAGGGAGACACCATCTACGACTGCAGCTGCCTGCCAGGTAGGGCTTCTCCTCCGCCCCGGGTAGTTAGCATGGATCGCCTAGCTCAGGGCCACAGCCATGGAGTTAGCATGGATCGCTAGCTCAGGGTTACAGCCATGGAGTTAGCATGGATCGCTAGCTCAGGGCTACAGCCATGGAGTTAGCATGGATCGCTAGCTCAGGGCCACAGCCATGGAGTTAGCATGGATCGCTAGCTCAGGGCCACAGCCATGGAGTTAGCATGGATCGCTAGCTCAGGGCTACAGCATGCTCACTGCTTGGGATCGCACCCGTTGAAGGCTGCTGGAGAGCCCAACAGTTTCCCCTGTTGCCACCAGTCTCTCGCCCCCGATGGCTGGCAGGATGTCGAGGCACAGCCGTTTCCTCCTGATAACCCCCCCCCAACACACACACACACACACACACACACACATCCACTGACTTGTTTTTCTAATCTTGTTGGTACGTTTGCCACCCGTCCCCTCCTCCCCAGTGTTGTGTAAGGCTGTGGTTCTCCCGAGGGCATTGTGGTTGGAGCTGTTACTCAACCTGTGGCTGGAGGCCAGCTGTGCCCCAGGGCGAGACGGCAGATCCCCTCCCTATCGGGGCCCTTCATTACCCCCCCCGTAACCACCGAGAATACCAACATTTTTGTCAGTTAGGCTACAGCTAGATTTCACTTTCAATTGGGAGCAAGGTTCAGTGGCCAATTGATAATTAACCTGTGTGTGTGTGTGTGTGTGCTGGGGGGAGTTGAGTTAAAGTTCAACCCACACCGTGCCACTCTCGTGGACCTACATGATAGAATGGGAATACCAGAGGACCTCATGGTAAGGCATGTGTGTGTGTGTGTGTGTGTGTGTGTGCATCCGTGAGGTCAGCTGAAATCCGATCTCTGGGCTGATAGCTAATCAGAGACCAGGCGCTGTAAAACGCCTACATTACCCAGCGGCACCTCGGGACATCCCGTTTGATGTGCGGGACATCAAACGGGCCGCCGTGGGAATACACGCGTCTTATCTCCCTCCGCGACACGACGACAATGAGAGGAAGGGTGTTTCCCGGTCGACACACAACACCGTGGAGATAAGAGGAGAGGGAGGGTGGCATCTCACTTGCATCACGCTCCTACTGGGACTCTTGTTCTGTGTCGCCCCTGTCTCCCCATGTCCCCTGTCCCCTGTCTCAATGTGTCTTTCTGTGTCCCCAGGCTTCACAGGGCAGAACTGTGAACATAACATCGATGACTGTCCCGGTCATAACTGTCAGAACGGAGGCCTGTGTGTGGATGGAGTTAACACCTACAACTGCCAGTGCCCCCCTCACTACACCGGTAAGGACACTCCCACTGACGCTCTCTCTAGAAGGGATGAGATGCCCCACACCACACCACACAATGCAAACCCCCTCCAAAATGCAATGCTTTGGGTTAAAAACATAAAACACATATAAGTCTTTGTTGTATCCGGCCTTGTTCGTTCATTCACTCACATCCCCCCCTCACCTCCCTCCCCCCCCCCAGGTCAGTATTGTACGGAGAACGTGGACGAGTGCGAGCTGATGCCCAACGCCTGCCAGAACGGCGGCACGTGCCACGACACGCACGGCAGCTACCACTGCGTCTGCGTCAACGGCTGGACGGGCGACGACTGCAGCGAGAACATCGACGACTGCGCCAGCGCCGCCTGTTACCAGGGCGCCACCTGCCACGACCGCGTGGCCTCCTTCTTCTGCGAGTGCCCGCACGGACGCACAGGTACGCACTACCACCTCCACCAACGTCCAGCGGGACTGGGAGCATTTGATTTAGTTCACCAACTAAGGTCAAACCCCCGTGGGGAAGCATCCCAAAAACACACACCTCAAAGGGTTCGATCAAACCCAGGTCCGCCCCGACATTGCTGTGGTTACAACGGACGGGTGTGTTAAAAAGATATTTCTTGTTTCTGTGCGTCCCGTCTCCAGGCTTGCTTTGTCACCTCGACGACGCCTGCATCAGCAACCCGTGTCAGAAGGGTTCCAACTGCGACACCAACCCTGTGAACGGCAAGGCCATCTGCACCTGCCCTCCCGGTTACACGGGCTCCGCCTGCAACCAGGACATAGACGAGTGCTCCTTGGGTAGGCGCCTTTCTCCTCCCCCCTCTCCTTCCCCTCTGCTCCTCCCCCCCTCTCCTTCCTCTCTGCTCCTCCTTCCTCTGCTCCTCCCCCCCTCTCCTTCCCCTCTGCTCCTCCCCCCTCTCCTTCCTCTCTGCTCCTCCTTCCTCTGCTCCTCCCCCCCTCTCCTTCCCCTCTGCTCCTCCCCCCCTCTCCTTCCTCTCTGCTCCTCCCCCCTCTCCTTCCTCTCTGCTCCTCCCCCCCTCTCCTTCCTCTCTGCTCCTCCCCCCCTCTCCTTCCTCTCTGCTCCTCCCCCCCTCTCCTTCCTCTCTGCTTCTCTCCCGTCTCCCCTAACTGAGGTCCCTGTGTGTGTCCAGGTGCCAACCCTTGCGAGCATGGCGGCCGCTGCCTCAACACCAAGGGCTCCTTCCAGTGCAGGTGTCTCCAAGGCTACGAGGGCCCTCGGTGCGAGATGGACGTCAACGAGTGCATGTCAAACCCCTGCCAGAACGACGCCACCTGCCTGGACCAGATTGGAGGGTTCCACTGCATTTGCATGCCAGGTACGGACCACCGGACTGTACCACTAATGCAGTATTTTGTCATGGCCTGTGTATAGACAGTGGCAGATTTTTTCCTACAAAGGACATCCATTGAGATGTCAGTTGACGGCATGTTGACACTTATATATTTTATTTATTGTGTGTGTGTGTGTTGCACGCAGGCTACGAGGGTGTGTTCTGTCAGACGAACAGCGATGAGTGTTCCAGTACGCCGTGCCTCAACAACGGCAAGTGCATCGACAGGATCAACTCCTTCCACTGCGAGTGCCCCAAAGGTGAGTACACAGAGACGCAGCGAACGGAGGGATGGAGGAGTGGGAAGGGCGGGAAGAAAGGTCCGGTGGGTGGGGGTGGAGAGGGTGGGGGTGTAGGTGGGCCACGTGCAAAACAAATTAATTTTGAATCGTGTCTAAATATTCAAGACAGACAGGCAGGCAGACAGACAGACAGACAGACAGACAGACAGACAGAGAGAGAGGCAGACAGACGAGGGGGGAAGAGAGGCAAGAAGACAGACAGAGAGAGAGACAGACAGACAGACAGACAGACAGACAGACAGACAGACAGACAGACAGACAGGCAGGCAGACAGACAGACAGACAGACAGACAGACGAGGGGGGAAGAGAATGCACCAGTGCCGCTGAGTCATTAGCATAATTGGCGGGCACCGCAGTTTGCTCGGCAGCTTAGTGCTGAAAGCCGGGGTGGCGGACTGGGGCGACGACACAGTCGTCTGAAAGACGTGTCTGTGGAGCCCCTGCAGTACGGGAGGCCGTTATGAAGTTCAGGGTCCCCAAGTCCTAGTTTATATGCAAATTAGTTTCTCTTCTTCAGACTTGCTTTCATCCTGTGTATGCACTGTAACCGTGGCAACCACGATAAAGACTGGATTAGGGTTTGAAGCTTCCCGCCTTTTGAGGCCCTCCCGTAGACTCTGATCCAATCGCATCTGCAGAAATGACCAGCTGAATGAGCCCTACATTCTTATTAGGCGTAAAACTAGACTTTTTACAAGAAGGACTGACAAAACTGTATATCTAAAACATCATAAATCGGAACCACGAAACACCAACTGAGCCGTCACAGAGAGCCCAGATATGAACATGTTGCATGGTGTCTCCAGGGTTCTCTGGGAGCCTGTGCCAGGTGGACATTGATGAATGTGCCAGCACCCCCTGCAAGAACGGGGCCAAGTGCACCGACGGAGCCAACAAGTACACCTGTGAATGCACAGAAGGTATACACACCCACACACAGACACACACACACACTCATCCATACACACACTCATCCACACACACTCATCCACACACACACTCATCCACACACACACTCATCCACACACACACTCATCCACACACACACTCATCCACACACGCACTCATCCACACACGCACTCATCCACACATACACTCATCCACACACACACTCATCCACACACACACACTCATCCACACACACACACTCATCCACACACACACACTCATCCACACACACACTCATCCACACATACACTCATCCACTTACACACACTCATCCAATGGTATCATCCATCTCACCTCTCTCACTGTAAAAAACCCGAACTAAAAGAACCTGCTGGCACTTATCTCTTCTACTCCGATACTGGACTGAAAACCCTGGGTTTCCCTGTGTCTGTTAGTTGTTCTTGTCAGAGTGCTCACCCCTCCCCACCCCACCAGGCTACACCGGCCAGCACTGTGAGACGGACATCAACGAGTGCTACTCGGACCCATGTCACTACGGCACCTGCAAAGACGGCCTGGCCTCGTTCACCTGCTACTGTCGCCCTGGTTACACAGGCCGCCTGTGCGAGACCAACATCAACGAATGTCTGTCTCAGCCCTGCAAGAACGGGGGCAACTGCCAGGACAGGGAGAACAGCTACGTGTGCGCCTGCCCCAAGGGCACTGCAGGTGAGAGAGCCACACACACACTGGGAAGAACACACACACACATACACACACACACACTGGGAAGAACACACACACACACACACACACACACACACACTGGGAAGGACACACACACACACACACACACACTGGGAAGAACACACACACACACACACACACACTGGGAAGAACACACACACACATACACACACACACACACTGGGAAGGACACACACACACACACACACACACACTGGGAAGAACACACACACACACACACACACTGGGAAGAACACACACACACACACACACACACACACACACACACACTGGGAAGGACACACACACACACACACACACACACACACACTGGGAAGAACACACACACACACTGGGAAGAACACACACACACATACACACACACACACACACTGGGAAGAACACACACACACATACACACACACACACACACACACTGGGAAGGACACACACACACACACACACTGGGAAGAACACACACACACATACACACACACTGGGAAGAACACCCACACACACACACAGATACAAACAAACACACACACGCAGGGAAGAACCCACACACACACGTACGTACAAACACACAAACGCAGGGAAGAATCCACATAAACACACACAAATACATACAAACACACACACGCTGGGGGGGGAAAACACAGACACACACCCTTGGTCAAACACAAAGGAGAAGATCACAGACAGTTGTCAGATTGTGCCTACAGACACACAGTAGTGACATCACGTCATGACTACAGTAGCAGTCTAATCAGAATCAAGATCAGAAATGCGTTTATTCGCCAAGTCAGTGTACACAAACAAGGAATTGACTTTGGTGGGCAGGTGCACATACAGTAGACATAAACGGTAAACATAATACAATAATATTGCCAACATTAATAAGGCCATTCCCTGCATTGTGGCGTCCCACCAGGTTTCAACTGCGAGGTGAACCTGGACGACTGTAAGAGCAAGCCCTGCGACTATGGCAGGTGCATCGACAAGATCAATGGCTACGAGTGTGCGTGTGAGCCAGGCTACACAGGTGAGTTCTGGGCGGGGCCAGGGAGGGGAGTGGGTGGTCCCTTGGGCCTGGGGGAGGGGCAGAGGGAACAGGTGGCTAGCGGACCCACTCCAACAGAACAGTGGTGTCGGGTTCTACGTAGAGGACACACACACACACTCACACACACTCAGGTAGCGGCTTTTGTTCTGCCCATGAAAAGGCTCTACAACGCCTAGCTCTGAAAGAGACTGAAAGGAGATCTTTTTAAAAGGACGAGTCTGACCTTTTAAACACATGTCTGCTGTTTGCTCAAGCAGTAACAGTTTTTCTGGACCAAACCAAATCCTGACCCGTTCCTGACACGCTGTGTGGAATAAACTCACTGGGCAACTTTTCCCCTCGTGTTGACATTGATGTGTGAAAACTTTCCACAAACTGTCCACGAAGTACAGTTACCATAACGATGTTCCCAAGAGGGTCTGCTTTCATGGCCTGGTTTGACCGGTTCCAAGTGTTTTTGTGCGTGCGTATGCATGTGTGGACTCTTCTACATGAAGGGTATGGTAGAAGTGGGTGCAGGCTGTTGCACCCCCACCCACTATCTTTGTCCTCTTTTCAGTGTGCAGGGGAGGGAGGGGAGGTGTGTGTGTGAGGTAGGGCAAGGCTCAGGGACAGAGAGGCATTGTCATTGTACAACAGGCAGTTGGGCCTCCCCCCCCTCTCTGATTGATGAAGAGAATTGAGGCGGGGGTGGGGGGGAGGCGGGAGGTAGGAGGGGGGTGTGGGGAGGGGGGGGGTCTAGGGAGGCTGGAGGAAAGACGGCGAGGGGAGGGGAGCTATCCGACGGGGGTTAATTGTTGCTCGGCCGCGTGTGAAATGGGGCCCTGGCCTTCTGTCCCTGAAACCAGCAGTGGGTGAAGTTGGCCCTCCCCAAGCTGCCCTTTGGGGGGGGGGTGAAGGCGGGGCCTTTGTGTGGCCCATTGTCACAGGATAACAGATCTGAGCTGCAACCCCCCCCCCACCCCCCAGCTGAAACTCCCTCTCCTCCTATTCACCAGTCTGCCTCTTTATTACTGGCAGAGACAGACAGAGAGCGATGGAGAGACAGACAGATAGAGAGGGAGAGAGAGGGAGAGAGGCTGGGGCTAATCCCCCGCAGGCTAGCCTCCTCCTCCTGCTCTCTCCGGGGCCCTCAGCCCGGGGGCCCTCAGCCCGGGGCCCTCAGCCCGGTGCCACAGCCCTCATTGTCCCCACTGCTCAGCTACTTATGCAGGCTTAAAGAATACCAGAGCATGCTGGCCAGCTGTGCTCACGACACAATAGTCCAACATGCCCTGAATGCTAATACACTGGTCATATCCTAATACCATTGGACATGTTGGGGGGGGAGGGATGCTCATTGTAAGTGTCTGTGGGCTAGCTTTCGTTTGGGATACATTGACATAAATATGTATTTGATCTCAATCTTTAAGAAATAATGATAAATAACGTACAGGCCTCATTTAGAAGTGTCCTAAAAAGAGAGTGTTTGCGTTGCCCCTCTTCCAGGCACCATGTGCAACATCAATATCGACGACTGTGCCATCAACCCCTGCCACAACGGTGGCACCTGCATCGACGGCATCAGCAGCTTCACCTGCCTGTGCCCAGAGGGCTACAACGACGCCACATGCCTGGCACAGGTGGACGAGTGTGGCAGCAACCCCTGTATCCACGGGCGGTGCCAGGACCTGGTCAACGGGTGAGCACGGCCCCCCCCCTCACACACACACACACACACACACACACTGTCATACCACTCACATGTGGACTCATATATACAGTCGTATGCAAAAGTTTGGGCACCCCTGATAATCTCCATTACTTTCATCTATAAAATGTTGGGCGTTTGGATGAGGAACGTCTTTGTCATATATATACACATACGTCATGGACAGTGATATTTTAGCCGTGAAATAAGGTTTATTTGATAAACAGAAAATATGCCATACGCATCATAAGAGAATTAGACACTTGCATAAATTTGGGCACCCCAACAGAAAAATCACATTCATATTTAGTAGAGCCTCCTTTTGCAAAAATAACAGCTTCTAGACGCTTTTTATATCCTCTGATGAGTGTCTGGATTCTGGATTGAGGTAATTTGGACCATTCTTCCTTACAATACATCTCCAGTTCAGTAAGGTTTGATGGGTGCCTAGCGTGGACAGCCCGCTTCAAGTCACCCCCATAGATTTTCAATTATATTCAAGTCTGGGGACTGGGATGGCCATTACAAAACATTGTAGTTGTTCCTCTGCATAAATGCCTTAGTGGATTTGGAGCAATGTTTCGGGTCGTTGTCCTGCTGGAACACCCAACTGCGCCGTAACTTCAGCTTTGTTACAGATTCTTGAACATTATTGTCCAGAATTTGCTGGTACTGAGTTGAATCCATACGACCTTCAACTTTAACTAGATTCCCAGTTCCTGCACTAGCCACACAGCCCCACAGCATGACGGACCCCCCCACCAAATTTTACTGTGGGCAGCAAGTGTTTTTCTAGGAATGCTGTGTTCTTTTGCCTCCATGCGTAACGCCTCTTGTTGTGACCGAATAACTCCATCTTTGTCTCATCAGTCCACAGCACTTTGTTCGAAAATGAGCCTGGCTTGTTCAAATGTAGTTTGGCAAACCTCAAGCAAGCCTTTTTGTGGCGCGTGTGCAGAAAAGGCTTCTTCCGCATCACTCTCCCATACAGCTGTTCTCTGTGCAATGTGCGCTGAATGGTCGAGCAATGCACAGTGACACCATCTGCAGCATGATGACCTTGCAGCTCTTTGGAGGTGGTCTGAGGGTTGTCCTTGACCATTCTGACCATTCTTCGCCTTTGCCTCTTTGTTATTTTTCCTGGCCTGCCACTTCTGGCCTTAACAAGAACTGTGCCTGTTGCCTTCCATTTCCTAATGACATTCCTCACAGTGGAAACTGATAGCTGAAACCTCCGGGATAACTTTTTGTAGCCTTCCCCTAAACCATACTGCTGAACAATCTTTGTTTTTAGATCATTTGATAGCTGTTTTGATGCCCCCATTTTGCCACTGTTCAGAGGAGAATCAAAGAGAAGCAAAACTTGCAATTGGCTAACTTAAATACCCTTTCTAATGATTGAATGCACCTTTTTATGTAATTGAAGGCTTAACGAGTTAATCAGACTAATTCTGTGTTGCAGTTAATCAGCATTTAGTAGGCAGAGGTATTCAAATCAAATAAATGATAAGGGTGCCCAAACTTTTGCACAGCCTTTTTTTCACATTTGATTTAATTTCACACAACTAAATACTGCTACACACCAAATATCTTTGTCTGGAAAACACCCCAGCACTCAGTGTTAACTAGAAAAGTAATATTACAATATTATATTGATCTTTTTTGGTGAAGACAGGAAATTATCATGCAGCCTCAGAGGGGTGCCTAAACTTTTGCATACGACTGTATATATATAAACACACACGCACACACACGTGGACTCTCATATATATATATATATATACACACACACACACACACACACACTCATACCACTCACACACACAATCTTTCTTGTACATTTCTCACCCCTCTTCCTGTGTGTGTGTTTGCAGCTATAAGTGCTTGTGTGACTCGGGCTGGAGCGGGCCCAACTGTGACATCAACAACAACGAGTGTGAGTCCAACCCCTGCATGAACGGGGGAACCTGCAAGGACATGACCAGCGGATACCACTGTACCTGCAGAGCTGGGTTTAGTGGTCAGTACGATCTATAACACCTGTCTCTCTCTCTCTCTCTCTCTCTCTCTGTCTCTCTCTCTCTCTCTCTCTCTCTCTGTCTCTCTCTCTCTCTCTCTCTCTCTCTCTCTCTCTCTCTCTCTCTCTCTGTCTCTCTCGTCTCACTCTCTCTGTCTCACTCTCTCTGTCTCTGTCTTTCTCTCTCTCTCTCTCTCTCTCTCTCTCTCTCTCTCTGTCTCTCTCGCTCTCTCTCTGTCTCTCTGTCTCTCTCTCTGTCTCTCTCTCTCTCTGTCTCTCTCTCTCGCTCTCTCTCCCGCTCTCTCTCTCTGTCTCTCTCTCTCTCTGTCTCTCTCTCTCTCTCTTTGTCTCTCTCTCTCTCTCTGTGTGTGCGGTGTTCTGAGTGTGGTTCTCTAATCCTCGCCACGGCTGCAGGTCCTAACTGTCAGACTAACATCAACGAGTGTGGCTCCAACCCCTGCCTGAACCAGGGCAGCTGCATCGACGACGTGGCCGGATACAAGTGCAACTGTGTGCTGCCATACACTGGTACGGCACACACACACACACACACACACACCTGGGCCTGGTCTGGTCACACACACACGCACCTGGGCCTGGTCTGGTCACACACACGCACCATGTCACACATCTGAAGTGTGCTTTCCCTTGGAGGACCAAACGCCTCACTGCTAACTTTTGGCTAATAAGAAACATACGTGCTGTTTGGACACTGGACGCACACTCATGTTATTCTGTACATGGCCTTATCTCATAAGAGTGTTGTTTTAGAGGGTTACCGAGGTTACCCGTGGACCACTAGATGTATGGAAAACAGGCCCAGCCTCTGTCATGGTCCTTTTGACTAAAAGTGGAAAAATCCGCCCAGCATCTGCTGAGTTGGGATAACTGTGTGTGTGTGTGTGTGTTTTGGAATAACATACGCTGTGAGTCGGCCAGGGCTGGGAACAGAGGCCAGTTCCATTCCCTGTACGTCTACTTCCTGTTTCCTGTCTGTGACCTTGCACAATAGCAGGAAACGGCATGGCACTTCCTGCCTGGTCAGGTTGCTGTGGAAACGGATAGGGAAGTGGATGGAAAGTGGGCTTTAAAAGCTGATGTCACTACTGGGGCCTGCCCGGGGCAAACCCACTAGTATTGCAGAAGGCAGCATAGTAGTCCTCACCCAGCCCCAAAACACAATGCAATACTAAAAACTATAAACACCTAGATTAGCATAGCAGCTAATCTAGGTGTGTTTTGATATCGTGGGGTCTAATGGGTCTTTGTAGTAGGCACACACTCGCCACAGCAGGGCCAGGTATTAACTGTGACCTCCATCCCAAGGTGAGACATGCGAGACCCTGCTCGCCCCGTGCAGCCCCCGCCCCTGCAAGAACGGAGGGGTGTGTAAGGAGTCGGAGGACTACCAGAGCTTCTCATGCGTCTGCCCCGAGGGCTGGCAAGGTAAACACCCACAGCTGCCCATCCACCCCTCCACACAGCTGGCCATCCACCCCTCCACACAGCTGCCCATCCACCCCTCCACACAGCTGTCTGGCAATGTATTCATCCACATGTTCATCCTTCAAACCATTCATTTATTTGTCTTCCTGTAATTCATCTCCTCCCTCCCTCCCTCCAGGCCAGACCTGCGAGATAGACATCAACGAGTGCGTGAAGAGTCCATGTCGCAACGGCGCCACGTGCCACAACACGGTGGGCAGCTACCAGTGCAACTGTCGCCCCGGCTACACCGGCCAGAAGTGCGAGACGGACATAGACGACTGCAAGCCCAGTAAGACGGGACGCCATCTTAGTTAGGACGCCACCAACAGGTCTCAGCTCTGCCCGTGGGACTCAAACTAGATCTGGATCAGTCGATCTGACCTCCCCCCCTCTCCCTCCCTCCCTCCCCAGACCCCTGCAGTAACGGCGGCCTGTGCCGGGACGGCGTGGACAGCTTCGTGTGCACGTGCTTGCCGGGGTTCCGCGGGGGTCGCTGCGAGGAGGACATCAACGAGTGCGAGAGCAACCCCTGCAAGAACGGGGCCAACTGCACCGACTGTGTCAACAGCTACACCTGCTCCTGCCCCCCTGGGTTCAGCGGCATCAACTGTGAGATCAACACCAATGACTGCACCGAGAGGTATGGAGACCCCCCCCTTTGATGACATGCACTGAAGACGCCATGCTACGCTACGCTATGCTAGCTAAATACTACTAAGCTCAATACTAGCTAGCCAGCTCCCTGACTGTCTCTGTTAGCTCTGTTTATGTTTACCAACTGACCTCTGTTAGACCTGTCTCTACATCCAGAGTGTTAACCCCTCCCCTGGCCTCTTGTGTCTCCCTAGTTCCTGCTTCAATGGTGGCACCTGCATGGACGGGATCAACGCCTTCACCTGCCTGTGTCTCCCTGGTTTCACCGGCATCTACTGCCAGCATGACATCAACGAGTGCGACTCCAAGCCCTGCCAGAACGGGGGCACCTGCCTGGACAGCTACGGCACCTACAAGTGCACCTGCCTTCAAGGATACATTGGGATCGACTGCCAGGTAAGGGGGACGACAGCCATCTTTACTGGGGGCGGTGAGGTCATCGAGGGACGGGGAGTCATAGGCAGCCATCTTGACTGAGGGCACACGGACTTAGGGCAGCAGCACACGGCCATGTCCGCTGAGGGGCATTTGATCACCTAACCAGTCGTCGGATGATGTCTGCTAAATGCCTGTCTGGAATGCGTGTAAGAATGTGTGTTTTCCCGCTCTCCTTCCAGAACCTGGTGCGTTGGTGTGACTCGTCCCCCTGTAAGAACGGGGGCTCGTGCTGGCAGCAGGGGGCGTCCTACACCTGTCAGTGTCAGACGGGCTGGACGGGACTCTACTGCGACATCCCCAGCGTGTCCTGCGAGGTGGCGGCCAAGCGGCAAGGTAACATCAAATCAAATCAAAAATGTATTTGTACATTGCCCTTTTTACACGCAAGCATGTCACTGAGGGCTTCACATACGCCCATAAAACGGCCCCTCAACCAACCTAAACCCTCAAGGAAGACAAGGAAAAACTCCCAGAAAAACTCAATGCAAGAGAAAAAATTGAAAAAAACATCCCTCTGCAGAATGTGTGTGTGTCCTCAGAGAGGGAAAGAGTTTGTGTCCTGGAAC
Organism: Mallotus villosus; assembly: GCA_903064625.1. NCBI lineage: Eukaryota > Metazoa > Chordata > Actinopteri > Osmeriformes > Salangidae > Mallotus > Mallotus villosus. The sequence continues at coordinate 216,900 of CAEFZP010001702.1, forward strand.
AAAAGAGAGTGCGCTTGGCACAAGTGAGAGAGAGTGTATGTGTGTGTGTGCCCTGTCTGTCCATGTGTTTGTCTGTGTACACATTTCAACACGCGGTAGTCCCTAACGTCTGCCCCCTGCTGGTTGTGTCAGGTGTGGAGGTGGCCCACCTGTGCAGGAACTCTGGCCAGTGCCTGGACGCGGGGAACACCCACTACTGTCGGTGCCAGGCGGGCTACACGGGCAGCTACTGTCAGGACCAGGTGGACGAGTGCTCCCCCAACCCCTGCCAGAACGGGGCCACCTGCACAGACTACTTGGGAGGGTACAGCTGTGAGGTAGGAGGGGCTATGGAGTGTTCAGCACACACACTAAGACAATCATTTTATATGTTTTTGACTAGGTTGTTGTTTCTATGTTTCGTACTCATGTGTGTCAAGGGCATATTATATGATAAACATCATATTTTCGTTATTGGCAAGGGATTCTGTATATTAACAGTTTTCTGTGTGTGTGTGCAGTGTCTCCCAGGCTACCATGGTGTGAACTGTTCAAAGGAGATCAACGAGTGTCTGTCCCAGCCCTGCCAGAACGGAGGAACCTGCATCGACCTTATCAACACCTACAAGTGCTCCTGCCCCAGAGGGACACAAGGTACACACACACACACACACGCTGGCACACACACGCACACACTAAATCATCAGAATGGGCTTTAATCGCCATGTAAGTTCACACAAACAAGGAATTTTCTGTGGCGGGAAGGTGCATATGATAAACAATACTCCCACCCCCCCCATCTCCCTCTCAGGCGTTCACTGTGAGATCAACCTGGATGACTGCAACCCCTCCACGGACCCACTGACCAATGAGCCCAAGTGCTTCAACAACGGCAAGTGCGTGGACCGTGTGGGGGGGCTACCACTGCCTGTGTCCCGCAGGCTACGTGGGCGAGCGCTGTGAGGGCGACGTCAACGAGTGTCTGTCGGACCCCTGCGATCCCCCGAGGGTCCTACAACTGCGTTCAGCTGACCAACAGCTACCGCTGCGAGTGCCGGACAGGATACACGGGTAAGCTGCCAGAACACACTGCTGCCACACACACACACACACACAGACACACACACACAGACAGACAGACAGGCACATAGACAGACACATAGACAGACTCTGGATAAGAGCGTCTGCTAAGTGACTAAATGACTAAAATGTAAATAGACAGACACATAGACAGACACATAGACAGACACACAGACAGACACACAGACAGACAGACACACAGACAGACATGTATGAGTATGTAAGTAACCCCTGCCCCTCTCTCTCGTGGTGTCCAGGCCAGCGCTGTGACAAGGTGTTCGACGGCTGTAAGGGCCGGCCTTGCAGGAACGGTGGAACATGCGCCGTGGCCAGCAACACGCCACACGGCTTCATCTGCAAGTGTCCACCGGTGAGTAGAGCGGCGACCTTCCAGAACCATCCAGAATTCCAAAACAAAGCCTTTTTTTAAGTACACCCTCCGACCCCTGCTCGTATCTGACCTCTGACCCTCCGTGTCGTGACCTCCAGGGCTACACCGGCTCCTCCTGCGAGTACGACTCGCGCTCCTGCGGCAGCCTCAACTGCAGGAACGGCGGCACGTGCGTGTCGGGTCACCTGAGCCCCCGCTGCCTCTGCCCCGCCACCTTCACGGGGCCAGAGTGCCAGAGCCCCACCGACAGCCCCTGCAACTCCAACCCCTGCTACAACGGGGGCACGTGCCAGGGCATCACCGACGCCCCCTACTTCCACTGCAGCTGCCCCTCCCACTTCAACGGCCTGCTCTGCCACATCCTGGACTACTCCTTCCCCGGAGGGTTCGGCCGGGACATCACCCCCCCTCCCTGAGGTGAGGGGCGCGATATCATAGATTTTAATAGGCTTTAGTTCGATAATTCAATGAGAAATGAGGTGTACGTGTATGCATGTATGATGCAAGGTATATGGATAAAGACAAATCGATCGTGATCGTAAGATCGTGATCTAGTCACACACGGTGTGGTTCTCTTCCCGGTTCGAACCGACCAATGACTGACGTCTGTCCGTCCCGATTGACAGGTGGAGGTGAGCTGCGAGATCCAGCAGTGCGACGAGTGGGCGGGCAACCACATCTGCGACTCGCTGTGCAACAACCACGCGTGCGGCTGGGACGGCGGAGACTGCTCGCTGAACTTCGACGACCCCTGGCAGAACTGCTCGGCGGCGCTCCAGTGCTGGCGCTACTTCAACGACGGGAAGTGCGACGAGCAATGCAACAGCCCCGGGTGTCTGTACGATGGCTTCGACTGCCAGAGCCAGGAAGGGCAGTGCAAGTGAGTCCACAACTGAGGCCCTCTGGCCTCTAAAACCCCCTGCCTCTAAAACCCCCCTGGCCTCTAAACCCCCTTGCCCTAAAACCCCCTCTGGCCTCTAAAACCCCCTCTGGCCCTAAACCCCCTCTGGCCTCCAAACCCTCCTCTGCCGTCTTTGACTGAGCTCTTAGAAGTTTAGAAACTTTACTTTAACTCGTTTATTACAGAACAATCATAAAATAAATTGAAATAAAAATATATTATTTTACCCCCCCCCCGTCCCTCCCTCTCTCTCTCCCTCCCAGTCCTCTGTATGACCAGTACTGTAAGGACCACTATGCGGACGGCCACTGCGACCAGGGATGCAACAACGCCGAGTGCGAGTGGGACGGCCTGGACTGCGCCAACAACATGCCCGAGAAGCTCGCCGACGGCCACCTGGTCCTGGTGATCCACATCGCCCCGGAGCAGCTGAAGAACGGCTCGTCGGCGTTCCTCCGCGAGCTCAGCAGCGTGCTCCACACCAACGTGATCTTCCGCCGCGACGCCAACGGCGAGCCCATGATCTTCCCGTACTACGGCAGCGAGCAGGAGCTGGCCAAGCACAACGTCAAGCGCTCCACCGAGGGCTGGCCCGACTGGGCCGGGGTGCCGGCCAACGTCCTGGGCCAGATGAAGGAGGGCGTGAGCTCCATGATCAGCCCTCGCCGACGCAGAGAGCTCGACCCCATGCAGGTCAAAGGGTGAGTCACGTGACCAGCAGTAAGACACACAGAGACACAGAGGAGAGCTCTGCTCCGTAGATCTGTAGGGCTACAGACGAGAGCCTGACTCTTCTCCTCTTCCCTCCCTCCCGCCCCCTCCACTCCTCCCCCTCCGCTCCTCCCCCTTCTCTCTCTAGGTCAGTGGTGTACCTGGAGATCGATAACCGCCAGTGCTACCAGCAGTCCCAGGAGTGCTTCCAGAGCGCCACCGACGTGGCGGCCTTCCTCGGAGCGCTCGCCTCCAGTGGGAATCTCAACGTCCCCTACATCGAGGCTGTCACCAGTGTGAGACCCACCCCGCCCTCCACGGAGCTGTACCCCATGTACGTGGTGTTCCTGGGGCTGGCCGCTCTGGGCTTCGTCTGCCTGGGCGTGCTGGTGAGCAGGAAGAGGAGGAGGGAGCACGGCCAGCTGTGGTTCCCCGAGGGCTTCAAGGTGTCGGAGCCCAGCAAGAAGAAGCGCAGGGAGCCTGTCGGGGGAGGATTCTGTGGGACTCAAGTGAGTAGCACGACGCTGGATAACAGAACGGTGTCCTGTGTGTGTGTGTGTGTGTGTCGTGTATAACCTACGGTATCTAACCTTTTTTCTCCACGCGTCCTCCAGGCCTCTGAAGAACTCTGACATCAATCTGATGGACGATACGCATACGGAGTGGGGGGAGGAGGAGCCAGACTCCAGGCGCTTCAGGGTATGACATCATATTTAGGAGACGGCCGCTCTTTCCAGGATACTTCTTGCCGTTTGTGTTGGAGAGAAAGAGCGTGTTTGTAAAGTGCCGTGTCGTCGTGTTTCAGTTCGAGGAGCAGGCCATGCTGGACCTGGACGACCACACCGACCACAGGAAGTGGACGCAGCAACATCTGGACGCGGCCGACCTGCGCATCCCCTCCATCGCCCCCACGCCGCCGCAGGGCGAGATCGAGAACGACTGCATGGACGTCAATGTCAGAGGACCCGGTGAGTACCCGCCCCCCCCTCGTCCAACCGCCGGATTGGTGGAGAGTTTTTACAGGTCACATATTGCCTACTGTCTACATGACTCTGCTTGTATACGACACATGTACACCGTCCGAACGTCTGGTCTCATCCTCTCTCTCTCCCTCCCCCCACCTCAGACGGCTTCACCCCCCTGATGATCGCCTCGTGCAGTGGGGGAGGCCTGGAGACGGGCAACCTGGAGGAGGAGGAGGACCCGTCCGCCGAGATCATCTCCGACTTCATCTACCAGGGCGCCAACCTCCACAACCAGACGGACCGCACGGGCGAGACGGCCCTCCACCTGGCGGCACGCTACGCCCGCTCCGACGCCGCCAAGCGCCTGCTGGAGTCCAGTGCCGACGCCAACGTCCAGGACAACATGGGCAGGACGCCGCTGCACGCCGCCGTGGCCGCCGACGCCCAGGGCGTGTTCCAGGTACGTCCCCCCCCCCTCGCCCCCGAGGGTCTTGTCACAGAGGGACACGTTGGACGATTGAAGAACGATGACATTCCTTGTATAAGTGTATATAAGTCGAAAAAGCGTACTAAAAATGTGTGGTGTTCTTATGCCGATAACGACGTTCTCCATTCTTCCGTTCTCTCTAGATTCTGATCCGGAATCGGGCCACCGACCTGGATGCGCGCATGCACGACGGCACCACCCCCCCTGATCCTGGCTGCCCGTCTGGCCGTGGAGGGCATGGTGGAGGAGCTTATCAACTGCCACGCTGATGCCAACGCCATCGACGACGCCGGTATGTTCCCCTGCCCGCACTCCTTTGTCTTATCTCGCCCTAAACGCCGCACGCTGTGACTAAACTGTGTGGGTAGGCCAGGAATGTGGGTTCTATCTATTAAATTCATCTTCTCAATCTCTTTCCCCTTCTCTTCCTCTCTCGCTTTTTTTTCCCTTCCTCTCTCCAGGTAAATCTGCCCTTCACTGGGCAGCGGCCGTGAACAATGTGGAGGCTGCCATGGTGCTGCTGAAGAACGGAGCCAACAAGGACATGCAGAACAACAAGGTAAACAAGATGGCTGCCCTCCAGCCCAGTGACCGGCTGGGCACCATATGTGGGCCCAAAGGACGTTAAAAACAAATGGCTTTTACATTCATTTGGGTTGTAAACGTGTGGCTTTGTACATTTTTACTGGGAACAAACATATGGCTTTCATAGGGGTTATAAAATGACACCTTTTCACACTCACGTGGGTCACAGCAAATGTGTTTATGCCAGTGGTCTGACGGTGTGTCTGCTTCCTGTGTGTGTGTGTGTGTGTGTGTGTGTGTTTCCAGGAGGAGACTCCTCTCTTCCTGGCAGCCAGGGAGGGCAGCTACGAGACAGCCAAGGTCCTCCTGGAGCACTTTGCCAACCGCGAGATCACCGACCACCTGGACCAGTTGCCCCGGGACATCGCCCAGGAGCGCATGCACCACGACATCGTCCGTCTGCTGGACGAGTACAACCTGGTGAGGAGCCCCGGGCTCCACGGCGGGCCGCTCAGCGCCAACAGCCTCTCCCCGCCGCTCTGCTCGCCCAACGGGTACCTGGGCAGCCTCAAGCCCACGCCCTCGGGGAAGAAGGTCCGCAAGCCCGGCTCCGGGGGGAAAGGAGGGAAGGACGGCGGGAAGGAGATGAGGGTGAAGAAGAAGAAGTCCGTGGACGGGAAGGGGAACCTGCTGGACACCTCGTCCGTCCTGTCGCCCGTCGACTCCCTGGAGTCCCCTCACGGGTACCTCTCCGACGTGGCGTCCCCCCAGATGACGTCCCCCTTCCACCAGTCCCCGCCCATGTCCCTCAACCACCTGCAGGGCAATGGCGACGCCCACATGGGTCAGATGGGCATGGGCAAGCAGGACATGGGGCGCATGACCTTTGATCCCAACCCCCCGCGTCTCTCCCACATGCCCGTTTCCAGCCCTAACAGCCAGGGCACCATGAGTATGGTCATGGGCGGCGCCGGGGGCCGCGGCGGCCAGTGTGATTGGGTGTCCAGGATGCAGCACGCTGGCATGGCCCAGCAGGGAGGGTTCAACCAAGGCCCGCCCATGTCCCACGGGATGATGGGAAACCTCCATGGTGTTTCCACGGCGACCCTGTCCCAGATCATGGGCTACCAGAGCATGCAGACGAGCCACCTGGGCTCCTCCAACCACCTGATGCAGCAGCACCAGAGTCAGATCCACTCCCGGCAGAGCATCCAGCTCCAGCACCAGAATTCCAACTCCACCACGGGCGGCCAGAACCTCAGCCAGAGCTTCCTGAGCAGCGAGCTGAGCGGGTCTGACGGGTCAGGTCGCTCCATGCCCGTCCACACCATCATGCCCCAGGAGACCCAGATCCTGGGAACCCAGTTCCTCACCCCGCCCTCCCAGCACAGCTACTCTGGCCCCATGGACAACACACCTAATCACCAGCTTCAGGTGCCCGACCACCCCTTTCTAACTCCCTCCCCCGGATCTCCTGACCAATGGTCCAGCTCATCTCCACATTCCAACATGTCCGATTGGTCAGAGGGCATCTCGAGCCCACCTACGAGTATCCACTCTCAGATGAACCTGATTCCAGACCAGTTCAAATAGACAAAACTCAGCCATACGGAAACAAACACATATGAACAGAACAATAAAAACACCTGTTCTTCAAGACAGAGGACAAGATCAATAGACCTGACTAAAGATTTTTCCTTTTTTTATTATCGATTTTTATACTAACGACAAGAACAGTTTTTATTAATTTTGTATTTATTTATGTACTTTTTTGACATGGAATATAAAGAAGATGCTTTTATATTTATGGTTTTTTGTTTTGGAGAGGGAACAGGGGTGAGATTAGAGGGTAGGACAGGTGGTCAGGACTACGGTGTATGAACCACGGAAGCTCCTGATTGGTTAAAACACTGGCTATTTATTGGTGTCTTAAATTGCTCTCTTCACTGGATTTCCTTTTGCGCACCATTTTTTTCACTGTTTTAATTTGGGAGTGCATTTGTGATGTGATATTATGTTTTGTAAAAAATAATGACTATGTTTTTCCTTTGGACTTAAATAGGATATTTGTCCTTTTTAAGTTTCAGTATTAATTAATTAGACTTTTAACCTTTGTCCTTTTTTCCAAACTGAAGCAGGTTTGTTACTGAAGGTCCTTACGTCTTAACAAGCATGAGCTGATCGAACCTGTGTCTTAAACCATGTTCTCACGACGGTCTGTTTGTCTTGGTCTCTGTGGGGAAGAGAACCAGTCCGGCGTGAAGCCACATCGATTTGGGACCAGGCTACCGATTACTCAATTACATTTAAAAACACACAACAGCTCTAACAGAATCTTTTAAGATCTCTTTGGTAGACTGTCGGCTGAAAGCTTGTCCTTGTGCCTGGCTGCCAAATAGGGAGCACAGTTTGAGGACCTAAAAAAGGACAAGGAACCTAATCCCATCTCTACGCAGTGTCTTGATTCCCTAATATGACTGTTAGTCTTTGGGCTAGGAAGATGTCCTATCTATCTTACACAACATGCTTTGTCTTACAGGACTGTATCTGTGTGTAGCTCGAGGGAAACCAACTTGATATGAGTGAATGAGATTCCCTGTTTTTGTTTTCCAAGTGGAGGAAACTTTCTGTGCGTGTACAAGAAGAATTCAGTTTTTCAAAAGAAAGAAAGGAAGTTCTTCTCGTGTGTTGGACATCATATCCTGCTTTCTGTCAGGAGTGCTTAATTGGTGTCTTATGTCATGTTTTATAAACTAGACCAGAAATTGAAAAAGTGATGTTTTTAAATATGTAATTCAGAGTTGATGTACATGCAAAAATGTAGTTTGCGAACAAAAAAGTATTTCCTGTTCAAATGAGTTGTACAAAAATATCCTCTTTGATTCAAATAAAGGGCACTGTTAAGCTTTTACTTTACGTTTGTCGGTATTTTGTCCAGTTTGTCGGTATTTTGTCCAGTTTGTATAGTCCTTTGGCGTCTCAGAGTCTGACAAGAGAACACGTGCATTTATTCAAATGTCTTCTGACATCATTCTGACAATGACGATTGATGAACTAAAACGGCCGACCGTGACTACAGCACCAGTTAACATCATGTAGCTACAAAGTCATGGAATTGTTATGGCTTTTATTCTATTTTTTACCGAATGTGTCAAAGAGAATGAAGTTATTTTGATTAGCCTACATTTGTTTATTTTCATCTCCATGCATACAGGTAGGCATACATAATAAGACATTACGTTATTTAAACATTAGCCTACACTTTACATCATTAAACACTAGATGGCAGTATTCACCCTTGATTTTGACTGCTTCTTAATTGACTGCACGTTGTCAAAATATTAAAGGGGTCATTGACTGGGTTTTTTGAGTATTTAACACTGTTCCTTAAGGTCTCCGAATAGGGTATGTAACATTGTTTTGGCTGAAAATGGCCCGGGTGCTTTTCTATGCCCTCTTTTACATCCAGCATTTTTTTCCCGGGAAAAAACGCTAGCTTTTTCCCTTATATCATTGGTATTTAGATGAGCTGTGCGCTGATTGGTTGGTTTACAACGAGCGAAGCTGCGGAGCAAAGACGGCCAACAGCACTCACTGAAACAAGAAGGTGGCGACTTGAAATAAAAACGTACAAATAAATCTATTGTGTCTACACAACACTGTTTTCAACAGATTGACTCGATATAATTTGAAATGATTACGGTAGTTTCCACGTCTGTTGTCGAAGCAAACAGAATCGCCTTAGGTGGGTAACGTTAGCACTACAGTTTAGCATACAAACTATCGTGATTCAACACAGCTTCAGTTAGCTCTAGCTATCTTACTGAAAAATAGATCTGGACAAACATGCATCTGAATTGTAGATTTACATAACAACACGGGTTATTTATTTGAATGAAACATAGTCAGGAACATGAAATAACGTAAATCCAATTGCCAATAAACTAGGCTAAATCATAACACATTCATGCTCTTGCGTTAGCAAGCTAAACTGGTTTACATGCCTACCGTATAGGTGTTTTCGCTATCTAGCTGTTCTTACATTCCTTGCAAATCACCGATGAAAAACAGATGAGCTTGAGTCTAGTTAACATTGACTAGACGGGTATGGCTGATGTTTGTTTATACCGTAGCATAGAAGATCTCTGTGCAGTTGCGCGAACCATTTCACCAAGGACGGTTTTAAAAACCTGGGAATATGTAAAGCAGGATTTGCTATGAAGCTGTTGCTGAAAAGAGGTGCGTTCCGACCTTAGTTATGTTCATCAGAACCGCAAACTGTAGTATGATTTTGTCAATAACAGTTATTAGCAATGCTAACGTATCCTGTATCTAGCACAGCCTTTCTCCAGTTATTTCGAATAGATAATCTAGACAGGCGTCAGCAAAAGGCTAGACTGCTTTCGTTTTCTGGCAATTTTTTTGGAAGCTTCCCTTCTAATGCCGACTACAGCTAGTCTAGCTAGTCATTTGCTAAGTAAGGTATGTTGATGTGTTTAGAAACGTAGCGTCGCTACCTCGGACTGGGCAAGAACACCAGTGAGTGGGCTGGTCTGCATGTACATTTTGGGGCGTGACAAAGACACAGACCAGAGCCAATTGAATGCGCGATACCCTCCCGACGTCCCGAGGGTGGATTTTTCCAAAAGCTACCGTTCTACAGCTAGATTTTTTCTTTTTGAGATTTGCATGGGAAATAAGTGTCAATGGACTTTGAGGTTCACTGTATGTTCATTTTACCCACCGAACTGTCGTTATTCAACTATGACAAGGTAAAAACGGTTTTGCAGTCAGTGACCCCTTTAAGTAGAGAAGAGGCTGGTTAAATAACCAGGAAGTCATTGTCTAGTGTTCCGGTTTAAATAAATTAATGTTTGATATTGTTCGTTTTTCTATTTGCATATTAGGCTATAATGTCCTATAGATTATGTATGGTGCTGTATGGTTACTTAACCTTCCTGCACCTTCCTGCCAAAAGTCCTTGTCTGTGCAAACTTTCATGGCGAATAAATCCCTTTCCGATTGTGATTCTGATATAAGATCAGGGTTGCAGGGGGGCGACTCCAGGCAAAAAGAGTCAGGCTGACTGTATAGGTACCCCAAAGACGATACGGGAACATCACTTAGGCTATGGTAAAATATTGAAAGGAACAGTGAAGAAGACAACCGTTCACGTCCACAGTCTTGACGCAAGCGAATTGCGCCCTCACCCGCCGTTGCTGGTGGTGTACAGTTGAAGTGATGAACAAATTCATAGACGTCCCCATAGAGACGAACGCACACAACGGGGCTGCCAAGAACACGAGATTTCCTTCATTCTGTTGCAATGGCATCAAATCAGACATTGTGTCCTGCGGGAAAATAACCGGACGTGCGAAACTATCATCATCTGATAGTTGCTAATTGTCATTTTTATTGGATTAATGCCCGGATCTTCTCCCGTTTGCAGTTGTCATGTAGCCAAAGGCCGCATTGGAGAGGGTTGTGTTGCTGGGTAGGGAGGAGTACAGCAGGACTCTGTGTTGCCGTTCAGCTAAGGAGAAAACAACATATTTTTTTATTTGATCTACTATCCTCCAAACCTGGATTGCGGATCTCTTGCACATCTGAAGGTAATGTTTGATAAAGAACTGTCAAACGATTGTATGGTTAAAAAACTAACCATTCATTTAGCAAATCAAACGCAGTCAGCTAGCGGTGCTGCTAGCTAGCTAAGCTAGTGTTGGTTCATTCATGGCCATGGGTCAAATATTCAGAGCCTACCAGCTAGTTAACTAAACTGAAAAGTAATTTGCCAAAGGAGCTAATTAACACAGTATTTCTTACTAGACTGTTATTATAAGATCAATCGAGGGACAGTGTCTGTATGTAATAGATTTGAGCAGACAATGCATTTTGTTATTCTGGGAGGGTGGGCGTTTCATTCAAGCGCTCGTGCGATCTACGGTACCCTGGATTGATGATGTCATGCTCTAACTAGCTAGCAGTGCACCTAATAGCGGGGTTGACGTTTAATCCACTTGCATGTATTACAGTGTAGCCTACGATTCTAGCTAGCAAACCCATAGTTTAATGGTTGTTGTGTTTGACGCAGGATGGATGTGGACGTCTGTGCTGGTGGGGACAGCACCCGGAGGAAAGTGGATTCAGCAGGTGAAGGAGGCGCTATGGAGATCGTACCGCTGGAGATGTACGACTCTGCAAGGGCGAAAATTGATGCGAATCTCCGCTGGCTGTTCGCCAAAGCTTACGGTATAGGTACGTTTTAATGTTGATTGTTAATTTAACGCAGTGTTCAGCAGTTCGATATGTTTGACTTCACTTCATCTTTATAGATAATCAATGTTGTGCTTAAGATAAAAATAAATGCTATATGTAGGCTACGTTTCTCTACACAATGATTGTAGCGTACACCACACACGGTTCTATAGCTGGTTAAATTGCATCACGCACCCGCTAATAGTTTGGGACCGTCTGGAATAAATGTCTCAAGATTGCTGATTCACCTTGTTTATATCAGCCTGGTGTCTGGCCCTCAGAATTGCATCGTCCCCACTTTCGAACCCTGTGTTATTATCTGAAGACATGTTAGGGATGAACCAAATTTGGTTACTGTCTAGAATCGTACGCCACATCTGCATGTTTGTGTGAGTATGTGTGTGATACAGAGCATTACATCTCTAGAAAGATAAAGACCTGGAGCATTAGCACAGCCAAGACTGGTGAAATACCGTTATTACACTGGAACATGATTTGACCTACTATCTCTTTAACTCCTCTTCCAGGGAGTGATGGGGTTGGTGTGGCAGGGGGGGGATAGGTCAGTCTACAGATTTAGTAGAGAATGCTGAGTCGGTCTGACAGCCAGTGAACAGGTCAACATCTAATGTAGATGTGACATTCACTTCCTGAGTTCTGCTATATTCACTGTGGTGGTGTAGTTATAGTGACAGAGGAATAACAAACCTGAAATGGTCTAATCATTTGATATAGTTCAATCCAAACAAGTTTTTTGGATAAGTGACGTGTTATGCTAGTTGTTCACACTTTTGTACACATGCACACACACACACCCAGAGACAGACACACACTAATATACACAAATACAAACACATGGCCTGTGTTTCGACCAGTCACAACAGAGAGGTTTATTCCTCGATCTTCTGCTGTGGATTACTAAATGACATGACAGGGATTATAGTGCAGCCTCTGAAATCAGCCTGGACTATATTTTTCTGCCTGTCAAATTTAGATTGATTGATTCTCATGCTGTTTCATGAACTTGGTTTAACATGCTTTATCTAATGAACAACATGCTCTCTCTCTCTCTCTCTCTCTCTCTCTCTCTCTCTCTCTCTCTCTCTCTCTCTCTCTCTCTCGTGCACTCTCTCTGTCTCTCTTTGTTTCACACACATAACACAACACGCCCTAACCGTCCTCCCTGACGCATGTCTACCTCAGGACTGGAAACTCCCTTTGATCCAAAACAAACACACCCATTTGTTTAAATCACTATATCACTTAGGCTGTTGGTGTGGGGGCGTGTTGGGAATGTTTGGAGGACAGCACACAGACACATAATGGATTCCTCCCAGTGGGATCGATCCCCTCTGGGTTCTGACTCTCCTCTCCCAACCCTCTGTCCTGGGTTGTTCTGGGGATTGTGGGATTGTGGGAGGGTCCGATTGAGCCAAAAGAGTAAACCAGGACATGGAGGTAACCGTCTGTGTGTGGCCTTCTCAACCAGTTACCACCAGAATCTTCTCTCTCGACTCTGCTGTGTTCAAGTCTGGGTGGAGGTTCTTCACAAAAAGGCCAGGATTTCTCTGATGTGTTTCTGCCCATACAGGAACATGGCTTTGTTGTGTTCACTGGAGCTGGGGTGTGGTGGTCTATCATCATCATCATCATCATCATCATCACAGTGAATGAGCTCCGTGGCCTTTGTGATCCACCTGACCCACTTCCACGGAGCACTTCCTCCCAGAGGAAATGATCAGTTCACCATACAACAGGTAGTGATGTAGACCTGAGTCTTGGGGGATGATGACACACCGCTACGGGTCGAAGCCCACAAGGGGCTGTCTCTAGAACAGCGTCTGACGTTAGGTTCATCTTGCTGCTGTGCTGCTGTGCTACTGTACGGTGTGTGAATGCTGGTGTGTTCCTCTCTGTTCTGTTGCGTGCGTGTGTGTGCGTGTCACTCAGGAAAACAGTGTGTAAGAGGTCAGCTGGTCAACCCCGATATTAAAGTCCGGTCATTTTCTCGGACTCAGACATTGGCGTGACAGACACTTCTGAATGAGTGAGATAGAGACAGAAAGAGAGATAGAGACAGAGAGAGAGAGAGATGCAGAAAAAGATAGAGAGAGACAGTCGGAGCCATGGTGGGGTTAGTCCTGTCACATCTTCCACATTAACCCACATGGGACTGATGCAGTAGTCAGGGTAGTAGAACACAGTTCAGACTAGCCTACATTCTCCCTCCAAGCCTCTCCTTCCCCCCCCCAACATCTCTTCACCCAATCGGTCTCACAGACAGCCAGTGGATCGAGACCCACTGAACTGCCATGGCTTCGTCCGTTTTCTGAGTTCCTGTGAGCCTACATCGTCCACGGTCACGCCTGCGTTTCGAGCGCGCTTCAGTAAAGACCCCCAAGGTGAGGTGGGTGTGAAAACAGGAAGTGTCTCCTCGCACCCGTCTCACCGCCTGTGAACGCTGCGTCCTCGCCAAACCGCCACGCCCGGAGGTGAGACGGCCCCCAGCTGTTCCTCCACTGGCGTTCAGAACCCTCACGCTGGCGTCCGGAACGCCTCACGATGCCGTCGCTGACGTTGACGTCCGAGTCTGGGAGAGCCTAGAGAGAAACAGGAAACGGAGCGTCGGTCATGTGGCCTCATCCGTCATTAGAAACCATCATGTTCCGCAGCGCCTCGCTGTTGTACGCGTTGTACTAAGTGAACGCCTTTGGACGTGACGCGGGGAGCGCTGTCCTCTCGCTGGTCAGAGAGAGGCAGACGGTCCGCTCTGGGAGAGTTGATTTGGTTTAAGAGAGGGACGGCGGCTACATACATACGCTGCTCCAGAGGGACAGAGCAGAGGATATGGGAGAGGGAGGAGGGAGGAGCAGAGGAAGGCGATGAGCAGAGAAGACTGAGAGAGAGAATATGGAAGTGTTCTATGAGAGAGAGAGAGAGAGAGAGTAGGGAAGATTGCTCTGAGAGAGTGAGAGAGAGAGTAGGGAAGATTGCTCAGAGAGAGAGAGAGAGAGTAGGGAAGATTGCTCTATGAGAGAGGGAGCGCTAAGGTCAGAGCAGTCAAACCGGTCTTAACGGATTAGACTACACTTCCAGCTAAACAAACACTCTAAAAGGGAAGTGGGATAATGTTGTCAGGTTTGTTGACTACACAGAGACCTCTCCAGTCACAACTCCCAGTAGGCCGACGACAAATACCTAATCTATCCTGAGTCAGTTCAATTGAAGTTTTGATCTTTAATGGAAATGTGCCTATCTGATTAAGATCAATGAATCAATCTGAATCTGCCCGTCCATCCTCGTGTGTTCTGGTCTTGTCAACACATCACTTCCTGTCTCCTCCCAGCCTGCCCGCCTGCTTCAGTCAGGTGGATCTCTGTTAGCTGACCTTGTGTTTGGAAGGAGAGAGGGAGAGGACTGCTGGAACAAAGACTTCTCAGGCTTTGCTCGATTACACACGCACACACACACGCACACACACACACATACACACGCACACACACACACACAGCATGTTGTGATTGAGCTATAGCAGAGATCAGGTGGATAGTAAGCGTCAAGGGAGTATTAGCCACCATGATTAGAGAGCGAATCCCACCTGCCACACACCACACACACACACCAAACCTTTTCCCTTGGGCCCTGTCCTGTGTGTGTGTGTGTGTGTGTGTGTGTGTGTGTGAGTATGAGCCACCCCCACTCCAGGTCTCCCTTCCTACCAGTCTCACCATCCTAGGATCAACTCTGCCACTGCTCATCAGTGTTTCCCGGGCAACCAGGGTGAGGGGGGCGGGGGAGTGGAGGACAGACGGGAGGGGGGTGGGGCAGGAGAAGAAAGGGACAGTGGAGGGGAAGGGAGTAAGAGGAGTGAGTGGACATTATCGTAGAGGGAGCAGCCGCATGTTAGGCGGGAAGATGGAGTGGTAGAGAGAGAGAGAGAGAGGGAGAGAGAGAGAGAGGTAGAGAAAGGGAGAGAGAGAGAGAGAGGAGAGAGAGAGAGGGGAGAGGGGAGAGGGAGAGAGAGAGGATAACAGGGAGAAAGTGTTAGGCTGTGTGGGCAGGATGAGAAAAGCCTGTGTGTCAGGGAGACTGTGTGGGTGTGGGGGTGTATGAGCGGGCAGATACCAGTGGGCAGTCAACCGTGGTGTTCATCTAGCACTAACTCTCCTAGGAATGCGAGGGTGTTGTTCTCTCCTGCCTTTGTCATAGTCTCTCTATCATTGTTGGTTAATGATGCTGCTAAGCCAGGAAGATAAACGCCATTATTTCTTCAGTATGACCGGGGATCACCTGCACTGAAAATATAATTTAGCTCTCTGTTGTTGTGTTTGGACACACACACACAGCCACACACACACAGCCACACACACACACACACACACACACACACACACACACACACACACACACACACACACACACACACACGCACACACACACACACACACACACACACACCGCTAACTCGGTCTCTCTGCCTGTCCTGTAGAGTCGGGTGATGATGACGTCCCATGCCACAGCTAAAGCAAGGTACAAGGTATCTAAGCATTGTGAGGGCTTAAGGCTGGATTAGCACGGAGGGGGGGGGGTATAATTAGAACTCTAGAACGCTCCAGCTCAGGCAGGCTAGGACGGCACATAGCTAGTCTAGAACCTCACTGACTAAGCCACTCCCCGTTGTGGAGCTGCTTACGTGACATAACAGGCCAGCTCCCTGCCAGACATGTGTCTGAGCACGCTCACAAGAGGCTTGGTGTCCATTCGGGGTCGAGGGTCGAGGGGACCGCTTGACCAGGAAGGGAAAGTCACCCTTGTGTGTTTCAGACATCCGAGTCGTTGGTCCATAGAAAGTATGCCAGTCTGTATCTGACGATACAACCTTTTTGGAGCTCGGTTGTGTGTTAAGCTTTTTGGAGCCGGTCAGTGTGTTGTCGTAAGGAGCGTAGTAACCGAGGGGTGTCGCACACACACATTCTGCCGTGTCATCCGAGAGCTCTGCCCTTTCGAAGGTATCTGTTACCTTGCGGAGTGATGGAGGCTGAGGGAGAGAGAGCCCCGCCGAGAGAGACGGGTGCACTCTCTCTCTCTCTCTCTCTCTCTCTCTCTCTCTCTCTCTCTCCTCTCTCTCTCTCTCTCGCTCGCTCTCTCTCTCTCCACAGGCATCCATCAATCGAATTGTGGAGCCTTCCTGCCAGTCCGGCTCAGACTAACCTTAGCCCGGTTAGCACGGCTCGATTCCAGCCTAGCCCAGCTCAGCTTAGCCCAGACCAGCCTATCTCAGCTTAACCCGGGCCAGGCCAGCCTAGCTCATGCAGCATGGCTCAGCAGAATCAGCCTATAGGTGCCTGTGTGCTGGGTGTGACTGCTGTGTGTTCACTTAGCTGACAGAGACAGAGCAATCAGGAAGGACAGAGCAGCACTTCCTGCTCCGTGAGGCAGGACGCAACACTCACTCCATCCATACACAGGGAGGCTGTGAGTTTGACATGGCTGTTATTGTTAAGGGTATGGTACTATATGAACATTCGGGGTTCACTTTCAATCGGGTATCAAAATATCTCACAGAGACACTGTGAGGATTGTTAGCCTGAAACACGTGAACGTCAGTAAAATGGACGATATCCATTCGAGACCTTCCCCTCACGCTCCCTCTTCTGCCCCAGTCTTCTCCGGACCCCCCAACACACCCATCCTTTCCTCCACTCCCCCTTTAACCTCCCAGCTGCAACATGCGGGTCATCCCAGAGTCTCCCGCAAACGCAGCAGCTCTCAGCATTCTCTCTCTCTCCCCCCCTCCCCCCCACAGACCACGTCCCCCAGGACCTGCGGGACCCCTTCTACACGGACCAGTACGAGCAGGAGCACATCAAGCCCCCCGTGATCCGCCTGCTCCTCTCCGGGGAGCTGTACTGCCGCGTGTGCGGCCTGGTCCTGCAGGGCGAGCAGGCGGCCACGCTGCACACGCACCAGTCCGTCATCCAGGCGCTGGCCAGGAAGGGCATCTACGTCCTGGAGAGCGACAACACGCCCGTCTCCAACGCCGACCTCGGCTCCGCCCCCATCAAGATGGTGAGTTGGATGGGGTGGTGGGAGTGTGTGTGTGTGTGTGTGTGTAGGGTTGGGGTAAGGGTGTCGGTGTGTGCTGATGTATTGTAAGTGTGTGGTCCGTGTTGTGTGTGTGTATGTGTGTGTGTTTGGCCTTTCTTTTGTAAGAAAGATTTACTTTGCCATTCCTCAGGGCATGGCGACTGGATTCCTGCCTGCTAGCCTGGTTGTGTTAGCTATCTGCTGTAAATCTACCCCTAGCTACAGTAGCAGCATTGTTACTCCTGGCACACACACACACACACACACACACACACACACACACACACACACACACACACACACAGGAGGACCATCTGCTTCAGTCTCACTTCCTGCGGGGACTGTTTGTACACCGGCCAAAGTAGCAGGTCACACACCAGCACTGTGCTGGCATAATAACATGCCGTCTGTGTGTGTGTGTGTGAACTTCTATGTTGATATATTATTGGTTGATAACACTCATAATGCAGTTTTTATGGCATGCAGTAAAACCACCGATCATTTGTGGTTGTGGTTTGGTGTGAATTCGAGGTTTGCATCTTCCAGCTCAGAGTAGCCATACCCAGGGGGGCGTCATACAGACCCAGGAGACATGGGAAGAAGTTCAAACGTAGGTTCTGGAATTTGACTATGGACTGGAACCAGGCTGGCTGAAAGGCTGAAAAGCTGAAAAGCTCTCTGGATACGTGGCTGTCATGAGGCGTATGACAGCCAGGGCGTGTCAGGGCGTATAAAAAGGGTTGTACAATGGACATTTAATAGGATTGGGATTTGATGTGGTGCTGGCGCGTGTAGTGGAGATCAGTCCCTCCGTCCGGCCTGGTTCATATTAGGAAGTATTTGGCTGAGAGTCGCAAAGAGCAGCTCCCCTCCTCTCCCTCCCTCTCCCTCTCTACCCCTTTCTCCCCCTCTCTACCCCTCTCTCACAGCAGATCAATGGTTGGCGCCATGTGTGTGTGTGTGTGTGGGTCTGGAGACACACGCTGTGCAATCTGTGCGTGTTTCTCGATCCTGCCCCAGATCGATGTTGTCCTTGATGTGTCCAGTCTGTCCCTGGCCCAGCAGAACTCAGCTCACCCAGTAGAACTGGACCTCGATCAGACCCCATCGACTACACCGCTGCCTAATTAGAGCATCTGATGAACGATATCACCCAGTTATTGAGTTTCCATCCTCGGGGTGTGTGTGTGTGTGTCATGTTGGATTAGTTTGAAAGTTTAATTGAACGTCATCGAAAAACCTTTAGTTCAGGTTGAGGCAGAGTGCAGCAGGTGCCACTCCCTCCAGGACACACGCCCCGCCCACATACGACACACTTCTGACACACGTACACGTCCTATACATGCTCACTACACTGGACACAGGCCCTCCTACCTACAGGTAGGACTACCCACACACTCCCTGTAGACACACACACACACACTTAAGGCACAGGCAAAAAATATTTGTATGTTATATTTAGGCTAAGCTTTTATTGACCAGGAAGGGGCTCATTGAGATGTCAAATCTCTTTTTCAAGAGCGTCCTGGTCACAATGGGCACCACCAAGTCATCACACTAACATGACCACACGAAAAGCTCCAAGTATAACACAATCACAAAACAACAACTTTGAAAACATTTACCCCATGAAATGTCCATGTGTGGTACGGACACCCACACACACACACACACACACACTGATCTAAGATCAAGAGTTCTTGGCCACGGTCGGTTTCCCTCTGTGAAGGGACAACAAACCGAAGCAGATGTCTTAATCCCAGCAGGGGGGGTGAACACACGTTACCTGGGCTGCTCCCAAATCCACCCGTCACGTTCGTCTGGGAGACTGTTCTAGAAGAATGCACGTTGGCTGCCGGAAGACGTACAGATACACATTGGTCATTATTCAGAGTAGTGCGGTGGAAACAGATATAGAAGACTTGGTAGAAATGAAAACAGGTTGACTTAGAACCCACCTGCCTGTGTGTGTGCGCACTCACGTGTGTGTGTGTGTGTGTGTGTGCAGAGCGCCCACATCCCCCTAATCGACGCCCTGATGATGGCCTACACGGTGGAGATGATCAGCATCGAGAGGGTGGTGACCAGCGTCAGGCGCTTCTCCACCTTCAGCGCCTCCAAGGAGCTGCCCTTTGACCTGGAGGACGCCATGGTCTTCTGGATCAACAAGGTGTGTGTGTGTGTGTGTGCTTGCATGCCTATTTGGATACGTGTTGAATTGTAGGCGTGTATGTGTTTGTGTGTGTCGACCTGTGTGTTTGTGTGTGCTGTGTGTCTGCCCCTGTGTGTGTGTGTGTGTGTCAGACCCTGTGTGCTGTGTGTGTGCTGTGTGTTGTGTGTCTGACCCTGTGTGTGTGTGTGTGCTGTGTGCCTGACCCTGTGTGTTGTGTGTGTGTTGTGTGTCTGCCTCTCTGACTCTTCACCTCCAGGTGAACATGAAGATGAGGGAGATCACAGACAAGGAGATGAAGATGAAGCAGCACCTGCTGGAGTCTCCCAGAGACCAGAAGGTACCTGTCTGCCCTCCTCTATGCCTCTCTCTCTCTCTCTCTCTCTCTCTCTCTCTCTCTCTCTCTGAGAGACTCTAACCCTAACCCTGTCTGCCCTCCACTAGTCCTCTGTCTAACCCCACCCTGGCTCCGACTGTCTCTCTATCTCCATCTCTATCTCTCTCTCTCTGTCTCTCTGTCTCTCTCTCTCTCTCCCCTGTCTCTCTCTCTCTTACTTCTACGTCCCTACATCTCAATTTTTCTCTGAAGTCTCCTAGCCAGCAAGGTAATACCCGAGTATTGATCAGAATTTCTCATTGCTGCACTTTCTCTCTCTCTCTCACTCGCTCTCTCGCTCTCTCGCTCTCGTCCTTTCTCTGGACTTGTGCTCGCTCTCTCTTTAGCTCTCTCTCACACCCTCTCTCCCTCTCCCTCTGCATGGGTTGACGTACCCGCCCTCCCAGGCCGACATCGTCATTAGCATACGCATGACAGCCCGTCTCTCCCAGCGGTTCTCGGCTCGTTCTAGAGACCGCCTCCTCCTAGACACAGAATCATCCGTCTGTCCGAGGCCTCGCTTCCATTCCCCACAAACGCCACCCTCTCCTCCTCCCCTCCGTACCCGGGGGACTCTCTGCTGCATCGGGACTGGACGGGGGCGGAGGCCTGTGCCTCTCCACACCTCGCTCACACCGTCCTAGTGACGCCCGGAACGAAGGATGGTCGGAAGGGTGTGATTTGGGAGAATCTGAACGTGGCCCCTGGAAGCGGATTGCTCCACTAGTCTGGTGACCAGTGTCTGTGTGGGAGGAACCGTGACCCGGTGCTTGGTTTTGTCTAACCCCCTCTCTTGACTGCTCTGCGATCAGATCTCCCTCCCTTCAGTCCTAACGGTGGAGGAGGAGGAGGAGGAGGAGGAGGAGGGGAGGTGCGGGATCTGATGTGACCTCTGACCTCTGATCTGTGTGCTGCTCTTCCTGTTTGTGTCTCCTCCTCTGCCTCCCCTTAAACCACTCCCCCTCTCTACCGCCCTCTTGGATAGTCTCCCTCCAAATGGTATTGGAAGCTTGTACCTGTAAGTGCAACACGTAGCTCATCCTGTGTGTGTGTGTGTGCGTGTGCGTGTGTGTGTGTGCGTGTGTGTGTGTGTGTGTGTGTGTGTGTGTGTGTAAAGGCCTGCAGCCCTCACTATATGAGTTGTGCTTGCTCCGGCTTAAGGCAGGAGTGCTGAAGGAGTGGGGGACTCCTTGACACACAGTCACACAGTGCCCCCTGGTGGGGGTAGACAGGAACTGCACATAAACACGAGCCCACTCGCTTTCGCATGGGACCCTGCTGCTCCTCCATCCCCGACTCATTGCTTTTGAGCCCACGTAGACGCGGAGAGCTTCACCTCACCGTCTGTGTGGAACCATCTCTGTGTCCGTCCGTCAGACAGACGGATGTTTCCGGGCCGAGAGACTTCCTGACCCATAATGGCTGCCGTAGTTTCACCCCGCTCACTGTCTCCATTAAGCAGCTTGTGTGCGACCCGTGTCCCCGCGGGCTGAGGTCCATATCATCACGCTCCACTCATCCGTCATCCATCACTCATCCCCCTCCTCCTCCTTTCTTTCCATCCCAGCCTGATATCATGCATGCGCTGGCACATTGCTTGTTGGAGCCAGTGGAGTTCTCTCGCGTGGTAAATACCCCTCACTACCACACACACACACACTAACACACACACACACACACACACTGACACACACACACACACACACACACACTAACACACACACACACACACTACCACACACACACAAACACACACTAACACACACTAACACACACACACACTAACACACACACACTAACACACACACACACTAACACACACACACTAACACATACACACACGTGTTCCTCTCACCCTCACCTAACCACATCTGGGTCAAACACCAGGACCAAATAGGACTGCCAGAGCAAACAAAACACTGTTTTATGTTTCAAAAGCAAATCACTTGAACTTCACTAAATGCTACGTGCCCATCTGTCCATGGCTTTCCCCTAAATATCTGTCAGAAGTATTCTCCTAAGGTCTAGAAAACCACACTATTACTGATTGTTACCATATCATGTAAGTTTAAATATGCCAATATTATTTCAAAAGATGTGTTATTTTTGAATCTGGCATTATTATAGAAATGTGGTTTGTTCTATTGCTATAGCTACAATTTAGAATGTGTTAGCGGTTAGCCACATGTGCCTCGGCCGTATGGCAGCATCCTGTCTGGCCCAGCTGTGCTTTACATCCTCACACAGATCACCTCGTCATGACTGATGAGCTGCAAAACACATGAACGAAGCAGACATTAAATACACATCCCAAAGAGCTTTCTCTCTAGGTCTTTAGTTTTCTTTATTTCAGTGTTTTGAACACAAACAGCGCAGATGTATTCAGCGGTCTGGCAGTAGCCATCCTCGATGCCTACCGGTCCCAGTGCTAACCCCCTCCATATATCCTCCATCTCCACCACTCACCACCACCTCCAGTCTCAACCGTCACACCACAGTAGATATGTGTGGTCAAGTTCCAGCAGTGAAAATTTCCCTGGAGAGTATCAGTGTCTCGAACTACTGTATCAGTAGCTTATACTGTCTCACTGACGCCTAACTGTTGTCGTTGTTGTTGATGATGATGATGATGGTGTGTAGTTGTTGTTGTGAGTGGTGGTGCTGTTGTGACCCTGTTGGCAGTCTTCCTGCCAGTGACTCAGCAGTACTCAGTCTGATCTGGTATTGGCTGGTTTGGGGGGTAGACTGAGCTGGGTGCCAGGGCATACTGGTCCCAGACAAGCCTCCCTGATCCCTGCTCAAATACTCAATCCAGACATGCACATTGACCGGGTCACAGGCAGGAACTGGTTGTGAACTGGGTATTGAGAGAGTGTGTGTGGTGTGAGTGTGAAAGAGAGAGAGAGAGAGAGAGAATGAGTGAGCGAGTGAGAGTGAGAGAAAGAGAGAGAGAGATGAGACTTTACCGTGGCCTTGCCTGACCGTCGTCCTCTGTGCGTAGGTGCGTTACCGTAGAGACCACCTCACAGGCCGAACGCTGCAGCACTTCCCCCTGCTGGACGACCTCATGAAGGACGTGTGCGACGGCGCCGCCCTTCTGGCCGTGGTGCACTTCTACTGCCCCGAGCTCATGAGGCTGGAGGGTAGGTTTAACGTTCTCCTGCCTCGGGGAGAGGTAGGTTTAACATTCTCCTGCCTCAGGGAGAGGCAGGTTTAACGTTCTCCTGCCTCTGGAGGGGTCCTGCCTCCCCTCATAGGCTGTGTGTATTCTTGTTTAGTAGTAGTTCAATGTGTTAAGTAAATGAGGACATCCACTGGAATGAGCTTCCTGCTAACGTCCCCTGTCTCTCCTGTAGACATCTGTCTGAAGGAGGTGCCCTCCATAGCTGACAGCCTGTACAACATCCAGCTGCTCAGAGAGTTCTCCAACGAGTACCTGAACCGGGCCTACTACCTGAGGCCAGAGGACATGCTCTACGCCCCGCCAGTACTGAAGGTCAGTCCTCACTCTCTCCCCTCTGTCTCTCTCTCTCTCTGTCTGTCTCTCTCTCTCTGTCTCTCTCTCTCTCTCTCTCTCTGTCTCTCTCTCTCTCTCTCTCTCTCTCTCTCTCTCTCTGTCTGTCTCTCTCTGTCTCTGTCTCTCTCTCTCTGTCTGTCTCTCTCTCTCTCTCTCTCTCTCTCTCTCTCTCTCTCTCTCTCTGTCTGTCTCTCTCTCTCTCTGTCTGTCTCTCTCTGTCTCTGTCTCTCACTGATGCACTTCCAGACATCATCTGGACCACTCTGGAACTAGTGTCACTCTCTCATGATGACATTGTCCCAACCTCTGTATTTATGTTGCTATATTTATTGTGTTGTTTGTGTTTGGGACTTCTCTCCCCAGGGGAATGTGATGGTGTTCATTGCTGAACTCTTCTGGTGGTTCGAAACAATCAAGCCAGACTTTGTCCAGCCCAGGGACTTGCAGGAAATCAAAGATGGTAAAGAAATCCAACTGTCCAATCCAACGCTGTGTCTAATGCTATTTTTACTAGATTTTTTTACTTGTCAATACATATGCTAACCAGTGAGAGGCATGGATATTTTGATTGACATCCCTCACCACCTCTCCCACAGTGCGTTCCCTGCTGCAGCCAAAGAGTTCCCGCCCCCACGTCCCCATCTCTAACGCCACCAGACGCAGCTTCCTGGTCACGCCTGACTCCCCCATCCTTATCGCCACGTCGTCCTCCAGTCCAGACATCTGCAACAGGTGTGTTCTACGTCTCGGCCTGGCTTCTCCACACCGGAGAGCTAGAGGGATCAATCATTCTTTGAGGAGAGAGAAACATACAAGTTAGAAATACATGTTGTTTCTTTTCCCTTCCGGTAACAGCAAAGCCAGCCCGTCATCCAGCCCCTCTCACTCGCTACTTCCCCTGAGGCAGAGACAGCAGCAGATGCAGGAGGACGACCTCTTAGGTCAGAACAAACACACCCCCGGACCAAACACACACATGGGCCCAGAACCAGGAAGACCTGGATTGCATTATAAATGCCCCTTTAACCCTCTCATAGTGATAACTGCACTGTAAGATGTACCAACGCTGATTGTGGTTTCTCTGTGGATGCGCAGGCCAGAGGACCAGGTCGAACTCTCTGACACGGGCGGATGGTCAACCTGCCACTCCGGTTCAGGGGTCAGTGTTGGCCTGGCCAGAGAGGAGACAGAGGTGAGCGATCTGGCCAACTGGCATCTCTTTACTCAACGTTATGGGTTCATTTACACCTTAACCGGTTTATTGAAACCTCTGAAATGTTCACTCTGTTCTAAGTCGATGTCTTTTGCCCCAGACCCCTGTCCCAGCCAGTCCCCTACGCCCTTCACTTCTCCGTGGAGGGGGAGGGGGACACTGTGAGCCTGGCTCGCTCCATCAGCAAGGACAGCCTGGCCTCCAACATCCTCAGCGTGACCCCCAAGCACTCGCGGGGGGGGCCCCCACCTGCCCCCCGCCCCCACCAGGTTCAACAGTCAGGGCCTTCTCATGGGTCACATCCGCATCGAGGATGAGGACGTGGATGTGGAGGAGGAGGAGCTGGTGGCCATCATCCACCCCGAGGCCCTGGCCCGCCGCCGGGCCCCAGACCCCGAGATGGAGCAGGATGACCTGGAGGTCCAGACTATGACCAGCAGGGGAATCTCCAGGGCCCGTTCCCCTCGGCCCAGCCCAAACCCCGGTCTGGGCCTGAGCCTGCGCCTGGTCCCGGGCCCAGACCAGCCCCCTGCTCGCTCCCCCGTCCCCCAGACAGACAGCTTCTACCTGGAGCCCCTGATGCCGGCGGTTCTGAAGCCGGCCAAGGAGAAGAGCGTGAGCCTGAACAAGGAGGAGGAGAGTGGGGAGAGCCGCTCCAGAGCTGCCGGCTTCAGGAGAACCACGGAGGTCTCCGTCACCCCCAGGAGAGGCCTAGCCTTGGAGCCCGATCTCAACCATACCTTCACTCCCATTCCAGGAGCCATGCCCGGGTCTACGCCTGGCTTCGCCCCCCTCAGACCCCCCACGGAGGGCGCCGTGGGGCCTTCCCCGGGGGCAGCGGAGAGGGCCACGGCCCGGGAGCGGTCCTGTGGGTTCTTCCTCCACCTGTCCGAGCCCGGGGACGAAGGGGAGCAGGGGGGGCCTGCCTCGCTCCCGGGCCAGGCGCAGCTCCGCCACAGCCCCTACCCCGCCTGGGAGGTGGCGGGGCACGACTCGGACTCGGAGCTGGCCGAGCTGGAGGACGACGAGGAGGAGGACGAGGAGGACGAGGAGCAGACGGAGCTGGCCAAGGAGCTGCTGAGGAGCGTGAGGGGGAAGTGCCTGGGCGAGGGCGGCGGCGGGGAGGAGAAGAAGGAGGAGACGGGCGAGGGCGAGTCGGCCAAGCTGAGGGAGGACATGAAGGTGTGCGAGCACGACGACAAGGAGGGCGGCAGCGGCCGCTCCAGCCCGTGTCTCAGCACCACCTCGTGGGCCAGCAGCGCCAGCGGGAGCGCCTCCGTCCGGATGACCAGCTTCGCCGAGAGAAAGCTCCAGAAGGTCGGCTACCCCGACGGCTGCTCCAGCGCCAGCAGCTCCCAGAAGACCACGCCCGACGGCTCGGAAAGTGCCCCCTACCCCCTGGGAGGCTCCTGGCGCCTGGGGCGGCTGGGGAAGGAGGGCCCTGGGCTGGGGAAGGAGGGTCTGGCGTCCGGGGCGGTGTCGGTGGCGTCGGAGCTGGTGCAGCTCCACATGCAGCTGGAGGAGCAGCGGCGCGCCATCGAATACCAGAAGAAGAAGATGGAGACCGTGTCCGCGCGGCAACGCCTCAAGCTGGGCAAAGGCCGCCTTCCTGAACATCGTGAAGAAAGGCAAGAGTGACACCTTGCCCCAGCCCCTCAGGCACCCTCAGGACGCCCAGGAGCAGGGCAAGACTCCGGCCAGCCGAGATGACTCCTGCCTGGGGGCCCTCAGGGCCCAGGGCCCAGGGAAGGGCCAGGGGCCGGAAGGTCAGCAGGACAAGGACAACAGGACCAGCGTCGGTGACCCTCAGGATGAGATCCAGGGGGCCGAGCCCGACCTGGGGGATTGCAGCCGCTCCATCGAGATGCTGAACGAAGCCATCAGCTCCATCCAGCAGCAGATGATGCAGATGTCGCTCCAGCAGGACCTGTTGATGAAGCAGAGCCTCCAGTCCCCCCCCGGAGCCCCCCCAGGAGTGCCCCCGGCCCCCGCCCCTCCCGCCGTCCCCACCCCTCCCGCCGTCCCCGCCCCTCCCTCAGCCTCCACTCCGCCCCCGGACTCCAGGGCCCGTCCAGCGGTCCACTTTGTGGAGATCGCCGCCTCGAACCCTCCGCCGACCCGCAGACCCCCCAAGCTGAGCTCTGTCCGCGGGGCCCGGACCAAACCCTCCGTGCTCAAACTGAGCAAGGAGAACGGCCGGGCGGGCTCCAAGCCCAACAGCCCCGCCCCCGCGGTGAGCACAGACCCAGAGGCACAGGCCCCACGGGGCGGGGAGCAGGGGAGGGAGAGGAGGGGGGAGAGCTTTGTAATGTTCGGGGAACCCCCCGGGGAGCAGGGGGCGGAGAGGAGGGGGGATAGCTTTGTGATGTATGGGGAACCCACCCCGAGGAGCAGGGGGGGGAGAGGAGGGGGGATAGCTTTGTGATGTTCGGGGAGCCCCCCTAGGTCATTGGAGAGAGGAAACCTCAGGAACACCACCTTCAGAGTTCAGGCGGAGGAGAAAGAGCCCGGCTCCAGAGGGGGCCTCTGTCGGACCCCCAACTTGCCCAGCTCGGACCCCTCATCCATGGGAGGAAGCACCACCCACTCCCCCTGTCTGGAGGAAGGCCTGGAGGGGAGAGGGAGGAGCGACTCGGGCGTATCGCAGGAGGAGCATGCGGACGGAATGGAAGGGCTAAAGGGTAAAGGTCACCTGATCGAGGTGGACCTATCAGAGGTGAAAGACCCATCGGAGGGAGGCGGGTCAGACACACAGGACATGTCCGCTGACGGGGAAACCAAGTCTGGCCTGGGATTCTTCTTCAAGGTACTGGACTGTGTGTGTGTGTGTGTGTTTAGTATAGCCCGACCGATATTATCGTCCGATATTAGGCATTTTCCAAATCCATCGGTATCTGCATTTATAATGGCCGATTATATGAATATCAAAATATAAAAACTGGACGAAACACCCTTCAACCATGTTATGAGTGTTGACATTGCATAGTTTGTCCACCAGAGGGCACTCTACAAGATCCCTGTTGGCAACACTCTGATCAACCAACTGATCAAGCCAGAGTCGGGCAGAGTGTTTATGTATTATTGCTTTATGTTTTGTAACGCGTTTTCTGGATAAAACAAAATATATATATATTGGCCGATATATCGAAATATCGGATTTTTTAATCGGCAAATATTTGTAGCGATATCTGCCTTAAAAATCTTTATCGGTCGGGCTCTAGTATGTATGCACGTGTTTGTTAGTGTGTGTGTGACATGCCTAGCTGTGTCAGGGATGGGAGTTGACCCATTTCCCCGGCAGGATGAGGAGAAGGCGGAGGACGAGATGGCGAAGCGGCGAGCTGCCTTCCTGCTCAAGCAGCAGAGGAAGGCCGAGGAGGCGCGCCTACGCAAGCTGCAGCTGGAGGGCGACAGCGAGCTCAAACGGGATGAGGCCAGGTA
>CAEFZP010001702.1:250000-262489 GCA_903064625.1 Mallotus villosus
GATATAATTTGCTGCATTTTGTACATTTTGGTTGTTCCGTAGTGGTTTTGTACATAGTACAGTTTCTGTTTACTAAAAAAGCTGGCACTATTTGAGTTGAGTATTCCTTTACAGGCTTTCAAAGATTTTATTTGTGTCTTTAATATATTGTATCATATATTTATTTTGATGAGAAACACTAAAATGTAATAAATACTACTGCTAAAATGAAACCAGGACTGCACTCTTTTCTCACATTTCCAGTCACCTGTTGAAATAACCTGAAACCAAAACAAATGTTTAAAGGTTTTATTTGTTTCCTGACAATATAGTACTTGAATACACATACGTTATATTTAGTAAGAAACAATTTGAAATGTTTTCAGATGCTGTTGGTGTGAAAACAATGTTCACCACCACAGTGTTGCAGACATAATTGCTTGTTTTGTGTTCTGACTGTATGCGTATGACATGACATTGCATGCCAAAGAGCAGCCTTCTCTCTCCCAGATTTGTTCTAGACAGAGCAAAGACTGTTAAGAAAATCATGATGAGTTGCTGCAAATGAAATCAAAATGTTCTGTGTTCTGGATCCATAAGATTCCCATTAAGGCCTATTTAGTTTTTAAAGCACTGTGATCTGATTGCCAATCAACGCAAACGATTGCCAGGTGTGTTTCACAAATGAGTGAGTGATTATGACAAAGTGTGACTGTCCACATGCAACTTTTGTGGTTGTAAGGTTGGCTAAATGGTTAGAGAGTATGACTACAGATCAGGAGGTTGGGGGTTCACATCCCCCAAGGTGCTTTTAGATGAAAGCTTTCAATTGAACATTGAACTTATGTCTTCAAGTGGAATTCATAAAGACATAATTAGATTCTGAGGGAAATTCAGCAAGGCTCTGGTGGCCTAGTGGATATGCATGGGATCTTGAGTCCTGACTCCTCCGGTTCAAATCTGTCTGGAGGCAGTGTACACCATGCTTACTTTCTGGCATGCAATACATGATAGTATTTCTTTAAGCAGAGCACTTTTTAAAAGATAAATACTCCCTTCACATGCCAGGGATATGGGGCCCCAGTGGCATAATGGATAAGCATGCAGACAAGCAAATCCCAACGGCATGGGATCAAATCCACCCAAACCCTTGAACCCAGAGGAATCCTTTGACTGAGCAAGGTCTTCACCACCCGCAAGGGTGTCGTGGGTGGCTCCACGAGCTGGGTTCGGATAAAGCACAGGGCGTGGTGCCAATCAGATCCGTGGGCCCAGATCCCTGTGACCGCAGCGCACTGTCCAGACTGTCAGCATGGATCCCAACTGTCTTTGTAAGTACCCGACTGTCCCACCAGGAAAGACAGTTGGGAGAGAGGAGTCCCGGAGCCGGGAAACTAAATTGACCTTTTATCAGTTTTATTTATAAGTCCAGCTTTATTTCTAAGTCCAAAAGCAAAAATTGAGTTGTAAGAAGATCCTTCAGCCAGATTTGAAAGATACCTTTTCTGCAAGGAAAGACCATTGCAGCTTTCCATGGGGTTTGAACCCACAACCCTTATCTGTCAGGGTACACATGCTTATACACTGAGCCATCAGGGACACAAGCATATATGAACTCGTTGAAAATACATCCTTAAGATTAAGTGTGAGGTCCTTAAAGAGACCATTTCTGCAATGAAAGACCATTGCAGCCTTCCATGGGGGTTGAACCCACACCCCTTATCTGTCAGGGTACACATGCTTATCCACTGAGCCATCAGGGACACAAGCAAACATGGACTCATTGAAAACACATCCTTAAGGTTAAGTGTGAGGTCATTAAAGAGACCATTTCTGTAAGGAAAGACCAACGCAGGCTTCCATGGGATTTGAACCAAAGACCCTTCATCATGGCCTTAACTTTCATGGTACACATGCTTATCCACTGAGCCATCAGGGACACAAGCAAACATGAAATCGTTGAAAACACATCCTTAAGGTGAATTGTGATATTATTGAACAGAAGGTTTCTGCTTTCATCGGAGAAGATCAGAAAATCCATACATGGGATTTGAACCCAAGGCCTTTCTGAAAGGCCTTAGTTTATAGGAGTCACGCACTTAACCAGTGTGCTACCAGTGACCCAATACATCAGCTTACATGACTCTCCCACTACAATGTCTCCCAGGAGACAGCAGATAAACTCACCACTAGAACCTATGCCACTAGTTATTATGAAACAGACTAAATAAAGGGGGAGGTGTTGGAGACCTTGTATGTGAACGTTAATTAGAACTACCATGGGTGTTAACATTTCATAACTATGAGAAGATCATTTTTTAAATAATGATTAATTTAGCAGCTGCTTTCAACCAAAGTAAAACACAGTGGAGGATGATTTAAAGTTGTGACATCTTAATCTGTCATCTCATGCTCAAACCACTGAGCTAAAACTAACTGTGAGTTGTTGCTGTTCACCATCACTCCCTCGTTTGTGAAACACACCTGGCAATCGTTTGTGTTGATTGGCAATCGGATCACATGACCAATACCACCTATCCAGACCAATGAGATCTAACGCAACACTAACCAGGTTAGAAACAGTTAGCAGATCTAGCTCTAACATTGAGTCTCAAAACTGACTGCTCGTTTTAGATCTGTGGGTGCTTTCAAAACTGATCAGCTTGACACTGGGTCCCATCCAGTTGGGAAAGCACTTATAGATCTAAACCATGCAGTCAGTGTTGAGCATGTGGTTCCCCATAGACTCAAGGTTAGAGCTAGATCTGTTAAATGCACTGTGACGCTACGGAAAAGTATGAGAAGGAAATCGAACGAACTTGTCCTCAAGATGAACGCATTCTAACACATTTAAAATGTTAACACAATAGTTAATATTTGACCATCATTTTTTTGACATTTTAGGGGAAGCCAAGCTTTCCTTGCAGTCTTAAAGAAATCACCTACTGTCATGGATTTTATTGGGAAGGTGACCAAGTCTTACACAGCTTGTGGCACGTAGAACAAACTACCTCTCAAAAGTAATAACCTACAGGCATTGTCCTCCATTGATCCTGTGGTGAGAGGCCATTTAGTGCCCTTAGAGGTGGCCAGGAGAAGAGGAAGAAGGAGTAAAACCAGAAGAAGTGCTAGACAGTTTAATAATAGTTTATGTCTCGGAATAAAAAATGAAATTGAATATTACAAATTAGTGTCGGTGTATTTTGATCTTCAGAATGTCATTTTACTCTATGTGCCTATATGGGTGGGCCAGGGATGTCAGGGGGTTTGTGGCAATGTAAGTATATGGATATTCTCTTTTTTAACCATACATGTGTTTGCATCCCTGATGATGAATGAGTCATGTATTGGATCTCTAGTACACGGCTGGGTGTGTGGTGCACACGATAGCCTTGTCTGAATGAGCTTTATTGCCCGTCAACACAACCTCATCAGTTTAATGGCAACACTGATGATCATTTCTATCCTAAAACCGTATCAAATGTAATTTATTTTTCTGAATAAATATACATATCAAAATAGAGTTTTGGGCTCAATGATGACAGTTGGAATGGAATGACATAGTGCCTTTAAAGGGTTTCGGTTGTGCAAAACATCTCGTCTATCCTACGAAACCATTGAACAACAACATAAATATTTATAAACATAAATAACACTGAAATAACTCGAAGACGATAAGTATTCACTTTGAAACTCGAAACTGTTGAGTGACACACTATTGCCATGGGTCTGTCATTTACTGCCAACAAGCTTGTAAACAAATCAATCCTCTATCATTCATTCGGAAATGTTGGCGGGTACACTGTAATCATGAGATCATTGGTGACGGTTAACTGCTACAGGAACATCGAGCAGCTTCGGTACCTGGTTGGTGTTTCTGTGAGTCTGCCTGTCTCCAGACCCTGAAGTTCAGTTCACACAGAAGTGGCATTCCACCGGACACTGCCCCTGTGCACCAACCACTCACCGTGTTTCCTCTGACCTCATATCCTGTGTCTTATGTCCTTGTGGACTGACCCGTCTTCAATAATAAACAAATGTTTTCTGCTCTCAGGTTAATAACCATGAGGTCAAGTTCTCCAAAAGTACATGCTGTTGTTGAATACGTCTATGTACATCCTCTATGCTGTACTGGATGGTATTATTAAGGTCCATAGTCTGGGTGAAGTTACCGGGTTGGTACCGGCTTCCATAGGCACTCTTAGGTAAACCAGCACCAGGGGGTGCCCAAGTATCTCTGCAGGACCAGAACGCCACACCTGTCCACCATGGTACCAGTCCAGGACCCAGTGCTGGGTGAGTCTCTACCCAGGGACGAGGGGGGGTCCAGGGCAGGTATCAGAGATGTTTGTCGTCCCTGGAGCCTGTGCTGGACTCCTGTCTCTCCCTCACACTGCTGCTCAGCAGGGGGGGCTCACCTGGGACGTGGGCCAGGGGGTCCGGTCGGATCAGGTACCTGGGAGAGGGAATCAATTACACACTACACAGCGCCATACACACATACACCCACTTGTGTACCACCATGCAGACCCTTAAAGAGCCCAAAGCACACACACACTCACACACAAAGACAGGGATACATACACAACATCATTAATCTCCAGTCTGGTGTCAGGGGAGGGATTGATGAGCACGTAGGAGAGCGTGTTCTGTTGATCGTTTAGCTCGTCTGGAACACAAGCACCATGACAAACCAGTGTCAGGACAAGGTCACATGTCAAAAGGTCATAGGATGGCCCTACTGGCGGTGGAGGATGGTGGTGCTTACTTTGTAGGTAGCCCAGGTTTACTCGGTTCATCACGTCACTGGCTGTCAGATTAGCGACGTCCTCTACAGACAGACAGACAGACAGACAGACACACACAGACACACAGACACACAGACACACAGACACACAGACACACAGACACACACACACACAGACACACAGAGAAAAGGTCAACAAAGCACAGTGGAATTCCCATTATAACATAGTATATTATTGTCAATAATACGAAAAATAAATAACGCTAATATCAAACAGAATGGGAGGAAGAGGGCCGCGTCCTCACCGTATCCGGAGGTGGGCAGGCCCAGGTGTCTCATGCGGTTCCGGACCAGCTCCGACAGCTCCTCCCTCTCCGAGCGTCGGTACAGGCTGAGGCGTTGCTGGGCCATGCGCTGGGCGTGGTCCCTGATGGGGTCGCGGCCAGCGGGCGGCGGGCGCCTGGCGCTCTTCTTGCTCAGGCGCCTCGCCCACTGCATGCTCTTCTTCCTCAGCAGCGGATACTCCGACGGGTCGCTGCCTCGGGACTCCTCCCCCCTCTCCCTGGGGTCCTCGCACTCGTCCACGCTGACCGACACCTGGGACTGGGAGGGGAGGCGGGGTCTCATTGACTTTGTTGACACTTGGGGACCTGCCGCCCGCCACACAGGGACAGCGCCCGGAGGCCCTCTCGGCCCCGGCGCCAGCTCACCTCAGAGGTGGGGAAGATATGGGACTCGGTGCGGTACATGCCGATGGGAATCTCGGCGCTGGAGGAGCAGAGCTTCTGGAACAGTCTACCGTACGTCCGTATCCACATGTCCTCCTCCGTCACCTTCATCTGAGAGACGGGGACCAAACGGAGATCCTGAGGTTTGCTCCAGCGCTCTCTCTCTCTCTCTCTCTCTCTCCTCTCTCTCTCTCTCTCTCTCTTCCATTTCTCATGCACTTTCTTTCTTCTCTTTCCTCTCTCTCTCTCTCTCTCTCTTTCCTCTCTCTCTCTCTTCTCTCTCCTCTCTTTTCTCTGTATCTCTCTTACACACACACACACACACACACACACACACACACACACACACACACACAGATGACTCACAGCGCAGAGGTATCCTGACCCGGGTGTGGTGTCCAGGCCCAACAGCAGTCTGGCAATGAGGATCATGTAATCTTTCACAAACGACTGACCGAGAAACACGACACTTAGTTAGTCACTCATTTCCTCGAGACACCTGGCCAGGTGCTGTTCCACGTGCATGCTGGGGGATGCAGTGATGTTGAACAATTCCTACATATAGACTGTCCACTAGAGGGCCCCGTTGTCCTAGAAATACAGCTCCTTTAACTAAGGCACCACAGATCTCATTTTGACATGAACATTTGGGTGGGGGTTAGGGTTGGGGGAAGGGTTTGTGTTAGGGTTAGGGTCAGGCTAAGGAGATGGTAAGGCTCAGTGAGGGTTTGGTTAGGGTGAGGCTTAAGGGTTAAGGGGGTTAGGGTTAAAGGGGTTAGGGTTAAAGGGACAGTAACAGAAGCCTAACCTGGTAGAGCAGAGTATCCAACATACTGATGCTGAAGACTCTCCCAGCAGCGAAGGGAAGCCGGAACATGAAGGCCAGATTCGAACCTTTATCTCGTTCCTTCTGAAACAGGACACACGCGCGCACAGGTTGGACACCTGCTTCTCCGAGACGCAAACACAAAGTTCCATCGCCCGAGTCTTAACACCCAACATGCCTCACCTCTACCTCTGTTTAGTATCCTCTTACCATCACCTCCTCCCCTCCTCCCCTCGTCATCCTTCCCCTCACCTTCTCCAGCTTGGAGAGTGCCAGAGAGTAGCAGTCCTTGGCCCGGAACTGCATGAACCTCATGTTGGATGGGTGGGTGAGCTCCGTAATGATGCTGAGACTGGGGAACAGTCTGAGGGGTGTGGAGGGGTGGTTAGTGGTGGGGAGAGGGGGGGGGTGCACGAGGGGGCGAAGTGAGAGACGTTGAAAAACAGGGAAAGTAAAAACAGAACCAAGCAGGATTCTGATTTACATAATTGCGTTCAGAATAATCCGTTTGATTATGAATGCTCTGTGCTCTGCTAGATGAACCCAGGCTTCACTAAGCCCACAGAGAAGGAAGAAGAGGGAGATACCGAAAAGGAGAGAAAGAGAAACAGAGAGAGAGAGAGAGAGAGAGAGAGAGACAGGCAGACAGACAGACAGACAGACAGACAGACATACAGACAGACAGACATACAGACAGAGAGAGAGAGAGAGAGAGAGAGAGAGAGATAGAGAGAGAGAGACGAGATAGACAGAAAGAGAGAGAGACAGTACAGAGAGAGATAGAGATAGAGAGGAGAGAGAGAGATAGAGAGATAGAGATAGAGAGAGATAGAAAGAAAGAGAGATAGAGAGAGAGAGGTCACCTGAACATGGTCTGAACGTTGACGATGGTCTTGGCGTCGGCCATGTAGTCCTCCTCAGCGCTCATGGTGCTCTCCTTGTCCACCACCACCAGGTTGTCAGCGTAGATGATGCCACACTGCAGCAGGCTGTCCAGACTGGCATACACACACACGCACACACACACACGCAAGCACACAACAAGCATCTTAGATGTCATTGCAGTAAGCATCACAATGCTAGGTATATTCTGGTGAGTTTTGAGTAACTCGCTGTCAAGTGTGAACTTAGTTGGGGCAAAGTCTTTTCTGAATCGAGCCACGAATGACAACAAAGTTTAATCAGCAGAAGAGTGTGTCCAGTAAAAGAGAACATCTTACTTGTCAATGGTTCCAGCCATGTAGTAGACCATAGGGAAACAGCAGATGGCCTCCAGGAAGTGGTTGTCTGGACTACAGGAAGCATAGACACATGCTTCTCTGTCACAGTAGTCATGAGTGAGGCAGGCAGGCCTGCTACATTACAGGAAGCCAACATCAGCCTAGCGTTAAATCTATGATATGTAAGGTGAAATTGTGTTTGGATCTGAGAGGTGTACAGTATCCTGTCATATCTTTTTGGTGCGTGAGGGGGATGTCCCCTGGCCCTGGCCCTGGCCCTGATCCCTGGCCCTGATCTCTGGCCCTGGCCCTGGCCCTGATCTCTGGCCCTGATCTCTGGCCCTGGCCCTGGCCCTGGCCCTGATCCCTGGCCCTGGCCCTGATCTCTGGCCCGGATCCCTGGCCCTGGCCCTGGCCCTGGCCCTGATCTCTGGCCCTGGCCCTGATCCCTGGCCCTGGCCCTGATCTCTGGCCCTGATCTCTGGCCCTGGCCCTGATCTCTGGCCCTGGCCCTGATCTCTGGCCCTGCCTTTGTCTCTGGCCCTGGCCCCTGCTACAGAGATACAGCAGATCTCTCTTTGTTCCCTCGCACACACACGTTTCACTGAATAGCTGAACAGGTTGATGTGTGTTTCCAAAGAGACAGGGACTGAGCAAAGGATAGAGAGAATGCAAGCGTCTTTGTGTGTGTGTATGTGTGTGTATGTGTGTGTGTGTGTGGCTGTGTGCCTGTGTGCATGTGAGCTTGTGTGTGTGCGTACGTGTGCGTGTGTGCATGTGTGCTTGTGTGTGTGCCTTTGTGTGTGAGTGTGTGTGTGTGTGTGTGCATGTGTGTGTGAGTGTGTGTGTGTGTGTGTGCATGTGTGAACATTTAAGAAGGTCTCTGTGAGACGGAGAGTGTGCGTCGGGGACACATCTCGCCATTGACGCAAAACACTTTCTTTCTCCATTTGTATTATGTAAGAACACATTTTTCTCTTCTCATCCCTGCTCGGAGCGATGTATGTGAGACAGGTTCAAGGTAAGGCTGAGTAACTATGGCAACCATGCAGGGGCTGAAGAGCGCTCGGTACATTTCTTCTCCCTCCGTCACTCACAACCTAAGGTACTTTGTTACACACTTACTGTCCAAGCTACTGAAAGTGCACTATGGCACCGTGTGTGTTAGGAGTGTGTGTTTTGTTTGTTACTTTTAGCATGTGTGTGCACTGTACATCTCTAATGTCTGTGTGTGTCTCTCTTTCTCTTGGCACTCGTGTGTATGCGCATAGCATCTCTCTTAGTGTGTGTATGTGCACAGCATCATGTGTGTGTGTGTGTGTGTGTGTGTGTGTGTGGAGCAGCTCACGGGTTGTCCAGCAGCAGCACGATGGGGTTGAGCTCCTTGCGGGGGCGGTAGTACGCCCTGAGAGGAACCACAAAGTTATACAGGCCGTTCCCTGCCGTCTCTGCAGACACGATGATCAGCTTGTTCTTGAAGCCGTACGCCTTGGCGTCCTCAAAGCTGTTGTGTCTGCAACCCTGAAAGGGAGACGGGACAGAAAGTGTGTGTGTGTTAGTGTGTGTGCTGTGTGAGTGTATGTGTGTGTGGCTGTGTGTGTGCTGTGTGTGTGTAGGTGTGTGTGTGTATGTGTGTGTAAGTGTGTGTGCTGTGTGTCTTTGTGTGTGTGTGTAAGTGTGTGTGCTGTGTGTGTGTGTGCTGTATGTGTGCTGTGTGTGTGCGTGTGGTGCTGTGTGTGTGTGTGTGTGTGTGTGTGCTGTGTGTGTAAGTGTGTGTGCTGTGTGTGCTGTGTGTGTAAGGGTGTGTGCTGTGTGCGTGTGTGCTGTGTGTTTGTGTGTGTGTGTGTAAGGGTGTGTGTGCTGTGTTGTGTGTGTGCTGTGTTGTGTGTGTGTGTGTGTGTGTAAGGGTGTGTGCTGTGTGTGTGTGTGCTGTGTGTGTGTGTGCTGTGTGAGTTCTGACCTGGTCGAGCCGCAGGCAGCAAAAGGGAGCTTTCTGTACCAACAGGTGGCAGAGCGTGGGGGAGCTCCCGATGTACGGGGAGTTAGGGGGATATCCTTTCACATACCTGGCAACACAATACACAATTCAATATCACTTCAAATAAAATGATGGTAAGCAACAATCACCCATTTACGCCTCTCTTCCTTTACAGGTATACATTTATATGTATATTGTATATTACAATCCACAAGGGGGCCCTATTCTTCTTCTTTCAGCACTAACTTTATTAAGTCATGTAACTTGGCATGACAGGTGGAATGACAGATGATAAACATTGCTAAACTGCAAGCATGCAGATACCTTCAGAAACACAATCTGTCGTTTCCATCCATCTCTCCATTTTACTCTCTCTCTCTCTCTCACACACACACACACACACACAAACTACACACTATCCTCACTCACTCAGTGGAGGAAGATCCTTTCTCGTCGGAGATGGGACTGTCATCCTCTGATTGGTCACTAAGCAGGTCACATGGCAGGATGGAGGAGGAGTCGGCGATCTCCAGGACGGGAGCAATGCTCGGACGCCTACTGCCTGCACCGTTTACAGTGGGAGGGGCCAACTTCCCACTCGAGTAGTCTGGCGGGCTGGTGTTTTGGAGATCCATGGCAACCGTACCTGCAGATGCAGTATGCCAACCACCTGAGTTACTATGGCAACCAAGGACACCTGTTTCACATCCATCCAGCTCTCTCATCCCCTTCACTTATTAACGACCCCCCCCTCACCCATGCTGGCTATGATGCTATGAACGGGGAGGCGGGACGGCCCGTCGTAGCCCCGCCCCTTCTTCTCCGCTCCTTCCTGGTTGAAGATAAAGGCGGAGTTCTCCTCCTTGGTGATGTTGATGTAGTAGCAGGTGTCGTTGGCGGCCATGATGTGGCGAGGCCCCGGGTTCAGCAGGATGCTCTTGTTGTCCTCGCGCTTCACCCCGATCAGACACACGCCGTACCTGCACGCACACGCAAACAGTGACTTGTGATGGATCCTGTGCCGTTGTCGTTCCCATCCACCCCCCCGCCCCCACCCCACCTCGCCCCCGCCACCACCCCCCCACCCCCACCCCCCCCACTGCGGAACCCCCAGTTTTGAACGGTGGCATTGTCAGCTCTCCACGTACTTCTTGTGAGCGTGGAAGGACGCGTAGGTGAAGCTCTTCCCGTCGTACTCCCCGAAGAACTTGCTGTCGCACAGGCAGATGTGGTAGACCTCGTTGCCGGAGCAACAGCCGTACATCCTCTGCCACTGCTCGGGAGACTGCTGGCCTTCTCTGGTGACGTCACCACAGCAACACAACACATGTTTCATACTCTCCACAATAAGCCATTAAATATCAGGCAATCTCCCATGAGCTGACACATTTGATGAGTGTACCACTCATCCCTCCACACACACACACACGCACATACACGCACACGCAGCATCCCCTATGCCGCTCTCAACACACCCCACGTCCTCCATCCAGACCAAAGTTCCACGACTCGGCTCCAACTCTGATTGGTGAACAGAGCTCCAACTCTGATTGGTGAACAGGATCTTGACAGGCTAATCTCTCACTGATCTTGCCAGGCTGCCAATCTGACCTGGGTCATTAACTCCAGTAATTACAACACCTGTTCATGTCTATCCAGGAGACCAGGAAGTGTCCGGGGGTAATTATCCCACTCATGACTCACAGAGCCCTCTTCACCTCAGAATCTTAGGGTTAACCATGACTCACAGAGCCCTCTTCACCTCAGACTCTAAGGGTTAACCATGACTCACAGAGCCCTGTTCACCTCAGACTCTAAGGGTTAACCATGATTCACAGAGCCCTCTTCACCTCAGACTCTTAGGGTTAACCATGACTCACAGAGCCCTCTTCACCTCAGACTCTAAGGGTTAACCATGACTCACAGAGCCCTCTTCACCTCAGACTCTTAGGGTTAACCATGACTCACAGAGCCCTGTTCACCCTCAGACTCTAAGGGTTAACCATGACTCACAGAGCCCTCTTCACCTCAGACTCTAAGGTTTAACCATGACTCACAGAGCCCTGTTCACCTCAGACTCTAAGGGTAACCATGACTCACAGAGCCCTCTTCACCTCAGACTCTTAGGGTTAACCATGACTCACAGAGCCCTGTTCACCTCAGACTCTTAGGGTTAACCATGACTCACAGAGCCCTCTTCACCTCAGACTCTAAGGGTTAACCATGACTCACGAGCCCTCTTCACCTCAGACTCTAAGGGTTAACCATGACTCACAGAGCCCTCTTCACCTCAGACGGTTAGGGTTAACCTCGTTCATGTCTGTGGAGTCTGTGTGCTTCATTATCCAAAACACGGAGCAGGACTCTGCTGGGTGCTCCGATACTGGAGAGCTGTTGAGCTGTAGACACTTGTGCCCCCAGCTGTTGCAAACCTGATTCAGCTTGTCGACCAACGAATGACAGAATCAGGTGTGTTAAATAAGGTTTGGTTAAAGTGTTGAAAATAGTACAGTACTAGAGAGTGTAGAGTATAGTGTAGCTGTGTACAAATATGTTTGCTTGTGTGGGGGCATAAGTGTTCCAATTCATGAAATGTGGGTTGCAGAAAAACATTTTAAGTGTAGGTACGTGCGAGTCAGTCCGAAAATAAAATGTTACAGAGCACCGCATGTACAGACGCTGGCGTGTATAATTGGGCAAACACTGAGCAGCTTGATTATATTATTATTCTCACTCCCTAGTTTCCTCGTGTGTTTATCAGGCCGCCGGGATCAGGGCCGGCGCCCGCTGAGGCGCTAACCATCGATTCACTCCTCAGAACAATTCACCCCCCGTCGTTCTCATCAGAGACGGGAGGCAGGCGGGAGGCAGGAGGGAGGCAGGAG
Source organism: Mallotus villosus (assembly GCA_903064625.1). Lineage (NCBI taxonomy): Eukaryota > Metazoa > Chordata > Actinopteri > Osmeriformes > Salangidae > Mallotus > Mallotus villosus. The sequence continues at coordinate 262,364 of CAEFZP010001702.1, forward strand.
GGAGGCAGGAGGGAGGGAGGAGGGAGGCAGGAGGGAGGCAGGAGGAGAAAGAGGCAGGAGGGAGGGCAGGAAGGAGGCAGAGGCAGGAGGGAGGCAGGCAGAGGGAGGCAGGAGGGAGGCAGGAGG
>CAEFZP010001704.1:0-23350 GCA_903064625.1 Mallotus villosus
GAAGACGGTTGCACAGCTTTAGCGGCAGACATCAATGCGTGCGTGTGTCTGTGGGACAGGTGTGTCAGGTGCCGGGGCAACAGAGCATCCTGATTCGGTGATCCGCGTCCACAAAGATGAAACGTTAGAGGAAATGGAGAAGAACCGAAACTTCAATACAGTCTATAGAATGGCTGCTAATTGATTAGTTGCCAACAACAACAACAAAGGCACCATGTTGTGTATATGCAGAGCGTATCTCTTACAAAGTCTTTAGGTCTGACGTGTTCTCAAGGTGATTAACGACGTAACTACCAACGAATCACTTCAAGCTGAACAAGTCATATGGGACGCATTGAGATGTTATTCTGAGTGTGAAGCTGTTGTTGTGATGTAGCAGGGGTGATTGATGTTTGTGGGGAGGCGGGAGCGCTGCGCGGACGGGCTGACCTGGGGAGTGCCGTTCTGGCGCTGGGGGGCCGAGGACAGAGCACAGAGGCCGGCTGCTCCTGCCGTCAGCCTCACCGGCCACCCGACATTCCTCCGTTTCTCCTTGTTTCTCCTTCTTTTTATTCTCTCTCTCTATTTTAATTCCTCCTGTTTGTTTGTTTGTGTTTGTCGACCTTGCCTGTCACTGACCTTCTACATCCCGGCTTCCTCAACCAGAAGAAAACACGCAGCAACAAACAACACGACGTTTCTGTGACTAGGAGAGATGGAGAGAGAGAGAGGCGTATGAGAGAGAGAGAGAGGAGAGATAGAGAGATGGCACGAGAGTAGAGAGTGAGAGAGAGATGGAGAGATGAGAGAGAGAGCAGAGAGAGAGAGAGAGAGAGACAGCAAGATCGAGAGGAGAGAGACTCGAGTAGGAGATGAGAGGAAGAGAGAGAGAGAGAGGAGAGAGAGAGAGAGAGGAGAGAGAGAGAGAGAGAGAGAGACGTTGCCCTCAGACAGGGTAGGTGTAAGGATAAGTGCTCATGTGGTCGTCGGCGCTGTCCCGTCCTGTCAGGTCCTGGTCACCGTTGCCAAGGATGTGTCACGGCGTCGTGACAACTTCAGCGAGTGCCGTGTGAGATGTGACCCCCGACCCTTGCGGGGGGGGGTGGGTCCCCCCCACCTCGCCGGATCCTGACAGATGTCAGATACCTCCTCCATGGGCTCCTTCTGTTGCCTGCTCACCTTTCTCCATCCTGCAGAGATAGGGCTCCTGTCGTCACCACGTCAAACGCTTCCCTGTACACACAAACACACACACCACACACACACACACACACACACAGGCAAGCAAGCCAACACACAAACAAGGCCCACACACAGGCATGCAAACACACACACACAAACACACACACACACACACGCCAGGTATCGCTGGCACCTTGAGCTGCTAAAGCTATGAGGAGGGGGCAAGAAAAACAATGATGATGAATTCATTTGTGGTGAACAGAATTACCAGGAAGTCCTTGAAAGAGAAGTGGAGCTCATTGGGATGCCAGGGGTGTCTCCTTGTTTGCAGTGATTCAGTCCTCCTAATCACCCTTCTCCTCCCAGCTCTGTGTGCTTCTCCTCCCAGAGGCTAATGGATGCAAGGCCACTACTCACTAATATCACTTATGGTCAATATACGCTTTGATTTATAACCCCTCTTCTCTTTTCCTTGTCCTCTCCTCTCTTCTCTTCTTTTGTCCTCTCTTCTTCTCTTCTCTTCCCTTCCCTTCTCTCTTAATAAACGTCTCGAACATGATAAGCTAACAATCCAATCTGAACGCACCCTCTCCAAGAGTGTTTGCTCTGATCAGAGTCATCATCTGCCAGGCCACAGCTGGACAGACAGATAGGAACGACATGTCCGCCTAATTGCACCGTCTCACACTCGCGTGTAATATCTTCACCTGCCCCGCTACAGGAATACCACATGCACTAAACCATGTGACTTCATGATGACATCAGAACTCCATAAAGGCTTTATCTGGGAGTCCCCCCAGGTGAGCTGAAGGACTCTGGGCCTTCTGAAACCCAGCGCAGGGTGGAACACCAGATCTGATCATGGCGGGTTATGATGTTCCTGTCTCACTCCAGACGCCCTCCCTACCGGGAGAACAAAGGATTCTGGGAGTGAGCCATCAATCAGACTGACACTCTGGCACGGTGATGGATATTCAGATTCAGATGGATATTCAGATAATACCCAGGTGCATGGGAGGGAGGGAGGGAGGGAGGGAGGGAGGGATGGGTGAATGGAGAGCCGGATAGAATTTAGGGATGGATGGATGCAGGCCTGGATGGAGAGATGGTCGGATAAATAGATGGATGGATAGATGAATGGGGATTCATGGGCAGAGACGTGTGTTACTTCCGAAGCAAACGGCTCGGCGTTGAGCGCACGCGTCCTGTCGGCTGCGAGACATTCTCCTCAGCTCTGTCACTCCTCCTCAGGACTCAATAAAGCAACACGGAGCTTTAAATGCACGTGCGTATGAGCGTGTGTACATATACAGTATGTGCGTGTGCGGGGTGCGTGTGCGTGTACATTCGCACGGGCGCGTGACCGCCTGCGCATGTGCGTGAGCGTGTGTCGTGCCGCGAAACAAATGGAGACAGATGGAGAAGATGAAGGTGTTGCTAACACAACAATGTCTCCCCCTCTTCTGGGGACCGTGACAACCAGTCGCATGTTGACAGGCCTCCACACTCCGCGCCTGCACCTCGTCTTCACGCAACCTGTTTCTCACCTCCACCTGCACGATGATGCTCTTATTCTTCTTTAAGGCTTTGTCGTCGCCGTTTATCTCACTAAGACGTCAGCCTCCCTTGGTAGAACTTACATATACACGATTGTGGCTTGATTCGTGAATTCATTAATTAACACAGCACACAACCCAGCTGTATCTGTCGAGATTCAAACTACAATGTCGAGGATTCATTTCGTAGACGTTTACGTCCAAAGCGACACGCAGCGGGGGAGATTGTGAACCCTGCAGACGCTTGATCTGCAGTCGAATGCTCTACCACCGAACTGTACTCCCTCGATCTGACCCCAAACCAGCGGTTAACCCGATCCTAACCTCACACTGACCTCACACTAACCCAACCCTGAGCAATCCCTAACGCCTAACCCAACCCCAACCTTTCTGTGACTCACTTGACCATGCCTTATTCAACACCTTGACGATCTTAACCTCGCCCCTGCTCCCCTTGGACCAACAGCACTGAGTTTGCGACCAAGGCTCTGGTTAGTGTCAGAGTCAGGGTTAGTTGGGTTGTGTGACTGTGTTAATTGGCAGGTACAAACACTGATAAACAAGCGAAATAAAACAACGTGGGCTTGTTGGTGAGATTAGAGAGGAGTCTGAGGAAAAAAAAAGTGAGTGAAAACTTAGTTAACACACTTCCTGTTTTGTAACGTGAAGCTTCCTTAATTGTCTGTGATTGGCTAATTACGGAGGAAGAAGGAGTGACTACTGTGTGGCTTCCTGTTTTGAGGGTGGGAGTGATGGAGAGGTTTAAAACTGGATCACCCTTCCACCCGTTTCTCTGGCACTCTTCACGGTTGACATTGAACATACTAATAATACCCTCGCCTGTAGATTTTCACCCACACAAAACACTCTCAACCTGAAATCTCTTCCTTCGTCCCCCCTCCAGTCTCGATTCATCTCCACCTCACCCGGACTCAGATGCTCTAGCTCTGACGCGACCTCGCTGAGAGAGCTAGTCCGCTATCTCTCTATCTCTGCTCTCTCATCCTCCTCTCCATCATCCTCTCCCTCTCTCTCGCTCTCTCTCTCTCTCTCTCTCCCTCTCTCGCTCTCTTTCTCTCTCTCTCTCCTCCATCCATCCCTCGCTCCCTGTCTGCGGCCGTCCTGGCGGCCATCTGTCATGTGGTGTTTATGGTTTCCGTGGCGCCGTGTCCTGATGACCACTGTCAGAGGGAGGCTCCCATTACTTCAGAGTAGGGCCAGACGGCTCTCTGACACCCCCACGTCCTTGGGGGGTGGGGGGGGGGATTAATAGGGGGCGTGTGTGTGTGCAGGGGGGACTGAGGTGTGCGTGTGTGGAGGATGGGGGTGAAACCTGGGACCTGAGTGGGGTAGAGGGTTGAAGGATGGGAGGAGTGTGTGTTTGTACACTGAGGTGGAGGAGGAGGGGGGGGTTGAAACTTGATGAAGTGTGGGGTATAAGATTGATGGGAAGGGTAGGAGAGTGTGGGGGAGGGGGGGGTGTTTGGTGGGATGAGGGGATGATCGTGTCGACCTGTCCGTCAATCCAGGGTACATACAGGAACTGACCTTGGCGTTCCCCTGTAGGTGCAGGAACAACACGCCCAAACTGACAGAAGTGATGAAGGCCTCTATGGAGGTCCATGGGCTGATCGACTGCAGGTGTGTGGCCATGTTGGAATTATACAATCCATCTGAAAACTTCTTTTACGCCCAGATAATTGTCCCTTTTCCTTTAAAATATGTTATATTTTTATATCAATCTTATCTCAACCAGCCAGCCACATATTTGTTTCTATCCCCACGTATTTTATTTTGAGAGTGATATAAAACTGACTGGTGAAATAATTTTTACTACCTGCTGGAACAAAATGGAATCTCTTTTCTTCAACAAGCCATTCTGTCCTTTCTGTCTCCCTCTCCCTCTCTCTCTCCTTCCCACACCCTTTTCCCTTCCCCTCTCTCTCTCTCCTCCTCCCCCTCTCCTCTCACTGAATGTCTTAACTGGGCAGCAGAGCCGGTGATGAATTCTTAAACAGATCAAACTGATAATTGTATTTCATAACTGTCAGCTGTGTGAGAGCTGGCCGTGGAGGGGCGGGCGGGGGGGGGGAGGTTGTGTCGCAGTTTCCTTCTCCCCCGCCCCCCCCAATCCTCTGTCAGGCCGCAATCACCAGGGATGTGCTTACTGTCTCCAGCCCTGAATTACTCAATCAGGGGGACACGTTTATGTGCGACACCTTTATTACAATTAATCAGGGGGACTTTATTAAGGAAGTTGTTCCTCCTCCTGCAGTTGTCCTGGCGCTGTGGGTGCTTTCGTCTGAGGTGCACTCAGCAGTCTCACCACGGACAGACAGACAGACAGACAGACAGGCAGGCAGGCAGGCAGGCAGGCAGACTGGCAGGTAGACAGGCAGACAGGCAGACTGGCAGGTAGACTGGCAGGTAGACAGGTAGGTAAACAAGTAGACAGAAAGACAGACAGGCAGGCATACAGACTGCCAGGCAGACATTTATTTGATCTTAAATAACCGACCATTTAAAAAACAGTTAAATGGAGGACAAGCTACCTATGGAAACAGAGAGTCCTGGCCAGGCCTTGAATGCGGCAGATTTCCATAAAGAACCACACTGTTCCTGAATGAAGTCATCTCTCTTACCTCAGTTAAATGTTCTTGGTCTACAGTGGCTAATTAGTTGGAGAGGACTTTAGGTTTGTAATTAGGATTGGTGTTATGATGGTGCTGGGAGTTAGGGAGTACAGAGTCTAAGAGAAAGAAGGAGGAGAGAGGAAGAGCTAGAAGCAGGGAGAGAGCAAGAAAAGGAGAAAAAATAGAGCAAAAAAAGAGTGAGTGATCAAGAACAGAGGAGGAAGGGGAGAGAGAGGGACATTTGGAGAGAATTAAAAGGATAGAAAGAGAGAGAGAGGAATGGAGGCTTGGCAGTGCTGGACATTGTCCCTGAAGCACATGACAGTAATACCACACGGTGCCACACTATCAAAGAGATGTCTCTGTTGCCGTGGCAGCCTCGTGTGCCAGGCCATGTGTATGTGTTTTGTATTGGTGTCATTGGCATGTTGATTTAGTAAGTGAAGACCTAGGTCATCCTAACTGTACTTACCACACACAAACACACACACACACACACGCGCGCGCACACACACCTTTTTCCGTACAAAAATAACACGGTACCATTTCTCAAAAGCTTGAAAATATTGGAGCATGAGCTAAACGCATGTGTGTGCACCTCCAGGGTCCAGGATGGTTTGTTAGGAGGCTGGATGCAGCTACAAACCAATTAAACAAGAGCTGTTGTTGTCTCCATGTTGGCCTAGGCACTAATTGGACTGTGAACTCATTCTAATGGTAAAAGGTACAGGTTAGCCCTGGGGGAGGGAGAGAGGGAGGGAGAGAGGGATCCATACTCCTCACCAAAGAGAGACGCTCATTGCCAGTCCCTCCCCGTCTCTGAGCTGAACACGCGCCGCGGCGGCAACGGTATCCAAGCATGTTAAATCTAACCGGACATGCATGTGGCTCACCCCTCTCACCTCGCCGTCGCCGGCGTGTCCGAGCATGCTCCTGCATCTCAAACCCCTGACTGAACCACAGCGCTGAACAGAGGACGCCCCGCCATCCCCACCCATCCCGCTGTATCTAGACGCTTTCTACAACCCTGCTCTTGGGAGAAATCTCGGGAGAAATCCTCTCCTGTCGTGTTTTCTCCCTCCGTTTGTCGTTCACTAACCAACTGACCAACCTGCTGCTCCGTAAGATCCGGAGTCACATTAGAGCTGGTGTGATCCCCTTCCAGGATTGGTCGTTCTCCAGGGAACCGTGCTGGAGAACCCTGGTCTACATGGGAGAAAGGCAGCCTCCAGGAGAGCTATAGCAGCCTCCTGGGCCCTCGGAGGGACGGTCTGTCCGTGTCTAGCTGTACGCAGGGCCTCGGCGTGCTGGATGCAGATGGCTGCAGTCGGACCTGCTGAGTGGGGACACCTGTATGGTGCTTCACACTGGGAGCGGTTATGGTTGGCCACCTGGATGAGGAAATAAGGAGCTAACGTGTTCACAGAGCATGAGCTCCCCATCATCCACGGCAAGCAGGTGGGGGCAGGTGTGTGTGTGTGTGTGTGTGAATAAACACTAGTCCTTTATCCCTGTGAAAATGTATGCTGATATTGATAACCAATTCAACTTGAGAGCAAATTGTAAAGCATAAGACATAACACGTTATCGTTTTATTTCCAGACCAACACCTTCTGTTAGTATTGAGACAAAGTACTTGGTTTGAGGGGGAAATAGGTGCATTTGAACCTCACATGCTGAGGAAACCTCTGCACGTTAGGGGGCATTTTACGAGACATTCCATAGAAGCGATTTTCTGCTTGTTGTGGAGAAAACTAATGACATTTTCAACCGGAGTTCTGGTTTGCTGGCCTAATGTAGTATTATGTGCTGCTTGGGGGCGTGTGCACGCGAGAGATTGATGATGCGAGTGCCGCTTCTGTCAGCCAATGAAACGCCTGGACCCAGAGCTGCTCCCGTTTCTGACAAGCGGACATTGTTGTTATTACAAATACTTCCAGGAGTAATTTCAATCATAAACGATGAATAAATGCATTCATTATTGGACAGTACAGCCTAGTTGATTATATCGGTATCATAAAATATTGCACATTTTATAGACTAGGAGTCCAGATTTCTGGATATTCAAACGAGTGTAACAGGTATAGAAGACTAGGAATGGCTAGATTTCAGAATAATTGTAGAAATGTCACCTTTAAAATGGTGATAGTTCTCCAAACGTAGCTTAACAATTTAATTACAAATATCTTTATAATCCTATACTCTAAATTGTGTATGTGTTTTGCATGTTAGAGAGAGAGAGTGAGAGAGAGAGAGGAGAGAGAGAGAGAGAGAGAGGAGAGAGAGAGAGAGAGAGAGAGAGAGAGAGAGAGAGAGAGAGAGAGAAAAGAGAGAGAGAAAGACTTGCTTGCTTCAGGTCAAATAGCTGGAGGCATGCTAACATGCTAAAAGCATACCAGAGTGCAATAATTATGCTAAACTGTCCCTTTTATAGCATTCAAAGAAATGGTGCATTAACAAAGAAAATACTGATGGGCTTGTTAATTGTTTAAAGTGCTGCAATCACACACTGATCTCTCCATGTCAACTCTGATTAAACACATTAGAAAACCAAAAGAAAATAATGTTAATTTTACAATTGTAATAGTGATGGAAAGCTAGCGTGAGAGGAAAAGAGAAAATGTATAACTGTGTAGATTAGTACAAATAAATACAAAACAAGCAAAGACCAGAAGAATCTTGCATTTCTTTTTTTTATCAACATAATCAAAATAGGATTTGGCCTAACTGTATTACAAGCATGTCACATTATCAACAAAGAGCTGAAACCGAGTTTGAAAAAACAACATTGTTTACATTGAGAACAGTTTGATTTTTTCACAATTTAATTTCAGCTGTCACAGTAGCGATTAGTTGTGTGCATTTGTAATATCATTATATTATATTAAAATAAATCTGCTGGTGTTCAGAGCCCCCAGTGTGTATTGTCTAATAGTATATTGGGCTATCAGTAATAGTGCTGGGTTAGCAGGACCCTGGACTACAATCAAGAAGCAGCCTTTTCACCAGGGACTACCTGTCCCACTCCTTATATTTAGGGGCCACCTCCGCCCACCTTTCTGGGCTCACAGCTTACTAGCGTCCAGGGCATGGCTCACCTCCACCACCACCTTCCCCAGGTTCTTCCCTGCATACATGTAGTCAACAGCCCGGAAAACAGCCTCCAGCCCCACAAACCTCCCCTCTGGAGCCAGGTCCCCACAGTCCACCTCACACACCAGCCGGCCCTGCCCCAACAGCCCCATCATGCTAACCAGCGCCTCCCGGTAGTCTTCCGGGAAGTGGGGCAGGAAGAAGCCCCGGATGCTGGCTGATTTCTGGAGCAGCTTCACAGGGAGGGTCCCCCCCCGGACGGGCTGGACCCCCGCCGAGGTCTGGTACCCGGATATGAACCCGATGACGATGAGGCGTCCCTTGGTGGCGAGGGAGTTGACGGCGAGGTCGAAGACGCTCCCGCCGACCGACTCGTAGATCACGTCCACGCCGTTGGGGTACTCTGTCCGCAGAGTCGTGGCCAGGTCCTCCGACGCGTAGTTGATGGGCCGGTCGCAGCCGATGGTCTTCAGGAATCCGGCCTTCTCATTGGAGGAGCAGGTGCCGATCACGTGGCATCCCGCCTTCTTGGCAAACTGCACGGCAAACTGGCCGGTCCCGCCGGCCGCCGCGGTCACGAGGACGGTATGGCCCTCCACCAGGTCGCCCAGACGCTTCAGGGCGATGTAGGCGGTGGCGCCGCTCACCAGGAGCGTCAGAAACTCTGGTTTCACTGCCGGCACAGGTACGCTCTTCTTGACAGGCACCACGGTGTACTCTGCGAAGGCCCCGTCCCCAAAGTAGGCCACGGTGTCCCCTACGGTGTAGCGGGCGCTGGCGCTCAGGCCCAGCCCCACCACCTCGCCGATGCCTTCAAAGCCCACGCCGAACGGAGGCTTCACCGACGGGTCGTAGCGACCTGCAGAGTAATTGATGTCAGAAGCGTTGATGCCAACAAACCTGAAAGAGAAGAACCAGTTCATGTTGTTGATATAGTGATTATGAAACGACACACACTTTAATTGGATCGGAATACACAGATCCAACCGTTTTCTCAAATTCATTTGTTGTCAAATAACTGGTTGGTAAAAGTAATCAGTGGGTATAATCAGTATTTATAGTCCTATACTGGTCTGTGAGTTATCTCCTCCGACACAGGGCTCGTCTTGATAGTTTCGGTATACTGTAAGACTGAGAAGGTCAGCTTTTCTGTTTCACTCTCCTGAAAACGTCAGTGACACGAGGGTAGGAGGCACTTGGCTTGTTTTGGCAACGTCTTCATTTCTCCTGAAGAAAACAGGCCAGTACTGACAGGAAAAGGCTTGTATCACAAAACACATTGCATGATGTCACGACTTATTGTCTTCAGAGATGCATACTGGAACAAACTGTACTTTAAAATAATAAATGTATTTATAATCATAAGTCTGTATATTTGCAACCACATTAGTTGTTTTTAAAGCTGTTAATAATAAAGGGGAAGACTGTGAGCAAAATAAATATGAATAAAATATCCCCCATTAGATGCTTTGCTTGAGGGTTCATTGTGGATCTCACATAGATCTACCAATTCCGTTAAGTTACAAATACAAGACCAATTAAATTGATGAAAACCTCTCGGTTTGAATACTTTCTGACTCAATAGATTCTTCTGGAGACTTTTGCCTCGTAGCTTCTACTCACTGTCAGTTTAGCATTTTGTGCTTCTGCCTACATCTGAATTAAGGACTCAAAATGACCGCATGAATCATATGCATAAAGGCCTCGACGTTTTGCATTTCATGGTGTAAAATTACAGCAGCAATCCTTCGGGCACCAAGTGCGTTTTTTGCAATCAACTCACAGAAGATGATAATTCACCTAATTTGATGAATGCACTGATTTGTCTTATAAACAATATATTTAGGCATAGGCCTACCAATTCGAGTTCAGAAATATCTAATGAAAACAAATGTACAGAAAACAATTCGATTAAACGTCTACCCAATTAAACGTTTCTTTTATTAGTGATGATTAGGCTATATTGAGACAACTTATGATTAGTGCTGTTTTTAATTAATTAAAAACATGTTGTAATTAATTACGTCAAGTAGCCTACGCTGATAGGCCTATGAAAAAAAGTTAAATGAAAAGTACGCGTTTTATTCTGTCATAGGCCTACTTAGTTATATTCTGTTACAATAGGTGAATGAGGCAATGGTGATCACATGGTTGCCTGGGGGCCTTTCGACATGCATGGAGTAGGTTACATGTATGTTATAGGTCGGAGGTAGAGAGCACTGCAACAGCTTGCATCAACAGTGTTTTGTAATTCTCAAGACGACTGAAAATATAGGCTATTTTTTATAACACAATGGTTACGGGGTTATAGATATTCGCTATAACACGACTACATGTTTTATAGCTTATACTAAATTGGTGTAGTCTAAGCTACAACCAAAATTACATAGGCCTATCTGTGGTAGGCTACCTAATTTGCAGTTTACTTTATTGAGGCTGATGATTAGAGTTCGGCTACAGGGTCAACTTCCAAAGGCTACAGGGTCAACTTCAGGCGCTCAGCCACAACTCTCAACAATCATTCAATTTAGGCTACATTTAAATCTCTCGTGAGTAATATACAATCACATCTGCCACGCTCTCGCTCTTTAAAATGAAACAAAAATAGATTCGATTTTGATCACTCTAGTACTCATCTTAGGTGACAGTATCGATCTCGGAGACACTTAGACTATAGGCAACTAACATGCAGGCTTTAGGCCGAGGCTGGCAGTCAGACGGAGTTTCGGTTTTAACTTCACGGGTGATTTGGTGATATTGCTGCAGTCACTAAGATGCCCCTCGGTCTCTTTCTCGTCCGTACAGCCCCAATGTTTTCCTGTTCGCAGGATGGTGACGTAAGGAGACATACAGAGACGGTGAGATGGATTGATAGACAAATGTAGGGGCGGATCTTGGTTATATCCCTCACGTATTTCGCCCTCTCTTGAAATGGATGCAACTGTTGACACCGATGGGGATGTTTATGGCGATTTGGGCGGAGGTAAGGGATCATTTCGTAACTTCTAAACAATACCACAGCGCTTATCAATATTGTCTATAATTCCATGGGACGTGTCTTAATGTTTGTACGAATCTATATTTAGGCGCGCAGCAAATTATAGGGTTTTCTCTCCAGAATAGCTTTACGAAAAACTTACCGATTTCTGACAAGCAAGTCTCCGTCGCCAGGTGTAGGGACTGGAACAGTTTGCAAGACAACTGCGTCTTTGAAATTTTGACTAAGCTTTGTAACGACCAGCTTTTTCATAGAGCTCGGTATCGAAGAGCCTTGAAAATCCATGAAGTGCGTGGAGTATGACAAATCTATAATGTTGCGTCGCAAAACGAAATGAACTCCAGAAAGTGCGTCGGTTCCACTGCGGATGCGCCCCCCGCTGATTACCGAAAACACCCTCCTACCGTGTCTGGAGAAGAACGAGGTGGACATTGCACCAACAGGGGGAAATGTGACAAAGTTCACTGACACTAAACGTGCATTGATAGCCTCTACTAACAGCGTGTTTATCGTTAGCCTGTGCTAGGCTTTCTTCTGCATAGCAGGCCACAACACAATAAGCCGTGCTGTTTTAAAACATAACAATGCACGCGGTGTTGAGACAATAATCGCTGTAGCCGTGTGTTAACGTCTTTAAGATGCCCATTACATAGCCAAATACACGGCGCAACCTTGTAGCATGCGGGCGAACAGGCAGCTAATCGTCAGAGTCCCTCCTCTTCCCGGACGCGAATCACTTCCTAGTAAGGTGAAACAAATCAAACCCTAGTCTCCAAATACATTCTCAGCGATTGTTTAGATCATCAAATGTCAAACTCTGCAATGTGTTAGTAACCGCAGACTAGCATAAGTAGCCTACTAAACCCCCGCTAAAAATATAAGACTTTAGTGAGAATTTTATTTTGAAAGAGCCACATTCATGGATTCAAGCATGCGTTGGCAGAAGGCTGTTATGTTGCCAAAATATTGTTATTATCGCTTGCTCTCACGTTTTAAACCCTGGAGCAATTGGGCAGCATAACTGTGACCAATCCATAAAGTCTACAAGATAGCCTAACACCTATTCTCAAATTTGACACCATGTTGAATACCCTGAGATCATAACCTTTACAAAATGAGTCTATGAGGATGAAAACTATTAGCCTTATAGATTTGTAACTTATATTGTGATAGGCTATGCGTAAATAGATCTAGCCTATCCATATCTAAACATAAGAATTTGACATAGCTTATCAAGCCACTGATTCCAAGCGTTCTTTGTCAATCCTTCGTTTTTTAAGTAGAGGGGAAAAACAAGACAATTAAAAAGATTGACAGGTAGGGTTCTACTGCCGGAGTGACGCTTGTAGCGCTTGTAGCGAGGGGAGGAGTGTAGCGGAGAAACGCTACTCGATGCGTCTGTCCATCAGTTGATGCTGTCTGAAACGCTTCTGGATCCGCTGCGCTTCAGTTTTTTTCCCTCGGAGCAGCAGAGAAGACCTCGGCTAGCGCACTCCCTGGAGTTTACAGAAGAGAAATTAGTTCATGTCGATCTGTCCGCGAGGGTGGACGCCTTCACGTTGTTTGTTTCTTTTAGTAGCGGGCGCCTCACCTCGCCAACCACCCGCGAATGTCTGCCTAGACGAGAGGCCGGTGAGAATCATTTTCACGACTCCCAATGTAAGTAGGATCGAACTGAATAGAATGCCAACCGCTCGACTCAAGATAAAGAGTAGCGAAAGTATCCGCGGACGGCGAGGCTTGATGTGGCGGAGGTAGCGTGGTGACGGGCTGACATTAACCGTCTAATGTCTGTGTATTTTCTCTGTTCTATCTCTTTTCAGATCTGATGTTCGAGAAGCGCTGGTACGGAAATACATTTCACACGCTTTCGCTCACATTGGACTTATTTGTTTTGTTACAATCCGAGTTCATTTATTTTTGGGGGAGAGAAGGCGTCACAAAGTAGCCCGACAACACCGTGAGATAGATAGTGATTTCAGCCGCGGTGGCAGCAGTGGAGTGACTGAAACTTGGCTCTGATGTCTGACGCTTTTTTCTGCTACTGAGATGAGCGAAGATGGTCTTTTATAGACACTACACGACCTGGAACCACCCCAACGCTGTTGTAATTTCTCAGAAACTTTTTTATTTTGTGTGTTTGATCATTCGCCTGTATTGGTGAAAATAAACATTTATAAACATTTGTTTATAAACAATAAACAAAATAAACAGCTGCACGTTGTCAGGTGGGCTGAATTCTTAAATTCGTAAAGATACAACAAAACAAACAAACAGACAACAGAACGGTAAAATAAACTACTGCCAGTTGTTTACGACAGAAAACTACGGGATGGTTTTTCTCCACTGACAGACTGGTTATTTTGGTTCCTGCATGAGAAGCATTGTGGAGAGTGACGGACACTATGCCAAGGAGAAAGCAGCAAGAGCCGAGGCGATCCGCAGGTAAGACCGGGCTCCGTCTCACAAGCCACCGTACATTCAACGGGCTACACACTCCACTCTAAAGGCCTCCATAGCTAAACACAATCGTATGATTCTTAAAATGATTAGATTAGTTTGATAAATTCACTAATGCTAAGGGCCTTAGTTTGAATACTTTTTCACATGGCTGTGTGTTTATTTTGAGACACAAGGGTTCATGTAATAACTCAATGATAGTCTATATTTACTTGGGAAAGGAAGTCCGTTGCGGTTGGTCAGACGAGGACTCCACGAGGACAAATGGGCTACTTTAGTTTTTAGAGTGAGAAATTATGAATAATTGAGTCGAAAACAGGGGGAGAGAAACTGGTGAGAGCCGGTTCCCTTTTCTTTTCTGTTTTATTAGAGGATTGCCAGCGTTGATATGATACGTGATTGATCGCCTGTCATGTGGCAGGCTTTGATCTGTTCATCCCTGATAAACATCAATAAATCTCGTAGCGGAGACAAGCATATTCCTGACAGATTTAGCCGCTCAAAGGACAACCCAATTGTCAGACGGAGACATGAAAAAAGTTTTCGAATCAGTGAGAAATAATTCCCCCCCACCATCTTTATTTTTGAAGTAACTGCTGCTGGTTACAATGTGAGCGGTTGACGGATACACGTCTGACAAAGACTTCAAAAAAGGAGCTATTATTAAATAGCCTTGTAATTATTTAGGGCACTTGGAAGTTTTTTACTGCTTCTCTGAACTAAAGACAGGAGGGATTCACACAATTTACCCTCAATTCACACCCTCCATCTGAGATTCCCCATCCCTAAGTATCCACCAGTACCAATCATGTTTACTCTCTGACCAGCAAGGACCAACTGACCTACCAGATAGCTGGAAACAGCCATGTAAAGATGAGGTCTAGTGATTTGGATTGAGGCTCTCTATCTCTTTCTCGTTTTCTTCTCTGCTCTAGCCTTTAAACAAATGTAAATGAGTGACAAGGATTTCATGGTCTGGCCTAATGAGGCTGGGCCTTTGAAGTTTAGCGTTAACAACTGCAGTGAACAAAAGACAGTTGTAGAATTTTAAAGAGATTTGGAGATAGAAGCGAGCGGGAGAGCAGCTAGAGAAGACTTTGAACTCTCCAGGTTTGTCTTTTTAAATAGGAGTGAAAGATGGACAAGGGGAGTCGGAGGGTGACTGACTGGCTGGGGAGAACATTCAACCAGTGCTCTCTTTTTCACTCTCTCACGATTTCTCTTCCTCTCTCTCTCTCTCTCTCTCTTTCTCTCTCTCTCATTCTTTCTCTCTCCTAATGTCCATCTGCCTGTCCATCCACTTTAAAATAAAGAAAACTGGAAGAGAGACTTCGATGTGTTCTGATGGACCCACGGCATGAAAATCTCTTAATCTACACATTCAATACAATACATGCACTCCTCTTCCGTGTTGATTCCCATCTGATCCTGCATGTAAACACCGTGTCACCTTGACCCCTGTGTTATAGTGCGTATTGATCCCGACACCGTCTCTGACGGTGTGTTCATCAGGGGTCACGGCAGGGTCAATCCCGGGCCGACAAGCACAGTTTACACTATCTCTGTATCGCGTCGGCTGTGCAGAGAGGACACACACACTACGATTGTCTGCTAGAACAAATACAAAATGCACACCAGCTGGTGCAACACAGGGTTTTGTTACTGATCTGTCTCACGCTGTAGTCTGGGAGAGGGAAAGACACAGACCGAGAGAGTGAGAGTGAGAGAGAGGGAGGGAGAGAGAGAGAGAGAGGTACAGATAGAGAGAGAGAGAAGTAGAGCGAGAGAGATTTATAGAAAGAGCAGTTGGAGGAGTGCTAAACGGTGGTTGAGTTTGGAATGAGAGCTGATCATTGAGAAGGTTTTTCAGGAAAGTCCACTCAGACAGATGGACCTTAAGATCCTACACGACGTTGTGTTTTGTGTGTATATTTCTGATAGACACTGTATTAGGTACATATATATATATATATATATATATAGTGTGTAACTAGGTTTTATTTAATTGTTTTTATGTGTCTTTAAGGGTTGAGGAGGGAGTTGCTCCAAGATAAATGTTTTTATCTTCGATACAGGACTATTCTGTGGCTTCTTAGTCACATTTCCAGGGTTTTCTTGAGCATTGCAATCACTCGCTAAAAGTTCAAACCTCACACTCGAGAGTTGCAATGGACATTACACTATTTTTTTTTAACAAGTTAATGTTATACGCTAATGAACCTCATGTCATTAACACAAGGCCTGTCACTTGACAGTTTTGTAATAATAAGATATTGCTCAGCCCATTGTGTGTGTTACTGCATCTGTGTGCGTGTTCTATTTGTGCTTGTGTGTGTACGTGCTATCTTTCAAATGTTACTTGAGACAGTAAATTGGCCCAGATTTCCATAATGTATATTTAGTTTTCGTGGAGAGGCCATTTATATGTAATGTTTCTATTTCAGATGTAGGTTTATAGTGCGTAATTAATTTCATTTACGACTGTCCATAGTTAATTCGAGTCAATTTAACAACGTGTGTGTGTGCGCGTGTGTGTGTGTGTGCAGTTCTCATGCGGGCGTTAGGCTGAAGTGAGATTCGCCCTTGACTTAGAAGTCTCAACCAGTAGTAATGAGGACGAGAACGATTGTTAAAAGGGGAGAAAAAAAGGAGTGATCTTTCATTAAAGGCTGGCCTTGTGTCACAGACTGGGCTTCATGGTCTGAGTAGAAAAACACACCTCTTTCTCTCTCTCTCTTCCTCTCTTGGTGATGTGTGGGGGGGGGGTGCGTCCTAATGATTAGAAGGGAGGGGTGTAAGGTAGCTTCCCTAAGCTTCATTAGCCCCGCTCTAATTATCTGTAGAGCTGATGGCTTTCTGACAGGCCTTAACGATTAATGCTGACAAATTCAGTAGGGTGTCAGGTCCGGCGAAGCCTTGATCTAATCAGCTTGATATTATACAGTCCCTATAGCCTCCAGTGCTGCCTCAACTCAATTTGCCTGTGCAGGTGACAAATGGACTTTGCTGGCTGACTAATCACGTCAGAGGATCCGGGGCGGTTAATGACCTGGCTAATCCACTACTTTTAACCGGGGGAACCAGGGCCTGGCGCGGGCAGGCGGGCTGGGATCATGCGGCTGGCGAGCCTGTGACCTGCTGGCGAGCGCCCGTGTTGGGTTTCCCCCTCCGCCGGTACAAAGGTTAGAACCGTGTTACCGGGCGGCGTTGGTACCAGTGCCAGTTAGAAGCGTGAGGACGGACGCGTCAGGTTAGGTTTGAAGCGGAAATCACTAGAACGTCAGACTTAAAATCAATTATTCAGGTGCAGAACCTTTAGGCTGGGATTTTCAAGGTATAATTGTGTGTGTTTATATATTTATAAAGGTATAATTGTGTGTGTTTATATATGTATAAAGCATTATAAAAAAATTATACACTCCTTGATACGTTCGTGATATGAATTAAATCAAAAAAATAAAACCCTTTAATTGTTGAGCCTTTTCATTTCAAGTTCTATATACTTCTAAGTATTATATTAATTAACAATATAAACATGTTGAACTCCACACGTTTACGTGTTTTTATACTCCGTTCCATCTATATACGTGACTAGTTAAGGGGTAGCGTACTATTGTGTTAGTACAAAACAGTGATGAAAATGTGTGTGTTTTTAGTTAACCGTGATGGAGATGTGTGTGTGTTTGTAATAAACCGTGTTGAAAACGTGTGTGCGTGTAGTAAACCTGGATGAAAAGTTGTGTGTCCTGGTAGTAAACATGAAAAAAATATATATACATATACAACCATTTTGATGTTGTACAATAGTAAAGTGGTTTTCATGCAGGATAGGGCCTAGAGCCTGTTAAAATCGTGGTTAATTTGTGTGTGTGTGTATGAAAGTGTGTCTTCTCTCTGTCGATTTCACGGATCTCTGCCAATGCGTCAGTACCATCCACTCATCCTCCAAAACACTCCAGGTCCGATCTTCCGGAAGGTTCTGGTCAGATCACGGAGGAGTGCGTTGTGAGCGGGGGAGTCGCACACTGCTCTGGGATTAATGGTTAAGCAGGCCCGAGGTAGCTAAGATTACACAGCGACCTTTGTGCTTCTCCGGCACGATGCTGTTATGTGATATTCTGCCTTCCAAATAATCAGGAGGCCCAGATTTACGTGGCACTCTATAAATCTGAGGCCTAAGGATCACCGTCTCACACACCGCCGCCGCCCCTCGCTCCCTCCCTCTCTGCTCCTTTCTCTCTCTCTCTGTCCCTCTGTACTCCCACTGCTAGGGGAACCGATCTCAGTGCTGTAGTTTGCGTTCCCATTGACATCGGATTTGATTTGATTCATAATCAATGGAAGTCTTATGAAATGGTGGGCATTTCAAACATTCGACATTTTGTTGCGACACAGTATCGGTCAGAGAATCAGAGTTTTTAACGCGAGTGCATAGTAGATTAGTGTGTGTGTGTGTGTGTCGGCACTATGTTGTAATGTTATTTATAGAATATATGCCTCTGATATGTGTTGTTGTGGCGCCCCCACCCCTGCACCCTCCCCCCTTATTAGGGGGGACCTGCTTTCAGAATGTGAGGGGTCAGTACAGTTTTACCCTATTGACCGTTTTCTGGGACTTCATACGTCGCATTCCTCTCGATCCCCCTCGCACACACACACACACACACACACACACACACACACACACACACATACACCCTCAGCGGTACATTAAGTATTGTTTTTATGTGTGTGTGTGTGTCCCAGGCAGCCAGTCTCTTCTCTCGTTCGTAGAGGCTTCCTAATTGGGACGCCAGCGTGTCGTTAGCAGGTGGCATCGATCGCCGTGCCAACCCCCCGAGACCCGCGCTTGCGTCTGCGTCGGGGAAGGGAGAGGATCAAAGGTCAAACGTTTTCGCTCTGCCCTTAATGACCACGGTCATCCAACCTCCCCACACGCCCGTGCGAGTGTGTAAGTGTTTGTAAGCGTGTGCGGGTGTACGCACTTTCGGCATAGCCAAACGCGCGCCATACACTCTATTAAGCGGTCGTTTGCGTATGAGCGGGGAGTAGGTCATTTTGACGGTAATGTTTCGCCGCGATAGGAGTCGTTTTCCGAACGCGGGCCGTCTGAATATAGGATTCCACATCACGGAGAAGCCGTTTGTGTCTTTCTCTCCCCTGCGTCGATGCAGGGCCTCTGTGCTAAGCTGCCCTGCAGGCGTACTGCTGCCATCAGCGGTGCAGCCCCCCCCCCGCACCACACACACACACACACACACCCCCGCACCACACACACACATTGTATGAACTATAAACATGGTCACGCTTACAGTGTAAAAATTGGCGAATCACAAACTGGCACTCACTGACACACACACACATACACACACCTTTAAGTGCAGCTAGCGTGTCACAGTGGGAGGTCATACTGGGACTGGCTAAGCATGATGGGAAATCATATCATTAAAGCAGCCAGATGTGCTTGGTTGCTCGGCAGCACACAGTAAAGCTGGACACACCAGGGAGAGGGAGACCACAGGATGAAAACAGAAGGAGAGAGAGAGAGAGTGATAGAAGGGGGGAGAGAGGTGTGTGTGTCCATAGTGATGGGGGGGAAAATACTACTAGAAGGAGACAAATATACAGTACGTCTATTTAAAGAGAGAAAATGTATATATGAATGACAGAGGGAGAAAGAGGGTAGGCAGAGAGAAACGAAGAGAGAGGGAGAGAGAGACAGGAGAGGATCGAGAGAGGGAGGGAGAGGAGGGAGAGAGAGAGATGAGAGAGAGAGAGAGAGCGAGAGAGGGAGAGGAGATGAGGGTAGAGGGGAGAGGGAGAGGGAGAGGGTGCGAGTTGGGGCGAGTGGGAGAGGGCTTTTTGAGGGAGAGGAGAGGTGAGAGTGAGAGGGAGAGGGAGAGGGAGAGCGGGGAGAGGGAGAGAGAGAGGGAGAGGGAGAGGGAGCTTACCTCGAGGGCTCCTATCCTGGCAGACAGGGATGAAGCTAACGAGTGGACCAACATATAGTCATACTCTCTATATGCTTCTATACTTTCTTTTAATTTTTTTATTTGTTTTAATAGAATTGCTTGATACTTATACTGCTAGCATATTATAGCATTGCTAGCCTTGTCTGTTAAACTGATTTGTTGGATTATGTATAGGTATGATAATGTTTTTCTTTCTTTTTTTTTACACGTAATTATAACTTAAAATCATTTTTTCTCGAACAAACGGGTGTAGTGTATGCGTGTTTGTATTTATATATCTAAAAGCACATTTATTTATCAGTGGAAATGTATTTGCGTCTGCAAAAAAAAAGACTTTGGAGAAGATTGCAGTTATGTACTTGAGAATCAAAGTCCTGTAACATTCATGAGGGGGAAAAACGATATCCCAAATTCAGTTAAGTGAAGTGTCTGTGTGCTAGCCTGCTTCTCCAGGGGAGCCAAGGCTGGGCCGAGGGAAGCCCAAGTGGAGATTGAACACGGTACTCGCATCCATAAAAGATGAGCAATTACAGAATATTTTGTCTAATAAGTATTTGAATTCCTGAGCGCAGAAAAACATGCAGCTTTACCCGCGTCTTACATCAGGGAAGTTAGCAGTGGAGAAGAGCGAAGGAGTGGTTGTGGGGGGGCGCTTTGATGGCAACAAACAAACAGACAGACAGACAAACGAGTGCAGGGCCTGAAATGGAGTAGGAGGAGAGAGAGAGAGAGGGAGAGAGAGAGGGAGGGTACCAAGGGACCAGTGCACACTCCTCCCTCCTCTCTCCCTTTCATACATCCCTCTCATCTCCCTCTTTTACACCCCCCCCCCACCCCGGGTTCTCTCTATCTCTCTTTCCATCTTCCTCTCCTTCACACTCTCCCTGTTCTCTCCTAAACATGACTTACATGCCCTCCTCCAGTCTGTCTATCTCTGGTCTGCCTCTCGGTTCAACAAGAGAGAGAAGAGAGAGAGAGAGAGCACAGAACAGCCTGCTTAGGAGCGAGAGAGAAAAGGAAGAGGAGGGGAGGAGGGAGGGAGGAGAGAAGGGGGGGGGGTTGCAGGGAGGCTGGAGAGTTGGGCCCCCTGGCTGTTTTTAGGAGGAGGATGGGGGGTTGAACAGACCGAGGAACTGGTGTTCTTACAACCACTGTCTGCTGTTACCCTGACAGGTGTCAATTAAGAATTACTGTCTGGCCTAGTGGACGAAAGGAAGAGAGGGGGAGGTTGTGGCGGAGAGAGAGAGGCTAAGAGTGAAAGGGTGGAGGTGGAGTGGAAGGAGGGAGGAGAGACCGTAATACCCCCTACTCTGTTGCCCAGCTGTCTGGTGAAACAAACCCCTCTTTAGCCCTGTCACCATCATTAGCCGCTAGCTGCTAGCTATTAGCCTTTAGCTCAGTGAACTCCCAGGAACTGCACTGGGCAGATGGATGCACCGGCTCTCTTGTTATCTGGTTGCTTTGTCGGGTATCAGGTTCCTGATTGGTTCATGGTCACACCTGGAGGGAGATGGGGAAACCCTGTGCACATGCAGTCAGTCTGTCAAAGGTGTGTGCGTGTGTGTGTGTGAGACATCAGTCCACCATAAAGAAACAAACCTGCCTCCCCATGTGCTACTTGACATATTTCCTTCCTTCCACCCCTCCCACTCTCTTTCTCTCTCCTTCTCTGTTTTTGCTCCCTCTCTCTGTGTCCCTCTCCCTTCGCCCTCCACCCTCCCTCCCGCTCCATCTCCCTCTTCCTCTCCCCCGCTGTTGGAGGCCTGCTGATGACCTGTCTCATTGGAAAGTGGGGACTTCAGTTAAATGAGTGAGAAAATGAGCAGTTGTCATTGCAACGTTTCCTTCCGGACCCACAGCAGCCTACAAACACACACGCTCAAACACACACACGCTCAAACACACACACGCAAACACACACACGCTCAAACAGACACGCACACACACACGTGCACATACCAACGGCTCTCTGTAAGGTCATATACACGCTCAGACACACCACGCAGGCCTGGCGAGCCCACACACACACAAACACACACACAGCACACACAGCAGACAGCTCTGCGGGATAGCGTGGGAGAGTGGGCCTCACAGCTCCTCCTACGTCCCTCGACTGCCCTCTGCTAGCAGGGTGGGAAGGACAGCGTGGACGCCGCGAAACAGAGCGCTGCCTTAGCCGTACGGACGCGTACGGACCCCTCCACCGCAGCGATGGGCGGCGTTTTGAGGACGTCCGCGCGCTGTTTCCGAGGAGGAGGAGGAGGAGGAGAGGAGGCAGCAAGCCACGAGTGTGTTTTTCTAGTGTCGAAGGGTCGGGTGTATTCAGTTAGACTCGTTTGCATATCCGCTCAGGAGTTACTTTGAGATTTTCCTCCCTAGAAATCATTTGCCACTGAAAATAAACTGGAACAGATCCTATCAGTGTTGTTTTACCGCCGCCTCCTATTTGCATATCTCTCGTTTTATACACAGCGGCACCCTCCCCTCCTCTCTGTAGAACCTCCTCTCTCCCTCGCCTGTTCCCTCCCTTCCTCTCTTTCTCTCTCTCTCTCTCTCTCTCTCCGTCTCTACTCTACCTCTATCTCCCTACGCCTCCCTCTCCCTCAATCCGGAACACCAGAATGTTTGAAGGCTATTATCAGACCTGAGAATATGCCTTCTTTATGCAAATCAGCTGAGCTCTCTTATCGCAGTAAACCTCCCTAACGTGTGTGTGTGTGTGTGATCAGGGTAAACGTTGTTTGGTACGGAGAGGGAAGGAGGGAGGAGAGGGAGGGGGAACTGTACATACAGAGAGATGGATGGAGGGATTAAATATTAACCGGATGCGGCTGACTTAAGGCGGTGTTTTACATAGCGAGGCCCATCGCCCTGGATGGCGAGCATTGATCCTTTGCCCCAGCGCCTTTACCCGATGGCTGCCGCCGTTAATTTTTCACCATCATCTTCTGCCAGACCAGGCAGGAGAGAGAGAGAGGGAGAGCGATTTACCCCCCCCACCCCTCCCCCTACACACATACACACACACACACACATAGTCTTAAAGGCCCAGGTGAGATGGATGATAGCAATTTGAGGTTTTGTTTGTGCGTGTGATCATGGAGATTGTTTTAGTATTACTGTGCCATAACCATCCTGATGATGAATTGAGGTGAGCAAACACACACACACAAACACACACACACACACACACTCTCTTGGCACAATATATTCGGCTAACATAAAGTGTGCAATAGACAAACAAAAACAGGCGGTCAGTCTGTGGCTGCGTCGTGTTGGGGCTTCTTGACCATTTTAAGAACCCCTTGACACGTGCGCCAGAACAGGATGTCAGTACTTTAGCTGCATGTAGAGGATGGCGGCTAGCTCCTAGCGGCTAGATTACATTATATGGGATAGCTCAGGTTAGCTCCAACCCACTATCTCCCTTTAGCTGTTAGCTAAAGTTGTTAGCGAGTGGCCGTTATCTCGTACATT
>CAEFZP010001705.1:0-147500 GCA_903064625.1 Mallotus villosus
TTGATTTGTGCTGGATGGGGTTTAAGTTTGTTCTTAGAAGTCTGTATGATAAAATAAATTATTGATGTAAAGGTTTGGTTTTATATAGCCCACGGCATGGGCAGTACATAGATAAGGGCAACTTCTTTCAAAGAATATCTTTAAAGGGAGACTTACAGGATGAATAACTGAAAAGACCAGACGCACCAATTTAAAGACTGTCTGAGTTGTTAAGTGAAGTACTACTTAATGAAGTAAGTAAATTAGCAGGGGAATGAGGAAAGGGGGCTGGGGAAATGAAGACCAAATGTGGCTTGGTTTCTTCACTGTAGTCACGTAAACTCCTATCTAAAACATTCTGGCGTCTTGCGTCTGCAAGCATGTGTAAGCCTCATGAGTACAGTAGAGTTTAGTCGAGTCCTCATCAAGTACTTATCAATGATGCAAACCTAGTTTTCGAACCTTTGAAAACGTTTTTCGAAACTTTCTATTGAAAATCTTTTTCAAACCTTCCCAAACTGTTTTTCTAAAAGTTCTCTCACACAGTGAAAAGCGAGGAGAGAGGAGAACAGAGAAGCGTAAAGCAGAGAACAAAAGTCAAGGCGGAAACGTAGCCATGCCAAGGAACCAAGGGTACAATGCTAGAGGTACACACAAGAAGCAATCTGCAGACAGTTTGAGGGAGAGAGAGACGTACGTTCACCTGGAAATGATCATCTGGAGAATGTGGAAAACATGTGTGCTATATGGAGGGACGTGTGTGTGTGTTCTATAAGACTGTGTGTGTATAAGGGGAACGGAATACCCT
This sequence comes from Mallotus villosus, assembly GCA_903064625.1. Lineage (NCBI taxonomy): Eukaryota > Metazoa > Chordata > Actinopteri > Osmeriformes > Salangidae > Mallotus > Mallotus villosus. Next base: position 788 of record CAEFZP010001705.1, read on the forward strand.
TCTAGTACATGGCTCCTTTGAAGTCCTCTGAAACTTTGATTATTTCTACCGAGTCTCATCCTGTGTGAATCCTGTCTCCAGAAGAGGCAGATGAGGTGTGAGAGAGGAGTCCCTGTATTACTGCCCCACAGCAGGTTACACCGTACCGTACACAGGACCGTACCAAGGCATGCGTGGTAAATGTAAAACAAAATAGAGCTTGTGCTCACACAGCATCATATTTTTGTAAGGTTTTCAGCACCCGTCAGTAAGGTTTTCCAGCTCTGGACTGTGTTGAGAGAGAAGGGCTACTTTGTGCCTTTCCTGCTCCTATAGGGGCCTCCCAAGCCTGCCTATTGGAACTAGTCAGAGGACATACTTCCAAATAGGCTGCAGGTGAAGTGGTGAACTCTATGGTATGAAACAGAAAAACTGAGATCGATCATACCTGCCATGTTCGTCACATGATAGATGCTCCCATTTTTATAATCAATGAGTCATGCATGACTTGAGTCCTGACTTTGAATCTCGCCATCTGTTCCTACATCAATCTTGTTAGATGGCTTACGGTTACATTAAGCTTATAAGAACCTGACTAAAGCTCCCCTGAGAGTCTTAAGGAACACATCTGAGGGCTGGTCCTCAGAGGGAGGAGGGAAGCCAGCAGCCACTCTTAAGTGAAAGTGACGGCCCAGCAACGTTATTAGGAGGATTCCTGAGGAGCCTGCTGTCGTCATGAACAGAGGCCAGCGCTACAAATCAATGAGGGAGTTCATTAATGAGGAGGCATAGCCTGTCGTGGAACAAAGGCTCTGAACAGAAGATGTCCCAGGCAATCTGGGGCAGGGCTTCAGATGGGGCACCTCCACACCCCCCACCCTGGACCCCAGACCCCCAGCTAAACAAAGGCCAGTGCACTCTTGACCTCCTCCCTCAATAAATGCCCCCACCCCCCCCCTCCAGTCCACTGAGATTTTAGCATACTTCTTCATTCCGATGTCCTGCATTGACGGCATGTGTGTGTGTGATCATATTGTAACATAGCCCAACAGTAAGGTAGCATCACATGGGACCCACTCTATTGGGACAGGACTCCCCACCCCCACCCCCACCCCCACCCCCACCCCCACCCCCACCCCACCCTCCAAACACAACACACCCTCCCATCAGCAGGCTCCATGGGGAAGCCTTTTCATATGCGTGGGAGCCCAGTCTGAGCCTGGGTGATACAGAAAGGGCTTGTAGCCTAGATCATTGGAGGGACACACCTCATGCTTCAAAGATAAATCCTGAAGGAAAACACTGAGGGAATTCCCATCTCCCAGACAGGAAGAAAGGATTGTAGTTTTTTATAGTACGGTAAGTGTGACATCTAATACGCTGAGAGGACATGACAGCACTATGCCCAGTTTTATACGTCTCTCTTACCAAATGAAAGACTTTTGTGAAGAAAACAAAACAAAAACTGCATACATTTACATATATTAACGTGTGACAGCAGATCTCTAAGGAGTACACCAGAAGAGAGACAGACCAGGACACTGTTGATCTTACCAGCGACCTCATTTCAATTACAGAGAGTACATTAAGCCTCTTAGGAGGGAAAAACAGGCCAAGGTGGCCGGCAAACAGGCCAGATCAGGCTAATAGGTCAACGCCCTCATAGTGTATGTGAGTGCACGTCTGTGTGTGTCCACACATTAGGGTCCCTGAAGCCATTATGCCTTGATTGTCATAGCATCTAATCCCTATGAGGGCTTGTTAAAACTTCCCTCCATCCAAACCACCTGTTCCAGAGGGCAGCTGTTCCCTCCAGTCTGGTTATAACCCTATCTTATTGGAGATAACAACTATTACTCTTTAGTGAAAGGGAGAGAATGAGTCGAAGTGTAGGAAGGCTACTGCTGTTTCAGCTCATTCACTCTGATAACAAACTCTTGTCTGTTGGATTGGCCAGTTGGAAACTAAACTACTGATATCATCATCAGTTTACACAAGATAAGGCAGGGATCCAATTCTCAGAGCTGGGGCAAAGAAAGAAACAGAACAGCACCAACAACAAATGGTTGGGTTTTAGATTTAAAGTTCCGCCTAGTGTTTCCAAGAGCATGACAGAGTGTCTTAATTGGTAACATTCTCACAATGCAGCCAGCCTTGACATTCACCCAAGCTTTGCCCCATTTCTTTTCTAAACTCCTGAGTTTCTGTGAGAATCCACTTGAGTATTCTAGTGGAGGCTCATCCTTACTGTGTAACGAAGCCAGGAATCAGTCCCTGAGAACCAGTCCTATAGAGAGGGTGCAGGGAGGGCATGGCTAAAGCTAGCGCCAACAGTTGCCACGGACTCTAGGAATGCCAGCACGATCCCCTTGATACTCCCCAATAATCTCCCTCCAGAATCATGCAGTCTTGGACAACATGCCTTAACAGCACATTGCTGGAATACCAACGTGAAGGACTTCAGTTAGGGTGGGATTAAATACCCCCCCCCAAAAAAAATACAGGACAAAAATGTCCCTTGCAAAGCGCCGCCTATAAATAACCCTGATTCAACAGTAGAAAAATGAGGAGAGTGAATGAAGGGAAGCTAAGGCCTGGTGTGCCTGGTGTTGGCCTGGTTATGGGGGTGGTGTTTTTGTCGGAGGGATGTGTGAAGAGGCTGGGGCCCCTGGGATGCTCACAGTCCTGGAATGTCTCCCTGTGAAAGGAGGGCCTGTGGTGGTTCGGTTTGGTCGGTTCAGAGAATCATTCAAAAGCCAGCACAATGGAAATCATGGGTGGCATCTTGACAGCACACTGTGCCTTTACATTCTCATGGGCTCCCATGTACAGCATACATTCATTTGTTCAAACTACATTGGGAACTTTATAAATAACCGCAATGATGGAGTTACAACGTTGAAAAAAATTGTGATATAGCCTACTTCCCTGTATCCCAGCAGTACCACACTGGCTAGACAGAATGCTGGCGCCACAACAACAGTAATTACACACACCTGTTAGGCCATGGTGACAGTAAACCAAACATCATCATCTAACTGAGTCATAGGAGGCTTCATTCACAAAATGACAAGACTGGCGATGTTGTTGCTGAACTGTATAGAGACGCCTTGAAACAGACCCAGTATTGACTTAATACTGCCAACGTTGCAGCCAACAGGGAGGGTGATAAGAGCACAGCTATTAGTGAAGTAGAACATTAAGGGGTCAGGGGAATACATCTCCTGTTTCAATAGGCTCTGCTCTGAGCCAGATCTGGAGGTGGATGTGGTAGAAATCAGTTCAAGGAATATTGATTCCGTTCAGATCCCCCACTTAGCTCTTCATCTTCCTGTTGGCAGAGATACAGCTGCGAGCACCATGGGTAATGCCAGTGCTTGGCAGCCCCTTAGCCCATAGAATGAGGGCTCAAGTGAGGGTCATTCTCAGCTAGGAGTATGAGGGGCTACCTTCACCTGGGGTTTCCTGATGTCAACATAGGGATGGAAGTACTTTTACTTGAACTATTACTACCCTAAGGGTCAGTTTGACCTAGGTGTTAAGTGCATTGTCTTAAGCTTTGAGGTTTCCTGGTAATCCCAGACAATGCAACACTGTACTGCACTGGCATCACCAGTCACATGTGGAGCCAGGGTCTTATAAAATGAGGTAAGTGCTGAGGTAAGTGCTGAAGAAAAGGCCCAGCTTGGAGGACTTGCCATGTTCCACAGGAACCCAGAGGGGGGTTAATGACACCAGGCACAAACATCCTCTCTCTGGACAAACTGGTTTTATAGTCGTGTGGCTTTAAGGTCACACACACAGTAATCTGAGAGGCTTGTAAACTCCCATCACCCCCACCCCCCCCTACCCCGCTCTCTCTCTCTCTGCTGGACACATTAAGCCCATTTATTTGGCAATAAGAGACAAAGCTTTTATAGCCACAAGGCTAATTAAGGTTATGTCCACTGTAATGGGTTTATGTAGAAATAATCACACAATAGACAGGGGTCCATTAAGCCCCAAGAATATTCATGTCTTCTCCCCCGACTCCATACAGGGTTAAACGACTAATATATAGAGAACAGATAAAGGATATTTTATATTGATGGGTGGTAAGGGATGAGAGTACAAATCATTCCGTACCCCTGAAGACTAGACAAGCTTCTCATTTGTTTACCATACTGTCACAGAGTTGGGACCAGTCCTTCGTACGAATCAGCTCGCAAGCAAAACGGGAACTCTGACCATCTGGTCAGACAGGATTTTCAGAGAAATCTTCCCCTCCCAGAATGAATCTAACTCATCTGCTAGGCTAGTAGTTATCTGATGCCAGCAGACTCTCTAGAAAGCTGCTACTGTGTGAGTCATCTCAGGTCTCTATCACTCAACTTATAACACATTGACACAATTGTCAAAACTAAGAGCACTGTATGCTACTGGTGAACAATGCACATCCCAGTGCTGCTATGCTAGCCAGGGCATTTGTGTTCCATCCAGGATGTTCAGCTGTCAGATAAAGGAGGAAAATGGAGACGTGAGCGCTTTTATTCCAAACAACAGCAGCCGCATCAGCAAAATGCTAGAGATTTGAACTATCATATACTCTATTCTACATCTGCACAGAGGTACAGTATCCTTTCAAAGCTGTAGCCTAGCTCTAGCCTAAATTGCTATAATTCATGTGAGGATAATAAGAACATACGCTTGTCATCATTCAAAAAATCTAAAAAGGTGTTTCTATTGAAATGGCAACATTCAGTCTGTGCTATAACAATACAACGCCTTATGGACTTGAATCACAGTCATGTTTAAAAGCATTTATCTTGAAAACTGTAGCAAAAGAGCTCAGTCTGGACAGCTGCATGAACACAATACATGGAAGTGTTCCTAGTCCACTGCTCAGTCTAATTGGTCAAACAGACGCAAGGCCTTGTTTGGCTCTAAAACAATAGCTGTGTGTTTTCTGGGCCTCAGAAATGGGAGGTCATCATAAGAAAACAGAAGTTCGCACACAGCAGTTCCACTCTCAACTAGGAGTTCCACTCTCAAAGTCTCACTATGAGCAAGTCTGCCCAACTAACTTTACTGAAAAAGAGAAGAAAAAAAAGGTTCCATCTGGAGGTGTTTGTAGACATGTTGCACCTGTCAGTTTGAACAGGTGCAAGGCTCACTCATAACTCCTGAAACACAGGCTTATCTTAATGGTCTTCATTGTGCCCAATGTCTAATGTCTCAGCCCCCAGCTACTGTCAGGGTGTCATACTGACAACAGCATACACATGCACCAGGCACACACAAACACAATTGTACAGTTAAAGTCTAGGCCTACAAATTTCGCATAATAATAACAGAGAAATGGTCGTTTGAAATGAAGTGTTGCCTTTACTGTGCTACCCTTAGTCATGAATGGAAATGTAACGATCTAGACCACCCTTCCAACAACGATGCGATCTTCAACAGAAGTATTTTCTTTACCACTGCTAGTTCAAGATGACAGCTATGAACATTTTTATTCAGAATGAGATCTTAATATTTTCCTTGCAGAGCTTTTTGAAGATATAATCCATAGACAAGCCTGAGTTTTGTATTTATCATAGGCTACACGAACAGATTGCTTACCGTATGAAAATGCTTATATTATCTGATAGGGTGAGACTGTCCTATAGGGACACGGTATGGGCGCCCCACGGTATGGGGTTCACGGTATAGGCACAGAACTTAGAAAGGGGTGGTCGGTTTTTCACAGTAGCCTACTACAAAGCGGAAGTCTATGATCTGCAAGTTCTTGGAACTAACGCGTCGGACAATGAATAACATATTACAATGCAGCATTTAGACAAAGAATGTATACCCGTTTCGTTGAAACAGGTGCTCCGCAAACTATTCTATTCGCTGGGAATTTAAACTATAGAGACCTTAATTACCATAGTAATAAATGGCGTACAGCCCTTAGTCAACCTCATATAGCACTTGAGGTCTATTGATATTTAGTTATGAAGTGTAAAATCAAAGACCAAGAGAAGTTTGCCTTCCTCTGCACATGGTGCATCTATGGAGAAAACGCCCAACCATTCAGAACTATGACAAAGCTTCGCCAGTTAGGCAATTATTATGCTTCTGCATGGCAGTCTACAAAGACGTAGTAGCCTGTGAAGTCGTGATAAGCCGTGGATCAACGGGTGATGCTACCGAATGAGGACAGGGAAGGGTCTGCTGGAGTCTCACCTCTTCCAAGGCAGTGACCGTATTCCTGCAGTGGGACATTCGGGTGGTGAAGTTCGAGGCTGTGGGCGCTTTGTAATCTTCATTCGTCTCTGCCACGAACTCCGAAACTGTTATTTGGTCAGGCATAATTAATCCTTGCTTGAAAATATTGAACACGTTTTCCTGCAGTCTTCCCGTGGTTCTTGTTGGAGAGAAAATAATTCACTAAGTAAAAGTCAGATGAAACGCTCCCATGTTAACCATTGGCAAATGTTGGTTCATTGAGCGCTCTCACTGAAAACCCAAGTGGAACTACGATTGAATTCTCCAGCTACACAGCAGACGGTAACGACTCCGAGCGCCTCGCGCTTGTGGCTCTATCTGTGCTCTCCCTCCAAAATAGTGTCGAGCTCGCGCTGCAGGTAGACTTCTACTGAAAAGGCGACGTTGTTGTGCTTTCCTACACTCTTTCTAAGACAATGCTCCGATGAGTCCAGATAACTTCAGTATGGAAAACACCAAGACACTTCAATGAAAGCGCAGAAAGTGACAAAGGTAAAAGGAGGGATTCAATGGATGTGCGCTATCCAATGGAGAACACCAGCTGGTCGTGGCGACCCAATCACAGCCTATGGAAGGCGTGGTGTCGGGCCTTATCACAGCACCAATGTAGCTTTGAGGATTGAGCACCACCCAGAGCTTTTTAGAAAGCTCAGTAGAAATAGACAACTTTCGACCGATCACAACATACATCCTCCTACTCCATCCAAAATTATATTAGATAACATTTTCCAATTTGTCTATACAATATTCTTGTGACAAATATTTTGGTTAAAAATGATATCTTGTAGAGAAAGCCGGTGTTTCTGATATGGGACTTTAGTGAAAGTTTAGCTGCTCCTTTGAGATTGCCATATCAAAGAAAACCTTTATTCGTAAGCGGTTGAATAAAAACATTAAAAACGTTATCTTCAGTTGTGCAGCTGGCAATGTGCTGTGACCGTCTGCTGGGTGTAAACTGATGCATGGCATTCAAAAATGTATCAAGAGTTGTGACTTGTAGTTTTATTTTCTACAGGAACCAGTTGACTTACTAAAATCCTATTTTGGAGATTGTGATATGGTGTGCGAGTATCATGTCTTCACCTTTATCCATCTTAGGCTCAAAAAGAAGGCAAGTGTGCAGAGAAGACAAGACATGCACACAAATTAGGATGTATTTATAACAATCCAATGAAGCATAACCAATAATGGGAGGTCTCTCCTCTGTACCTCTGTCAGAAGGGCCACACCCCACTGCACTGGAACAAAAGACTAATTAGAAGGATAATTGAAAGGATTGCCATCTCAATCTTTGTGGTATTTGCTATAATAAGGAACAGGTTAGCAGCATTGTGAGATACACACAGTGTCGTGAGATGAAGAACCGTATCCCCGTGAGAGTAAACATAGGGTTGTTGTTTATGAGGCACAGAAACAGAAATAAAGTGTCTTACTCTTTGGTTTCACACTCTTGGTAAGAAGTGAGTGAGAGAGAGAGAGAATGAGAGAGAGAGACAGACAGAAAGAGAGACAGAAAGAGAGACAGAGAGAGAAAACCATCCTATCATTAAACCAAGGTTTATAAAGACTATCCCACGCCTACGAGAGCCCAAAGGAGCGACACACTCAGCTCCCAAAGCGCTACTGTTTTCCTGGCCTTTGTGATGAAGAATCTGCTGACGTACCCTGGTTCATTCAGCCTCGGTAGGACAGCTAGTGGTATAAATAGCAGCTCAGCGGCGGGCTGAAACCCTGGGCAGGATCTAAATCACAACCCTTCGGCCTGTGTTCAGCACTCCTCTCTCCCCAACACATTCTTTCAGTTCCATGCCGTCTCCTGCCTAGCTGCTAAATGAGCAAGGCCAAGGCCAGAGTTGACCCTGGCCTGACCACCCCGCTGCAAGGCTCTTTTTTCTTCCAGATGTAATGAGATGCTCCACATCTTTGCTTCAGAGTTACAGCAGTAAGGCTAAGTGCAGCAACATGCATCTAGGCCGACTAACACGTCTTCAACATTTCTGGAAATAAATCAATTATTGGAATGTGGTCCATAGCCGCATTATTGGTTCAAGATCATCTTAGGAAATATCCAACATTATATTAAGGCAACAAACACTGTGCAAAAAAACACCAAGGGACCATTGTATTCCAGTAAATGTTTACAATGATACCCGGGAGATAAAACCACAATGCATATTATTTCATTATATAGTAAGACTTGTTAAATGTGTTTTATTTTACAGTAAAGTAGTTGCCACAGCTCATAAAGAAATGCCAGAGCAGACTGAGCTGTCAGTCTGGCTAATAAACAGCTTGTTTGTGAGTCAGCAGGCATCCTTGAAATGGACCCTGGCAAACTAAGACTCCTTTTTTAACATCATGTCCAATTCTATAAGTCATTGCAAACAACAATGCTTGACATAAATTAGTTCTGCAATGCTGTACAAGAATGTTGTTGAATTGAAATGAAAGAGCACATTGCATGTGTATTGTATGCTAACTTATTTTTTCTCCACACTCCTTGGCTGACAACCATTTTAATGGTCATAGAGGCTAAGACCCAGAGACATCTAGAAAACTGCAAAAGAATGGACCTCATGGAAAATATGGGTATTGTTTGCATTTAAAGTCACAGTCAATGTAAAGAAAGACTTTGGGTGGGGCTTCTCCAGTACAGTTTAGACTTGTTTAGTCCAACCAAGAGCCACATACATCCAATATATCCAATATGGTAGCTTTAATTGACTTGGCACTTCCCTGTTATCGGAAACAGACACTATATGCCAGACCACTAAGAAAGAAGGTGGTTTCCCACTCACTTTTTCCTAACTCTTGTGCCATGACTTCATGCCTAGTATTGTGTAACAGGTGGAAGAACCACAGAAAATGTCATTTCTTATATTTCCCATCTGTGTCGATCAGTTGATTTGGAACCTGTGTAATAAAATCTGTTGATAATCATGATTTTTTTTAAATGTATCTTCCGAGTGTGTCCAGTACAATCAAATTTAATAGACAATGTTGAAACCAATCATGGCAGAACATAACTACAACCAAGGGAAATTAAGAGATGAATGTTATTCATAACCAATGCAGCTGACTCTGATTTATCATTTCGTACCTCTCTAAGAGGCATGAATGAGTCTGAGTGGTAACATGGCCATGGAGAGAATAGGCCTGTTTTAATGTGGGAATCAAAAAGCTGCATACAGTATGTACCAGTATGTAGCTGTCTGACATGTGAGGTCATCATTACCCATGTCTCTGCTTTTTGCTTTTTAGCTCAATATACTGTAGGATTGAGGAATCAATATGTTTTCTTTGGCTAAGGTGAAAATCAATAGAGAGGTCAGAGGTCAGCTGTAGTTGTAGCTAGTTAGGTCATTAATACAAATTCAGTTATAAAGTGCAGAAACCACATGATTTGAAATAGAATTTCAACCTCCCTAAGGATTTGCCCTTGCATTCCCGAGCATAGAATTTCAATTTGTTTCATTATTATCAACAACTAGACATGGCAGCCCACCTAATCAGCTCCTGGTCTCCTAGTTACGTACCAAAAGTCACCCCTCAAATGTTATTACGGTATGCCTCAGCCTCAATGCTTCCTAACCCTCCATCGGAAAAAACCTCCAACAACAAAAAACCCCATCATATAATAAAGAAAAGCGGTTAATGTAATATAAAACAAAATATCACAGCTCAGTAATGCAGGGTCTGGTTTCTGAAACACTTTTCTATTCCATTTAGCACCAAGCAAAACTCAATTTGCTCCCTGTCACGTTCCAGAGGTCACTTTCAGTGTCACTGAAAGATAAAAGGTCTGTCTGCCTGCAAGCCTGCCTGCCAGCCTGCTTAGCTTTCTATCTCTACGTCTATGCCTCGAATGTCGCTATAAATTCATTTATTTCTGTAATTTCTCATCGGCCCTCAGGTAATGGATTGACCTGTTAGACAGCGTGATGTGTACACATCCACAAGGACAGTCAGGACAGTGCATTTAAATGTAGAGGTCACGTAAATCACACAGATGATCACACTAACAGAATACTCCTTAATCCACATGAGTAGGTCGATTTAACGCACATGCAAGAAATGTGTTTAATTGTGTGTCGATAAAAAAAAAGTTATATGACTTATTTTAGAAGAGTCATAATATTTTTCATCAATCCTCCAAGATGTCTGAACTACATACTTGTTTTAAACCATCTCTTATCACATTGGATGTATTTACAGGAATGGGGAGAAGCAGTTTCAAACTGATCCTGTTTGCTCTCTTCATTCCAATCAATTAGATGCTGTTTGGAAGAGTGGAACATTCATGCACTCAGAGTGTCAAAGGTAATGTACTGTGTCAGAGAGATTGAACAGGCAGAAGCTAAGAAGTCTAGTCACGTACTGAAGCATCCGTACAATGTAGTACATCTCTGTGTTCCATCAGGCCTGGTTTGGGCTGATATGCCAGTGCAGCAGTGCAGGGCTCCCTGGGAACAGACCCTTTCATATATTGTCAGTTTGTCTAACATGCAACCAATTGCAGAAATTGATAAGACCTAAGGGAGGGACTCTACTCTCAGGGCCTAATGGGAAAAACCATGGCAGCCATTCACCTTAATTTGATGTAACCCTGGGTTACCCATTCAAAGTGGATTGCTTTCTGGGTTTCCACTTTCTACAAGCATGTAGACCTGACGTCAGCCCATTGACAGTGCCGTGAACTCCCTAAATGTGTTCTCCTGTCACAGGGAAAATCCCAGTAAGCATGTCTGCCACTACAAAAGGAGTGGAGGACTGACATGCATTTGAACTGGGAGCATCAATCCACTGGATCCACTGAAGAGATGATGGCTGTTGGAGATAAAAGATGAGATGAGTACCTCTGGGGGATTTTCTTTCATCTGAGACAAGATAGGGTAGCACTGCTAGGAAAAGCGTCAGTCAACCATTTGCCACTTTACACTTTAGGTCACCTGTGTTGTCTTACAATACCATGGGTGTGTATGGACTGCATTATGTTTGTGGCATCCACTTCCACTTCCATTCTCGGTGAAAAGGATCACAGAGGGGTTTGTTCAGTCTTGCATTCAAAGTGAGGTGGGGTTCGATGAGCAGGCAGGCAGGCAGGCAGGCAGGCAGGCAGGCAGGCAAGCAGGCAGGCAGGCAGGCAGGCAGGCAGGCAGGCAGGCAGGCAGGCAGGCAGGCATGAGAAAGTATGACTAGCCTTGTGGAAATGTCAATCATATTAAAAGCAGCCACAAGGTGCTACATGATTGATAATGTGGAAGGATTAAGACATATTTTGGGGAGATAACAGATTATACACAATATATATACAGTAATATAGAAATTGTGTGTGTAAAGAAAGATCGCTATAACAGAGCATCCATTACTATAGAATTGAAAGAATCAGGTTTGACAATCACTATTTTTATTAGGTTAAAACCTAATAACGGAAGTTACGGTAAGGTCGATTTTGTAGGATATATAGACCACAGTTGTTCACTGATTTTTTGTTAGCAGTCACCTTGGACAAGTAACTTGTCATTTCGCCTAATCTCTTCATCTGTCTATATGATAACACCAACTTGACCAATACCCCCTCAATAACTTGCTGCACAGGACTCTACACTTTCCAAAACTCTCATTACTGTAACTTAACTGTTCATCAACAGTGGACACACCACTGCTGGACCACAGAGACACATGTTCTCCCTGTCAGTGTTGAGGTTTCTTCACAACAGATAATAAGGTATTGTTTTCTTATTTCATTTCATATGTGATTCCTAAGGTTTTGTTTCATTCATGTATTCATTTTGTTTCAATGCAATAGTGTTAATGACATTAACTGTACATCTAATATAACATTGTAATTTATATCAACTTCTTCCTTCAGGGTCTTCTTCTTTGATCCCTCCACTTCACAGTGGGGACACTCAGGAGTGCAGAGAGGGCTAAACACATTAAAGAAGCTAAACATCATGCAGTCTTATTCAGTTGCAATGGACATACAGTACATGTTGATCTGCCCTGCAGTAGAAAATAAGGTATTTCATTATTGTGAATTATAAACCTTTTTAGCAAGTTTAGGTTCAGACCTAAAGTTTATAACAAAAACTTCCTGTTTTCTCTTGTCAGGACCAGCTCTGTCCTCCTATCCCCCATCTTCATACTACTAATACTACTTGTATTTATTTGTTCATGTCATCCTGCCCTTCAGTCAGTTTTTTTAACAGATATCTGAAAGATTAAGGATGGAAATTAGTTTTTGTTGTTGAAATGTGTTTTTATTGTTGATTTTTTGTTGTTGTCAATTGTTCAATTGCTACGTGCATATGAACTAATTAACCTTGAAAAAATTACATATTTTTATCATGAGTCATTTAGTATGGGGTTTCAGCTGGTAGGTATATTCAAGGTTTTTCACATGTGTATGTACCTATTCTTAGATATTTCAAAATGGTTGATTCACAAAATGTTCTAAATGTAAACAAATAAAACCTGTTTTTGATGAAGTCAACGTCTGCTTTATACTTATGTCATTACTACAACTACTTGTTCTGCAGATCCTACTAATATCCATTTGACTTATTTTGCTAATGGAACTGTGTTATTCTACTACGCCACTGATACTACTGTATCTGCTACATTTATTACTATCCCAACTATCATTTCAGCTATTAAAACTAATATTCTACTACTTCTACAGTTTAACAGTTCAGCTTTCAGCTTCTCCCGCATTGTATTTCAATTTTTAGCATTGTTAGATGATGCAGTTCAGCTTCCACACTGCCTCTTCTGTGCGACTCACACATTTTAAAAATTAATTTCAGCTTGCAGGTATTTTCAGCCATTTAAAAAATCTATTTCAGATTTCAGCATTCCAACGCATTTTCAGCAGGAAATGCTCTTTCTAGTTGAATTAGCAAGGCTAAGAGAGAGGCTTGGACGATATACAGGGAGAGAGAAAAAGAGAGAGAGAAAGGGAGAGAGGGAGAAAGAAGTAGAGAGAGAGAAAGGGAGAGGAGTCAGGCTGATGGAAAGTAAACGCCCTTCCCTTCCTCTGAATACTACGGGCAGAAGCCAAGAAGATCTGAAAGGGATCATATTTCCTTCGCAGAAATAGATGCTGGTATAAACTATGGATCTGACTGACTATGCAGAAATGGGTGTATTCAAGCTCTTTGTATAGTGTGGGAACGCATGCTAATGATTTGAGAGGTTCAGTGTTCCAATCCTCCCCCTTTCTCTGTCTTTCTTTCTCTCACTCTTTTCTGTGTTTAGAAAATGCAATAACAAGGTAAAGACAGTCAGGAGAACTAGGTTTCAAAGCGTCTCTGAGGTAATGTAACAATATCCATTCTTATCAAATGTTACATTCACAGTGTGCCAGCTGCTGTACTGGACATAATCATGCTACATTATATGTAGCACATGTAAGTAGGATCATTTAGTGAACAAATAGCTTTTTTATTGGATGACACTTCACTGACAGGTTCAATTGGCTACTGGAGGTCAGACAGAAAAATGTAAGTGATTGTGATTGGGTTAAAATCCACTCAAAGATGAAACAGCCATTAGAGTGGGCAGCCAGAGAGACGTACAGTACTAGACAATCGATGACATCATTGCTGTGTCTGTGTGTTGGTGAAAGAGAGAGAGAGATAGAGAGAGCAACAGATGGAGATAGGGTTAGGAGATGAGTAAACACATGCATAAGCCATAACAGTCACAGGGATGCAGACTGTTAATAAACATTGAGTGTTCGTATCTGTTGTCTCTGGTCTATTTCCATATGAGGTGCAGTGGGTGAACTCTGGCCCGACCTTCCTACACAAAGACACTTCCTGTCTCATCTTTATAAAAAGCCATTCCCCTGGAGAGGCTGGGTTTGCCAGAAAACCTCTCTCTAACTACTACTATATAAGGACTGGAACTGAACAACCTCTTTCCTCCATGAAAGTCCAGCACAGGCATGTTCACAGTATAGGCCACTGATATGAGATTGTGGCTGGAGTTTAGGCCTGATGATGGGGAGTAAAACACACATAAACATGAACATTTACACACAGACACACAGACACACACATTCTGAAGTAAATAAGCTCCTAGCTCTTTGTCGGGGTGTGGAGCTCAGCCTTGTACATCAGTGTCCTCATTCTATTGTGTGGGTGAGCGTCTGAGTGGGACTGTTGTGTAGCCCGTTCATCATTTTGACATGCCATGGTCTGGCCTTTTGAAGTCGAGGAGTCAACCCCCCCCTCTCTCTTTCTCACTCTCTCTCTCACTTAGGAAGAGTATGTAAAAACACACTCAGATGCATTGAAGGCAATTGGTGCAGCGAGGGCTTGGTGGTGTTGCCATGGTGATGCCAACTTGACAAACGTGGTGTCTCTGCTTGATAGATTTTCCTATGTTCCTAAGATAGACTCAGACAAAAACCAGTAGCAGACTAGACTGACAGGAATAGATGGTGTAGGTCTCCATCTTTTTTCTTTTTTTCTTTGTCCCTTTTTTCTTTTGTTTGTCTCACTGTCTGTCTCAAGATTATGGAGTTGTAGAACCACAGGAAGTTCATCACAAACTCACAAGGGAGCACATATATGGGTAGGGAAAATGAATTCTGACTTGAATAATTAATCTAGACATTAAAACATTACTACTAGTTCCCTCAGTGTACATTAAAAATCATTTGATGCTGGTATATACAGAACAGACAATAGTGGGGGTGCATTTCATGGCAATGTTTTCTGATTTAGATTCATCACAGAGCCAGTACCACAGAGGTCACCATTTCTGACGTCCGTCAGAATGTGTGACCCAAAAAACAAAAATGTGTGACCCCACCGGACAGTACCATCCATTCTCATTGAGGAGACCCGAGAAGAGGTTCGAATTTGTCCTCAAGATGACGGCCGCAACACAAAAGTCACGTGACCGGAACCCATGAATAGGCTATTATTTGGAATTATAACAAAATATTCACAGACAGCGCCCTCTGGTGGATTGAGTGGCTAAACACAGTAAGGGCCTGGCCAGCTGAGTCAATAGAGTCCAGCTGCAGCCCCGGAGACAAACACCCTGGCGTGACAACAACACCCAGGCGCGACGGTAACCGTGGTGTGACGGAAGTTATGTGACGGAAGTTATCAGAATAAAATAAAATAATAATGTATCAGAATAAAATGAACGTATTTGAATAAAATGAACGTATTTGAATAAAATGAACGTATTTATCGCTGAAATTAACATAATACAAAAATAACAACATATTTCGACATGTCAGTAACCATTTTTACAGCTTAAAAAGCCCTGGTACTTTCTCCTAACCCCAACCCTAGGTGAACCGAGCCCTGGTACTTTCTCCTAACCCCAACCCTAGGTGAACCGATGGTCATTTACTTAATGAGTAAACTGTATAATACACTTAGAAATACATTGCGTCAATGTATATTTATATCGAATTGTGATGATATCCTTAACAAAAAATACAATTTGATTCTATTAGACATAACAAAACAATTACGGTTACTGACATTTCCTGGCATTTCGAAATAAAAACTTTTTAAGCTGTAAAAATGGTTACTGACATGTCGAAATATGTTGTTATTTTTGTATTATGTTAATTTCAGCGATAAATACGTTCATTTTATTCAAATACGTTCATTTTATTCTGATACATTATAAATTTATTTTATTCTGATAACTTCCGTCACATAACTTCCGTCACACCACGGTTACCGTCACGCCTGGGTGTTGTTGTCACGCCAGGGTGTTTGTCTCCGGGGCTGCCACTGGACAATAGAGTCCAGCTGCATCTAACCCGAGATGTCAGATGTTTATTGAGTCACAATTGAATTGCGCATTCAAATCCTAGCATTCTAAAGACGTCTATAAATCTTCGTTTCAATGCGTTTTGAGGTTATTTGTTTGTGGTTATTTATAAAGGCGGTGGGTATGTTTTGGCAGACGTGTCTGTTCTTTGTTGGGTTGTCAAAACACAGACAGAGCTAGGCTACTTTCCGCAACAATGGAAAACAGGTGTCGTGCAAAGGCAATCATCCCCACCAGGATTTTCATCCCCTGGCCGCGGGAGCGGGGATATAATGATATTAGCCTATGTGTATCCCCTTTGTAACTTTTGCTAGAAAAGAACAGACATCTCCATATTATCTCAGCTTGTTCATTATGACCAAAAGAACACAGAAAATAACACACATGATGGCAGACGAATGTCGAATATGAAACTAACTTCACCTTGGAAGCAAAGTTTATTACAATACACTCTTCAATAAAACCGAGACACAGGAAACAACTTCGATAGATCCCATCACAGCTTTCCAGCACTCTTGTCTTTCATCCACAACACAACTTTTGAAGTTTTGCGGTCATGCATGAGGCTACCTGTGCGTCCAACCAGTCTGGACATCCAAGTGCGTGATAGCCCCGCCCCCTGAATAACACACATTTTCTAAAACTTGATCAAAACGTTGTAAAAATGTTGTGGAGAGCTGTTTATTTCGAGTTTGTTTGTTGAAACACTTGATTTGTGCGTCTATCGAAGTTGTTTCCTGTGTCTCGGTTTTATTGAAGAGTGTATTGTAATAAACTTTGCTTCCAAGGTGAAGTTAGTTTCATATTCGACATTCGTCTGCCATCATGTGTGTTATTTTCTGTGTTCTTTTGGTCATAATGAACAAGCTGAGATAATATGGAGATGTCTGTTCTTTTCTAGCAAAAGTTACAAAGGGGATACACATAATATCATTATATCCCCGCTCCCGCGGCCAGCTAGGACTGCTCTCAACCACTGGGTGACGCTCTTAGATTGCATAAATATGGCTGTCAAAGAGTTCGTCTAAGTAGCCTACTGTGCACTGATATTGAACTTGCTTTTTAGAAGAATGCTAGACAACCCATCATAGCAAAGGCCGACTATACGGTGAGTAATGATACAACCTCAAACACGGCTTGAAAAGCAATACAATAGCCTACATTGTATTTTACTACACTTTCACACTCTCAAACATCTCCCGTCCACTGAATTCTCTCGTAAAATAATCAATATTTTTTTGATGAATAAGTTTAATCAAATGAAATCACATTAAATGTAGAATCTTTGTTTTAAAGGGACAGTTCACACTTTACTTATCATGCCTGTTTCCTTCTGCGAGGTGATATGGTTGACAAGTGTAGTTCAGTAGAAAGAAAGTAGTTCTCTCATGAATCTGCTCACAATAAAGTCTGTGGATTATCTTGAGTAACCGGGTCATGATTTCTGGAAAGAGACAGTACTATTGAGTTTTTTTTCAAATATGTTGTGGGCTTTGGGCACCACAAACCAAGCGGCATCTCAACTCACACCGACAATGTAGATTGCTCCACAGGTATAAGGAAAAATATGTATTTTCGATTTTGGGGTGAACTGTCCCTTTAATCAACGTCAGAGCTCTTGGGCGAAAGGAATGTCATCAGTGGGTGGAGCAAACATGAGACGTTTCAAATATGATTTGTCTCAAAAACTGTAAATCATCGTTAATTTGTTGTCTAGCAGTATCTTATTGGCTAGCCGAAAACCCTTTATCCACACTATAGGTCGAGACGGAGGGACGTTGTAGAGGATGGGGAATCTCTCCGCCCACATAATCTTTGTTGTCGCGCTATGTGGCTTTTACTGGTCCTGTATCGCGGAGGATAGACTTCTAACTTGCTTGGTGTGGTAGCCTGCAGCAACAGCAGCCTGCGGTTTATCTGCGGAGGAGAAACGGGGACGGCGACGCGGAGCGAGAACTCATAGACTCAGCCATGGCTACTGAAACAGCCTCGACTTGCACTGGTTCTACTTTACTGCAACCGATTAGCGATATAATCAATCTCCCATTGGACCAGGTAGGATATGGTCTTTGAGCCATAACATAATTTGGTTATTTAGTAGTAGTATGTTTCCTCAGAGATGCCACTTAGAGGGGTTAGCCATAGTGACGGACCACGCGCCACTGTGGTCATCAACAGAACCCTAATAATTGCAGGCAGTAGCCTCTGTTTGCTGTTATAATGGTGTCCTGAAAGGTTCTATAATAGGCCCACAGTATGGAAAATGACTCAGTAGTATGGGTGTATTGGGCTCCAGAGCCATTTAGACTTAAACTGTCATGTCTGTTTTTTCATTCGGATTGCGCATATTATGTCATTGTACATTCGGTCACGTGAAGGCAGCAAATCAGACTTTAGAATGTAAACTTCCCAAATGCGCTGCAACGAACGACTCCAATTTAAGATACGTCGAGATGTCTTTGTTGTAGAAACTTAATTTCATTCATTTTAAGGTGGTAGTCTGCGTCCGGGTTGCGTACGAGTGGCACGCACGATGATAAACCATTTTAAATTGACTGATGTGGTCTACGAAGTGGGGATTTGCTGTTCTGAACTCTGTTATAAATGTGCTTTGAGCCGAAAAGAGGACGTATGGAAAACTGTCTCAAGCCTAGACCCATAGCTCATCCATGTCATTGTCCTCCTGCGAATCAATTAAACTGATACCGCCGTCTCCTTGCAGCTAATCACCTCTCGTTTTAATCTGATTAAACCCATAAATTCTCTCTCAGTAGGAGCTGTGACGTAGCCTGCTCCCGGTTGTGTAACGAGGTGTGGTCCATGGACAATCAGAAACAAACGAACGTTTGAATGAAAACAGATTCCCAATGACCTTACCGACATGTTCTTGCATGCGGTCATGTTTGTTCAGCCTTTTACAATATAACACATACCTTGCTCTTCATCTCTCTCTTGCTCACACACATACTATGTAAGTGTGTTCTGTGGTCTGATATTTTTTCTTGAGTCAGTTATAACTTCAGTTGGAGAAGGCCTTCCAATCTGCCAAACACTAAAACCTAAGGAGATTAATGAATGTGTTATTAACACTGTACATTTTAACTGCAGTTGTTCAAAATGTCCTGCTTGCATTATTTTAAACATTTATAAGGTGGTGACATTCACATTCATTTTATTGTGTGATAGCTGTTGCTGTACCATAAAATATGTAAACCTTGGCATAAACCATTAATGATTCATATCACACTTCTCTAATTTAAATTTACAGTAACATAAAGTGTTGCCTCTCATCCTCTGGTTGGCAACAAGTTATCTCCAGAAGAAGGATGACCATGAAGGTGTTTGAGATAGTTTCCATGTTGTTCAACCCTGCGTGTTTGCACTCCTCTCTCTATCTCACATTCTCTCTGGGATACTGGCTATTTGCTAATGGGGAAGATCAGTGTGCTTTGTAAACACCTTTATCTCACAACGGACTGGCGACAGATCTGCTGCCATGGTGACTCAGTCAACACTCCACCCCATAATACTATTTTAAGGAGGTGGCCTACAGTTGTGCAACTACCATTCATTTATTCATTCGTATGTAACTTTCTCCATTGCAACACCACAATGGCATGGGTTGTAAGTTATCTCCAGATACCATACCAGTCCCTCCTTCCTACACACATGACTGGAATGCCAGCAACTTTTGTTTCCTCTGTAGGCCATAGACATTTGCGTGGCTAGGATGTCATCCATGTCAGCTCATGGGAGTGGAACCCCAAGCCATGGCAACTAATGTGCCATGTGTGTAACACGATAGTAACAGCTGTTTATATATTAAAAGGAACAACTTGAACATTGATTTGGAGCAGTGTTATACAGTAGTTGAGTCTACTCATGAGTTGTCTTCTAGCCTTTCGCTGCAGCTTCTGAATGAACCGATCAAGTCTTTGAATGGTGTTCAGCAGACACATCGTTCAGAAAGTAGAAACCATCTGCAATGAGGTGTTACGGTTATATTTTATTTAAGTAAATATTGGGATTGGCTGTCTGAGCCTCATGCTTGTAATTGACTTATCTGTAAGCTTTGAATCACTGCCTGTTTTCTGTTTAAACTCTGCTGTACCCTTTACTTGTCCTTTTCCTTTATGGAGGCAAGTGACCAAAAGTCCACTTCAGTTACAGGGAAAGTACATGAATAAGCTGGGCCAATGACATCACCTTACCCAGACTCCCTGTTGAGGTGTAGGAGGAGGGGCTACCCTTCATGGTTAGTACCCATGCCAACATAGTGCCCTACAGTGTGAGCAACGCTGTTAATGTGACATAAATCAATAAAGCACTAGCGGGTGACGCTTGTTTCTGTTTCAATTGCACAGACAGGAAAACGTGTTGATTTCATAAAGTGTGTTAGTATGTGTGCCTGCATGCATATTGAGTGTGTCTGTATACTGTACACTGTATGTCTACATTGGTACAGTATGTCCCCTATATGACTGGGCCTGTGTACTGGCTTGTGTGGGAGCTATAATGGGAGCTGTGTAATCTGAGCAACTAGTCAGCTCACCAGTGCTGCCTCTCTTTCTTTCTTTCTTTCGTTCTTTTGTTCTTTCGTTTGTTCAAACTGAACTACACTTTTTTGGTATATGTAGTCTATGTGTTGAGATGAGAGAGGGCTTTTATCTAACACCCTTGGCAGCAGGATCATTTGAGGTATAGAAAGGCTGTGGTCTGTAAAGATACCAGTCAGACTGGAAAGTTTTACCCATGCATAAAACTGAGATCAGATTTCAATCACATACAATACACCTTTCTTTTATAGTACTTTTCTCATGACTGGATTGCATATTTGTAGATTTGTGAGAACCAGGGTATAGGTAGCATATAAAGAAGCATTAGACTGTGACCCTCCCTGTTTTTTTGAGTCATTTTACCAATATTACTCCCATAACTTTGTGACTGGTTTGCCTTCTCCTATCACGTCACTGAAACATATCTCTACCACTACTGTCCCGAGGCCACAGTCACTTGCCACTCACCCACAGTGTAGTTCATAACCTCCTCTTCATTGCCGTGTGTTGGAGGCAGGGGGAAAGGGGGGATGATTTGCAGGAAATGGCCCGGGCCCCTGCGGCAAGGCCTCAACCGATGTAGTACACACTCTACCCGCTGAGCCACCGGGGTGCTCCTTTCCTCTCTTTTTAATTGGCACTTCTCTGGGGAGTCTCTCTCTCTTCAATTGATTTCTCATCCTTGTGGATTCCCAGTTGCAGTGTGTTATGAACCACAGCGCTGCGATGAGCAAGTGTGATTACCTCAGGGAGGATGGATACTTGGTCATAATGAAGTAGGTGGAGAGAGTCCAATGATGGAATTGGTTAAGATGCAATGAGATCTATGGACTGGGCATTGGCATCAAGCAAGAGAATCCGAACCGACAAGGTTTCATGCTTCAGTTCTAGGAATCTGTAAGTAGTCGAACTTCAAAGGGAAAGCTTGTGTTTACTCGAAGCAAACATCATTGTTGCACTTGGGGCAATCTATTGGGGATGAGATTAAATAACCTGTATTGATCAGGCCCGGGACCAATACATAAAGCGGACATGATCCTTGTTCTGCTGCTGCCCTGAATCAGTTGGTCATGGCTTGCTGCCATGTTTTATGTCTGGATGTTTCTGCTGTCTTCACAAGGTTGACTTGGCTTTTTTCTCAGTCAGGAAGGGATTTGAACTAGCTGTTTTTAGACCTTCCCTTCTATTCTATATCTTTGAGACTCAGCAGGAACGTCGCGCATCTGGTCTTAATCCTATGCATGATCATGCTAAACTTCAGCTAAATCATGCTAAAATGTCTTAACTCTCATTGTGAGATCTCATCTCGCTATCGCTACTGATTACAATCTCATGAATGAACAAGCACTCGTTCTATTACAGAATAGGCGCCTTTACATTTCCTCTCATTACCGCCTCAGGTGTTAGCCCTGCCCCTCACAATGGATATCCAAACCGCCACCCATGTGCTGGGTGTCCATGGCATGCAGATCCCCCTGGCTCTGGCTTCGGAATGCAGAGTTCACTGTTGTGTAAGCTGTCAGTGTAGCCCACTGTAAAGTGTTGGCGTGCCAGACGAAAGAATCCGTCCTCGACCCTCATCTGCTATTTGAGTCTGTTGCAGACTCGAGTCAATCAGACACACCTCTGCTGCATGTGATGTATGGATCCTTGATTTGACCAGAAGGGTCCCACCGTGTTCCGTCCCCATCGCGAGGAGATAACGTGTCTGTGGTTCTGCAGCACCTGCTCAGGGACGTCTCTCAACGCCTCTCTATAGATGGAAGTTAAACACGTCCAACACGTGACACATACTGCCAGCTGCCACATGGCAGGGCTGTCCCTCGGTCAGCTGGCGGTAGATTGAACACGTGTTACCAGCCCCTCACTGCTTTCAACGGTACTATATCTTCCTTTCTAGATTTCAGGCGTACTATTGGCCGACCCACGGGGTATTGGAGAGATATATTACTGAGAGGCCCAGTGTTTTTTGGGACAGAAAGTACAAACACCAGCGATACGTCTTTGCTGACTCGCCTTGCCTCAGATTGAAAGGAACCTTAAGATGTAGGATACTCAATGCTATAATACAATCACATGAATATTCAAACATTTTCAGTGTCGTTGTTTAAAGAGCTGCTTTGGATGCAGTGGTCCCTCAAAGCAACCAGGTCTGACACATGGGTCCAGGTTTCTCCCAACTCACATAGGTCCCTGTAATGCCTCTCTACACCAATAGCAAGTCAATCTCAGTATCGATTCCTTTAAGTGCAAGTTGCAACGTCATCTGAAAACTTTGTACATGCTGTGTCAAATCAATTGAAGGTGATTGTTACCTCAGCCTTCCATTGACTCAACTGAACTTAGTCACCTGTGCAGTAAAGGAGAACATTTTGGCTGTCCCTCTTGGCTGTGCAGAAATAACATTCAGAGTAAGATTCTAAGGCAAATGGATGCAAATGGATGGTTTCCAGAGTGTGTGGTACTCAGGACTCAGTGAGTGTTCTTGTGCTGTGTCAGGCTGTGTGAGATGGTTGTGTGATTGAAAAAGGAGCATGTCTGGTGATAACTGTTGCCACCTTCCAGCAACAGAGCTTGGGTGTATCCTCATCCAAGAGTGAGATCAGAGTGAAAATATGACCACAATCATATTACTTCTCTTTCTAAATCCTTGATGCTGTAGTTTGCACTTTCGGTAGGTAAACTGCTGATCTTAAAGTTGGAGGATTATGTGGGCCTCCACCAGCTTCTTACAGGCTTATGGTTGTTAAATCCATACTACTTCTGCCCTGATGGCCCTCTCATTAAAGAGCTCTTACATTCTGACTGATCCACCCTGAGCTAATTGCTTGAGATCATCCTAGTTAGTTAAATACTTAAACCCTGAGACTTGTCTGTGATGTAGTGTGTGTTGGGTTTGGCCGAAGCCCAGACCATGCAAATCTCAACCCACACCAATTCCCACCTTCCAACAACTTCTGACTGACTAGCTCAGATTTGCTTGTCTGCTTTAGGAAAAAGCCTTTTTGCATATCGCCGTCCTAACACACAAATCAGCCCAAACACACAAAGTTGTGTGGCTCAGCCAGCTGCAGCCTCACCCAGAGTAGTAGTCGCACGCAGCTTCCTGCAAGGTCACGGAGTGAGCTGAAGCAAGATTCTGAGAGCAGAGATCTGCATGGAGGAAGGAAGGACAAGAAATGCTTTGGCTTCTGTTCTGAGGACCAGAAAGAAGAGCTGGTCGGGTCTTCGGGAGTGTAAATGACCACCCAGATGGTCAGGCCTGACTGAACTCTGAGCAGTTTTACTGGTCGACTGGCTGCTGGGTGAGGAAAGCAGGCAGCGCTGCCAAACGGCCCTCCTTTGTACCACTCCGCTGATTCACTACCAGGAGTCATGGGGACGACAGAGGTCTGAGTGAAAAGTGTGGGGTAATGTATTTGAAACATTAGCACAAAGAAACCAGCTGTTTCTTACGTGTAATGGGATTTTTGTTCCACAGCATTGACTGTGAGGGAATGATTTGAGCAAGGGCGACTCGGCATAACTTTAGCCTCTCCCCTGTCCCTACCACAGCTAATACCTTCAAACAGTAATACCACTAGGCCCAATATGAGTATTAGAATCCAAAATGGTTGTCCCAACTGGTGGTTAGCTCGCCGTTTTGACTGCCCAGTATCTTCAAAGTCAAAGTTTCTCCTACTGCTCCTTGTGTTTACTGTCTGCATTAGCTGTCAGCAAGGCAGTGGACTAGATCAGTGTCAGTACAGTAAATCATATCATCTATTTCTGAGCATTTTCTGCTTCGAGCACAGCTTTAGCTCAGAAGTCGTCCAACTGCAGCTTGAGGAAGGCTAGTTGTTGGAGGGGACAGAGAGGACAAAGAGAGATATTGACCCAAAGTACACAGACACACTTGTTTGCATCTGAACAGACCGTGCTTGGCTCTGTGGGCCCCACTAGGCTTACCCACTGTACACCAACACACTGCACATTCACCAACACATTGTCCATCTATGTTAATGGAGGAAGGAATATAATTTGCAGCAACCCACAGAAGAATCTCTCTCTTTCTCTCTTTGTTCTCCGTCTCTGCCTCTCTGTTATCTCTTTTGCTCTCTTTCGCTCTCTGTCTTCATCACTTGGTAATCTGCCACTCTCTCCAGGCTCGGTCTGTCTCTCGCTCTCTTTCTCTCCTTCTATGTCTCATTTCCTGATGTGTTGCTCTCAGCGGCGGTGTTTGCTCTCCGTTGCCATGGTAGCACAGTGGGCACTCTATAGAAACGCTTGTGTATACACCAAGCCGAACGCTTATCCGTCCAACTCTGAAATCCATCTCATGGTTGAGTCCCATCTCGGACTAGCCTATAATCCAGCCAGGCTTGACGTCTCGTGCATCCTCCCATGAGAGACATCACTTCAGACCAAGCAGCGTAGCCATCACGCTGTATGGCTTCCTCTTGGCTTGTTACATGTAGTCTGCCACATTAAAGGTGATGTGCTGTACGATGATAGAGGATGTGTGTTGTTTCTAATGAGCCAATGGGAGCTGGGAGTGGAGGAAATTTGTGTTATAGTAGTGATGACCTGTGTCGGTGTGTGTCTGTGTCCGACCTGACCCTGTGCTGGCTGCCCTATGAGGAATGGCTGATTGTCAGGCTATTAATAGCCTGCCGGACCGCAGAGCCTGTCTGGGATATGTGGTTCAGCAGAGAGAGGGAGAGAGAAAGAAAGGGAGAGACAGAGAGAGGCAGCATGACAGGGGAGAGGGTGAGAGAGGATGTGGAGAGAGAGAGGAAAGGAGAGGATTTAAAGGGAAGGGATGGAGAGAGGGAGCATGACAGGGGAGAGGGTGAGAGAGGATGTGGAGAGAGAGGAAATGAGAGGGTTTAAAGGAAAGGGATAGAGAGAGGGAGCATGACAGGGGAGAGGGTGAGAGAGGATGTGGAGAGAGAGAGGAAAGGAGAGGGTTTAAAGGGAAGGGATGGAGAGAGGGAGCATGACAGGGGAGAGGGTGAGAGAGGATGTGGGAGAGAGAGGAAAGGAGAGGGTTTAAAGGGAAGGGATGGAGAGAGGGAGCATGACAGGGGAGAGGGTGAGAGAGGATGTGGAGAGAGGAAAGGAGAGGGGTTAAAGGGAAGGGATGGAGAGAGGGAGCATGCTAACATGCTCCAGGGGGACAGGTGTGCTCCTCTACTGAACAGGTGTGCTCCTCTGCTGTTGTCTCAGGCTCTAGAGAGATATTTTCTGGTTAAACCACAGCAGCCCAAATGTCAGTGGAATGCTCTGTTTTGGTCCAGACATTTGACATTTGGATTCTTTCTTTCTGCATTGATATTGTCAGTAATTGACCAGGCTTGGGTGTTTGAGCTGAGGTAGTGTTTTAAAGTCCTCTCCTTTTATACTGGCTCATTGTTGTACAAACAAACACACTGTGCGGGAATAAAATCACAGAATGTAAATTGCAGATTACAAATTCTTAGAGCCCTACTCCTCCCAGTATGTGTTGATGACAGTTGGTGTCAGTCAGAGACTGCCTTGGGAAGTCACGACATCTCTGTCTCTGCAGACTGAAACAAGCAGTGACGGCCCGGCCCCTAAGTCCCTGACTCTCTGCACTGCTTTCATGTTTATTTGTGTGTGTCACCAGAGAGAGAGAGAGAGAGAGAGAGAGAGAGAGAGAGAGAGAGAGAGAGAGAGAGAGAGAAATAAAGAGGCAGAGAGATGGAGAGTGGGAAAGTGAAGGAGAGGATATTATTTTTTACGCCGCTCTCTCTCTTTTCTCTGTCACTTTCGGATGTTTTGGACACTGGGGAAGGAGAGCGAAGGAAAGAGGTGGAGCATGCAACTACAGAGGACAGAGAACATAATCAGGCTACCCAGATAATGATTCCCTACTCTCTCCACCTCTCCACCTCTCCACCTCTCCATCTCCTCACCTCTCTCTCTCTCTCTCTCTCTCTCTCTCTCTCTCTCTCTCTCTCTCTCTCTCTCTCTCTCAGTCGACTAGCAGATGAATGTCTAGATGTTGTCGATCAGTAGACCGTCCTTACCTCCCCCACTGCCAGCTAGGTATTAGCCTAAGTATTGTGTATGAGTCATGATGAACAGGAGTCTATAAGGAGGGGAGTTGACTCGGAGGGTGGGTTCTGGGCAGATGACGTAAGACTAGGATGACATGGCGGAGCAGCTTTATGCTAATGAGGTGCTATATTTAACTCCCTGACAGCTACTTGTAAAATGAGCTGAGTCCTGGTGGGAGCGCTACTTCCTTCAAAGAGATTATTTCTGTTCGGTGGGCTCTAATCCTGGACATTATGAGGGAGAGAGCACTTTTCGGGATGAGTTCATATATCTAGAGGTGTATGTGGGTATGTGTGGGTTTCGAGCTATGGGTGGCATTCAGTTCTGTTGCAACTTTTTAGATGTGTGTTTACATGTGTTTGTATCGCATCTCCCACGGGCACGGAGAGCGCCACACACTGTAGCACAGAGAGCCGTTTCACTCAGGCTCTATGCATCGGCCTGCCAGGAAATCTTCTTGGTGCTATGTTCTGGAGACAGAGCAGAAGCACTCATGCTTTTCTACTTAATCGTACCTGCTACACTCGACTGTTCTCTCCTTTTTCTGGTTTTCCATCGGGCACCTGGTACCTAGTACCTGGTACTTTTTTGGTATCACCTCTGTCAGACAGAAAGAGACGGCATGAAAGAAAGGAGACCAAGAAAGAAGGAGAGGAAAGATGACTGCTCTGTGTCCTCCCTCTATCCCTTCCCTTCACACCCCAGCCATCTGGCTCCACACCCCTCCTACCTGACAACTCCAGCTGACGAGCTAAATTAAAACCTGAGTGAGAAAGACTGAATCACATAGAGGAGTGAAATAGTAAGGGGAAGGAGATTAAAAGGAGGAGAAATCATAGGAGAATCTACTGTGACCCACTGTGGGAAAGAAATACAGAACCAGGGATACGGATGGAGAAATAAAGGAAGAAAGAAAGAAAGTACTGGGTAGGAGAAACTAGAACATATAGAAGCACAAAGAACGCTGAATTGGATCCTGTCAAATGGGAAGACCATTTGACAGGAGAGTAGTTTGCTTGGGAAAGAAGAGAGAGAGGAGAGGGAGGAGCAGAGTGGTAGAATGGAGTTAGTATACGTGAGTGATACAGTCGAGCACTGCTCTAGCTAGCGAAGCCTGGGGGGTTTGGGGAAGGCTGTAGAGCATTTGTCTCCTGTGGTTCCAATAATGAGTTTCAGGAAGACTTCTTATCTGAGTCTCCCTTACCAACCAGACCCTCAACTACTCAGCACTTATTTATCTGACTACAAGACTGCCTGTCTGTCTGCCAACCTGTCTGACTGCATACATGTCTGTCTGCATACTCGTCTGCCTACATGTACATACCTGCCTGTCTGCCACTTTTCTGACTGCATACCTGTCTGGATGTTTGCCATCTGACTGCATACCTGTCTCTCCTCATAACTGTCTGACTGTGAAACTGCTTGTCGACCTGTATATCTGTGACTACCAGACTGCCTGTCTGTCTGGATACTTGTCTGTCTCTCAGTCCCCAAAACCTACTGTTAGGACTGTTCTACTACATAGACCCATCCTGGATGTTCCTTAGTTCTGCCTGGAACGTCTATCTTGGTGGAGGTGGAATGTCAGTGCCAGATAGGACTCCCGAGATAGAACCCACATAGAGAGAACTCAGCACCCTGGCATGAGCTCCACTGGATCAAATTCACCAGTAATGGTGAAGATTCAATGCACCCCAACCAAGGATTTTATTGAGTACAGCATGTTTGTTCTACAGTACCATTACAAAACATATATTAGACTTTCTTCCAACCTCGTTGAAGACGTTCCTGAGAGGATGGGGGGAGTCAGAGAGATGCACTCTCTCACAGTGGGCGCTTCTTCAGATGATGCTGATGTGTTGCTGGTGCCGTCGTGTCACAGAGCTCAACTCCCTCGCGTCGCGTCCTCTCAGCAGAACAATGTGAACTTGATATTGGCAAGACACGCTCACCCCTTTCTGAAGGCCACTTGAGTTTAGTGTGGAGCCTTTTTATGAATTCAATTACTGGTGTCACTTGCGCTAAAGCAATTATCTTGAACACATCTTGAAGATGTGTGTGTATAGGGTGTGTGTGTGTTGGGTGTCGCATACGCATCATCTTAAGAGGAAGATGTAAGGTCAGATATCTTCACAGTCTTATTTGGAGGGCTTCTTCTGAACAGGGATTAGCTCAGGTATATCAGTAGGCTCCTACAGTACTTTTGTGGTAACAACTTTTTATGTTTCCATGCTCTTTCAGTTCCCCCAATCAATGGGTGCAGGGTCCAATATTAACTTTTGGCTTAACAAAGGTGTCAAGGTGGCTGGTAGACTAGATGAAAACAATCACCAGCCAGATAAAACACTTGCAACAAATCTCTTTCTGTAATGAACAGCAGTCTGCCTTCAACCATCCATGCATATTCTCTTTCTTCTTCCTTCAAAATGGCTTTGTTTCTGGCCCGTAGCCGATCTCTGTTTTTGTTGTTGAGCAGCAGCAACGTGACAGTAAGTGTCCTTCCTCGTTGTCATATCTGCCAATCATGTAAAATTTACTTTTAGCTGCTCACAAAGAAATGCTGTATAATGACTGACACAGTTCACATGCTACGGGCGAGCACGAAACATGCAGCGCTGCAGATCCAGCAGATTGACGTGAAGCAAACCAGCAGTTTTCTCTAGTGTAGAAGATGTTTTTATACCCGCCAGTGTGGCGTGTAATCTCCATAATTTATCCGCCAAAAACGAAATCTACCTGCATTTGGCAAGTAAAGAGGGCTAATTTGAACCCTCAGTAGTTGAGTATGCCCTCCATTTCCCTGTCTGGCCTCCATTCCTATCCTAGACATGATTACTGCTAAATCAGCTGGCCATCAACAGGTGTGATTACAGCACAGCCCAGAGGACAACAGTCTGGCAGTTTCATGGGGAGAGAGAATCGTTTTCATGCATCTCATGAATCGAAAGGAGGCTTGCTAATCTTATCAACTGGCTGCTGACTGGTCATTTGAATATTAAGTAATGCATTGGGGGTAGAGTGGAACAATGATATTTGTGTCAAATAATAGTCTTTCAGTTCGGCTAGAAACAACAATTTTTTACAAATATAAGTATTTCCCATCCAGACGCCACTCCACCATTCCGGTCCTCAGATCCCTGTAACAGACAGCAGCTCTAGCCATCTTCCTCCCAAGGTCAAACTGTACTGCAGAGGGCAAAGCTTTCATTCAGGACTGGAGGTGCTGCCGCAGGCATTATCACTGAGCTATCAACAAGCTACCTGTCACCATCCTACGCACTCACAAAACTGGGGCGGGGAATTGCGTACACAACAAAGCCTAAAGAGAACGGCAAATACTACTGGGTTTTCTACTGACACTTCTACTGACAGGGACTGACAGCGGTTGTTCTCTCTGTCCACCGTGTTCCTTCAAAGGAGCGTTTCCACAACAAGCACGTTGTTTGGAGGGAAATGTTGGAGGAACCAGCTTCCAGAATGTGTGCTGGCTGTGCTGAACCCTGGACAAAAGGTCTGCCTTGGAACAACAGAAATCTGAAGCCGACCAACTCCCTTTTCACACAGCTACAGTCAGCGTGAAGGAATTCCACCCTCAGGAAAACAATGTGCAATATGCAGGAAGGGGCTGACTCCTTATCTGAATGCACAACAGTGAACCGTGTTTCCAAGTCAAGCAGCGGGAGGGAATACAGCATTTTCATCAGGGCCTCTTATAGAAAATGTTATCTTCTTACTGTCAGCTGGACGTTTGGTCATTGCCATAGCAACAGGGCTCGTGTTTAGAGCATTGTCAGCAGTCCAGGGGGAAACCTGCTTGTGTTGAACTCTAGACTAGACCATGACTACAATACCCAGCATGGCCTTCTACCTCAGAGCCTACAACCGCCACTCAGGTGGCTCTTTGGCCACCTACACAAACACTGCTGTGTGTGGGCCATGTTCTATAGGCCATGTTCTGTGTGGCTTGGCAGCTGTTCCTGGACACCCCCCCCCCTCTCTCTCTTCCTCACCCTCCTCCTCATTTTCCTGTTTCTCCTCCTCCTCGTCCCCATCGTACTCACCAACGGATCAATAGGGCGTTGTCTCAGTGTTGGTGGGTCATCACGAAGGCTTCATTGTTGTTGTTGTCAGTGCGGCTGTCCGTTAGCCCGCCGAGCTGCTAGTTTCACCTCCGCAGGGCCCAGATTAGTCAATGCTCAACCAAAGCATGTTATGTCAGCACAGACAGACTACAGTAGCCATTTAGCTAAGAAAGCAGCTCAGAGTAATTGAAGCATCAAATGATATCTGGAGTCCCTTGGTCAAGTCATCACATTAAGTGTGTTTGAAGTGTGGCTAGCGGGTGAAGACAGGGCCATGGATGCTCTCTGTTTGCCTCTTTGTTTATTGTGTGATTGATGTTGGCTCTGAGCTGGCTAGCCTGACTTCTATAGAGAAACACCTAGAACAGCAGACCAATTCAAAGTGCCGCTTTGGTGGCTGTTATAAATTAACAGACCCATACTATAAAACCCAGGCTTTTGAAGATGTTTACTTAAATGTGTGTGTGTGTGTCTAGTGATTTACAGATTTAAGCTGCACAGGTAACAACTTTCCAAGACCAGAACCCACACACTATGGCAACTACTCCAATTATAAAGTAGTGGTACATCATTGCCTTCTGTTTAACCACAGTGCAGCTGACACACACACCACACACACCACACACACCACACGCACTCACACTCACACACACACGCTCTGTTGTGCCATAAAGCTGCAGCAGCGAGCAGCTGCTGTGGGTCTGCAATGACCTGTAACTGTCAGCTGGATGACGACAATCAGCCCCTAGCAACCCAGCACACATGTGAAGCCAGGGGCAGTGTGGAAACCCCCTACATGGTGACAGACCAAGCGGTGCTCCTCTGTCCTGTACCTCTACCATGTTCTGTACTTATTCAACTGTGTCTCGCTTCCCTTTTCCCTCCCTTTCCATCCTCTCTCTGTAATGAACAGCAGTCTGCCGACGCAATTCTCATTCCCATTCTTCTTCCTTCAAAATGGCTTTGTTTCCGGCCTGTAGCCTAATAAGCTTTGTCTTAGCTTACCTTGAACTTATTATCTGCTTGTTTGCCCTGTGTGTTTCTCTGAGTTGAAGGATGTCTGTACATGCTGCAGATACTGACGTGATGCACACAGACTTCTGCTGCCAATGTCAAACAACAGCAGCAGGGGCTAATTGTTGCTACGTTTGTTATGTGTTAGCTATCTCTCTGCCTCTGTCTCACACCAGATGTATTAAAGTGACCCAAATATACAGACAGGCCCCATATTGTTGCTCCTGAACATGTATATTACTCCATTACTTTGGTGTGTGTCACAGTCTATAATATGGAATCATGGCATCTCAGTAAACATGTTTGTATTTGCACTGACCAGTGTGTGTGTGTGTGTTTGGTGTTTGTGCGAGAGAGGAGGCAGGGAGGCAAGTGTGTTGAAGAGGAAATGGAGAGTGAAATGAGTCTGGCCGCGTTGGGCTGTGGCTGTGTGTATGTGTGTGTGGCTGTGTGTATGTGTGTGTGTGTATAGCACTACAATTGTCACTGCTGACTCATCTCAGACTGGCCTAGTGCGTGTGTCCGTGACAAGGGCTCTGATAGAGACACACACACGCAGGCTGGTAGACTGGCTCGGTGGGCAGCACTTGCCGTGGTCGTTACCAAAGCACTTCATGGCTCCAGATGTGGAGGGAAGGCAGGGCCTCTCTGTATCACCCAGGACCAGAGATGGCTCTGAGACTGGTGACATGAGGAGTCACCTGACTAGGGATCTGAGGATGTGACTTCCCCCAGCTTTCCATGGAGCCCAGTGTAGCACTGCATGAGCTCACTCATCAATCAGCAGAAGCTTGTGTGGAGTTCCTCATCGAGCTTCTTGCTCAACTCAGTTTTGCCGTCGCCAAGTTTTCTGTAAACAAGCGCTCAGGGTGATTAGAGAGGGGCAAATACCCTCGCAAAACAAACAAACAAGCAAGACACACCCTCGCGAACGTGCAGACACGCACACGTACACTCACAGAGGCTTGGCTGGTGTTGTATAAGAGCAGATGCCTCATCTGAAGTAGAGAGTAGAGAGGAATCAAATCCAAATGCCTTTTGGCCTTGCTGAAATTGTGCTTGTTAATCTGCCCATGCTAATGAATGAGATTCACCATGGGAACAATCTGTGGGACTGCACTCAGACTACACACACACACACACACACACACATGAATGCATTGCCGATAAGTATTGAAACTGCTCCGCACTGGGGGCGTGCTGTGTGCAGAGTGGTTCTACGTTAGCTTGGCTTCTCTGAGCCTTTGCATTGTTGT
Organism: Mallotus villosus; assembly: GCA_903064625.1. Taxonomy (NCBI): domain Eukaryota; kingdom Metazoa; phylum Chordata; class Actinopteri; order Osmeriformes; family Salangidae; genus Mallotus; species Mallotus villosus. Next base: position 33,797 of record CAEFZP010001705.1, read on the forward strand.
GTATGTGTTTGTGGTGTGGGTGTCATATTCAGTGGGCCCAAGGTGTGTGTGTGTATGTGTGTGTATGTGTAGCAGTAAGTGTCCAGTTATCCCTGTATCCTCTGTGTGATAGAGAGGGGCAGGAGAGGGGGATGGACCACTGATAGCATGTTCTCCCTCAGACTCCCTCCTGCTTCTATAAGTCTACCTGCACAGGAACCTAGCATGGAGAGGAAGTCTGGAGTTGAGGAATTGAGATGTCATTATTGCACTGTAGTATTAGTATTTTTGTTCACCATACATTAATATCTAGCTAATAATAAAGATTTTAGAATTTAGAGTCTGCTAAATGAATACAACATTATTTGTTATCATATGTTATTGCTTGACTTAGAACATGTTGTCCTACTCAAGAAGAGAGTCAAACAGAAGTGCCCTTTTTGAACCCCCTCTCTGTCTCTGCTCCAGGTGAACTTTGTAGTGTGCCAGCTGTTTGCCCTGCTGACGGCCGTATGGTTCCGCCTGTACCTCCACCCCAGTAAGACCAGCACCTTCGTCAGACACGTGGTGGCCACGCTGCTGGGCTTCTACCTGGCTCTCTTCTGCTTCGGCTGGTGAGTCTCCCTCTTCTGTCGCTTCCTCTCCCTTCAGCTTTCTCTCTCCCTCTTTCCCCTTCCCTTATTCCTTCCTCTCGTTCTCTCACTCTCTCTGCACATTAGCCCTCTCCAACTCTTTTAACCTAACATTTCCTTAATTTAATTGTGAGCCTCATTCTCTCATCCATCCATTCCTCCCTTTTCCCCTCTCTGTATACCCCCCCGTCCCCCGTCCCCCGCCCCCCGTCCCCTAGTCCCCCATCTCTTTCTGCCACCCTTGGCCAAGGTAAACAGGTCGATGCATGTGTAATTGATATTTATTTAGAGATTCATTGCCCCGTAATAAACGTTCTGCTTTTGGCTGGCGTGCTGCCTCACAGACAGACCGGTCTGTTCTAGGGGAGCAGAGGATGGAAACGCGTGTGTGTGTGTGTGTGTGTGTGTGTGTGTGTGTGTGTGTGTGTGTGTGTGTGTGTGTGTGTGTGTGTGTGTGTGTGTGTGAGTGAGTGAGTGACAATAAAAACGCTAGCCAGCTATTGATCTCCCTGTCTGGATATAACAGTGAAACAGGAACCCTGGGATGTGGTACCTGTGTCACTGTTCCAACACAGCTGCAAGTCTGATAGATGATATAGATAGTGGACCTGTATTGTACATGGTAATATTGAGACTGCTGTGGTCAGTTGATATTGCAATGTGGTTAGAGCTGCAGATTATGGCTGTCTGACAGGCTCTACGAAACCACAAATCATTGCATAAACAGTGAACAATGAAAAGTAAAATAGGGGGTTAAAGTAAAATAGGGGGTTGAAGTTATAAATGGCGACATTCAAGTCTGCACTATATACCCACTGGAGCTCCAACACAGACATTTCAGTGTTTACTTCACAAGGCTGCACACATTCATGGCTGTAATACTCAGTACCAACTAAATAAGTTGTGCTGTACAAGATCCTCGGTTCAAGATGTTGGGCCTAACACAACGACAAACACATGCTCACAGGCAAGCAAACACATGTACACACACACAGACACACACACACACACACACACACAACACACACACCACACACACACACACACACACACACACACGCACACACACATTCACAGACAGACACACACACAAACACACAGACACACACACACACACACAGTGACTAGTGTTCCTCAGAGGGCACACACAGCCCTGGGGGATCTCTCCAGCAGATGCTGCATTCTGCAGGGTTATTTTAGGATCTCTTGCACCCCCACCTCTCACAGGGATATGTTCATCTCATTCTTGAGAGGAGCAGTCTCTCCTGAGTTCCAGGCGTAGGTAGTTCTGGGCCTGGCTTAGGAGGCTAGAATGGCATTTGATTAGCTGCAGGATCAAGCCTGAGACATACGTTCAAGTGTGACAGTCACATGAGCAGTCCCTTCCGTAGGCATATTCTAGACGACTGATCCGCAGGTGGCACTCCTACCTCCAGCTGCTCCAGCAAGATGAGGGCTTGTCTTGTGTCTGACTGAACCTGCTCCCTGCTTATCCTCTAACACCCCCTGCTCCTCCTTAAACACCCTCCTCTTGCTTCTCCTCTGACACCCCTCACCCCCTGCTGTCGTGTTGCTGCTAACTCGATATGAACCCCCTACCCCCCACCCCGGAACAGAGTGTTGGATCATCTGTGACCTCCTTCGTAGCTCACAGGCTGGTGGGTCTGATGAGGGTGTGAGACATGTCTTCTTCAAAGGAACTGAATACTGTCTATAGGACCAGACGTAGCAACGATAGAATCGTCTGGTAAACAGCTTCCTGACAGAACGTTCCCCACTCCTGCAAGACCACATGCAGAACTCTTTTGTAGGTCGGAAACAATCATTCAGGGTTCCACCCTGCTGAAGATGAGAGAGGTTCTATCAATATCAATGTTAAGATGTTCCATCTTTCTAACTCCTCTTCCTGCTGTTGTTGTTTCTAGGTATGCCTTACACTTCCTGGTGCAGAGTGGGCTGTCCTACAGCATCATGATCTTCGCTGGCCTGGAGCACATGCACAAGTGAGTATCTACCTCCCTCTCCCCAGGTCACCATTCCTCCAGCTGGAGAGGCAGCTCTCTGAGGGTGCCTCATAGGGTCCTGGAGAGTAGAACTGGAAGGGTTAGGGTCGGAGCAGCAGGAGCAGTGGTAGTAGCGTGCTGAGTTTCTGCGTTGCGTGCTGTGTTGCTGCGTCGCTGCGTCGCTGCATTGGGGCTGGAGAGTGTAGACTCCTCATTGTGATGGCTTTGCCCCCCCCCAGGCTTCCATCTGTGTTCGTGACTCATCAACGCATGTACACTCTTAACGCATACACACTTATAAACACACACCACTTACACACAGAGTTTTTCCTTATCTTCTCCTGGGGTTTAGGCTGGTTATGGATGCTACGCTGTAGGCATCTGTGAAGCCCTCCAAGCCATGCCAACCTTGCCACAGTGTTCAAGGGTCAGAGGTCAGTCTCGGAGATCAGAGACGGAGAGAGAGAGGGGGGGGGGTGCTGTGTCATAATATTAGCCTGGAATGGCATTAAACCACAGGGAGGTGGGAGGTTTATGCGACTGTGTGTGTGTGGGTATCTGTGTTTGTTTATCTGGACCAGGGGTTGAGCTTCAACTCACGCTGTATGTGCTGAAATTGCAGATGGCCCTGCTTCTGCTTTCTGCGCAGTCATCCCCCTTCTCTCCTCTCTCTCTTTGTCTCCCCTCCCCCATCCATAGAGATGAAATGGAGCAGAACAGATATGTATTTACACTGTAGCTAGCTGCTCATCCTCTCGTGGAGGGCACTTAAACAAATGAGCTTGCCATGCGATGGGGAGCAACTGGGCAAAACACAGGTCTATTTGGGGCACAGGTGTGCAGTCTGTCCGTGTCAGATACATGGTAAAGCTTGGCTGAGGAGAACTGCCTGTGAGGGACAGTTGAAGGGAGGTGATGAGTGTTCCGGGCACAGCGAATCACAGGATTGTCAAAGTGTCTTCCTGTTCAGAGGTGGGCTACATACCTCCTGTCAGTCATTGGCTAGCAGAGCAGGGTCATGTCCTTCCGAGTAATGTTTAACTGTCTCTCAGTGGATGAACAGGTGCCTTGAATGAATGAATCAATGTTCTAGAGAGTATGGCCTGGTCTCCAATGTAATCCAAGTGCCTCCTACTGGTGGTGGAAAACCCACCTCCATCAGTCAGACTGATTATGTTTAACCTATAGATTTTTTCAGTCAAGACAGGGGTCAGATGAAACAAAATCCTTGAATTTTAATTTAAAAAAGAATTGTTTGCATAAGATACTTGATGAAAGTCTTTTCCAATCCTACTTCAAACTGAAATGTTCTACCTTTTCAAGGTAGCTTCCAAACGTTTCAGATCAGCCAGCCAATGGTTGAGCTGCAAGTCATGGCTGTTTGACCAGCTGTCTAAACTGATTGATTGAACCTGATGTGTGGAGGAGGGGGAGTGGTCACACCATCCCCAGCTGACACAACCAATCAGTCAATAGCTGTGTTCGACTTCATGCAGCGGCGCTGAAGCTGAGAATGCCATTGGCTGCTTCAAGTCAGCTGGGCTGCAGGCGGCTGCAGGCGATGCCGGCGCTGCATGAAGTCGAACACACCTATCGTCTCAGACACCCTGCAGGTCCGACTCCACCCCTGAATCACACGACAGAGTAGCAAGACACCAACATGGATTTCTGTATACTGAACACTTTATCTGTGTGTGTGTGTGTGTGTGATTCACACTGTGAATTTTCTATATATAATTTATTTACATAATAATGAATACATTGCATTACATTATAATGTGTGTTTGTGTGACTGTGTCTGTGTGATGCCAAACACTCTGTAGAAGAGATCAACATAGCCTGTGCGATAAGTAAGTAGATGTAGGCAGATTTGACACAGATAAGGCCGTGAGATTCTGGCAGCCTTGCTAGAAACTAAGCCTAAAAAACAACAATGGTAGCGTGTGCAAATGTTTGTGTTTGTATCCAGAGAGGTGAAGCATAGGTCAGGATCCCTCGAGCCAGAATAAAACCTTTATTTACTCTTCTCTAGTTTCCCTGCAGTGTTTGAAGCCCACGTGGTCCTCCCCTATGGCCAGCGGTCCAGACCCGCATGCTGGCCTGTCTGCAGGCCTCCCTCAGCGGGGAGCCAGGCTACTTGAGTCTGAGGATGCATCTGAGGCCTGCAGGCTAACTGACTGAGGATAGAAAGGAAACCAATGAATTTCCTCTTCTACAGGAGAAAAAGAACAGTACAAACACAAATGACATTAGAACGACAGACTTCCCCATAGGCCTGCCTTAAATACACCCTGCTGTCACGCTCTTCATATCCTGCTGCTGAGACTGCAAATACTGCAAGAGATTTCTGAGAGCTGTAACCATGGCTTTGGCCAGAAAAGATTTCCTGGCTGGGTAGTTTGATGGTGGCCATCTAGGAAAGTCCCCCCCCCCAAGGTCAAACACGTGTTTCAGGTGGCCCAGGGACCGTTGGCTGGCTTTGACGTCATTCAGGGTGAGGATAGGGGGTGGGGTGTGAGGATAGGGGGTGGGGTGTGAGGATAGGAGGGTGAGGATAGGGGTGGGTGTTTGTGGAGGTGCCCAGTCTCTGACCGACTTTGATAACCTCCTCTGCTGTCATACTGCTGTGAGCACAAGGAGACTGAGTGGGTGTGATAAGTGATTCTCTCTCCCTCTCTCTTTCTCTCTCTCCCTCTGTGTCCCTCTCCCTATCTCTCAACTTCCTCTCTCCTGTTTCGAAACTTTCCACCTCAGAATGAATAACAACGCTAGGACATTAAGTAGACAAACATGAACTCTTGCCCCAGCCTGCCTTGTTAAACCCTACGGTTGCTTTTGCAGCGAAGACAACATTTTAACAGGATCCTCTCTGAACCGACTGCTAATAGAGAACAATGAGCCAGTGTCCATAGTTGGGAAGAGGGTGGTGCCCTGCACCATGACTAGTGTGGGCACAATTTGCTCTGAGATGCCCATTGTAATGCTGCGCGCTCTGGGGGGAAGAGACTACTGCCGCTGTACCTCTCTCAGACCAAGCATGGCTCGGTATTACAATGACATTCTTGTATACACTCATTAGCAGTGCATAGACACACACACACACACACACCCGCGCACACACACACACGCACTCGCACACTTGAACAAAGAGCAACAGAGAGAGGCAGGCTGTGACAGTGTTGTCCGAGGGTTGGCAGAATGTGTTTGAAATGTTTGCAGATGTGTCTGTGGTCGAAGGCAGGCCTGTCAGTTGGGAGGCTGGCCAAATCATGAGCTTTGTTAAGTTGCTGAAGCCTCTTTTGGTTGCTGCTGGTCAGAGAATGCTTGTAACTACTTTCACCCTCTGTGTTTTTAATTTGATCCTTGAGGTCACATCCTAGAACCTTCTTAAAAGTGCTGATCGAGAAAAAGGAATTTCGATTTCTCTGTTGAAGGTTATTGTAATCAAGCTGAACTTGGGACTGGTTTTGTTTAAGCACAGTGTCTGACTGACAGTCTGTCTTGTGTCTGAAAGTTATACAATGTCCTATAGGCTTCCACAGTCCCAGCTGTAGTGGTTAGTAGATTAATGCTAAGCCCTCCTAATTCAACCACTGATCTGTGTTCTTATAACTGACAGACCACAGCAGGCTACTGCACACTTTTCCTCTCCTCCTCCTGTCATCTCCTCCTCTCCTCCTCTCCTCTTATCCTTCTCTCCTCTCATCCTTTCCTCTCCTCCTCCTTCTCTCCTCCTCCTCTCCTCACATCCCTGAGTGTGAGTCTGCCTGCCTGCCTGCCGCGCCCAGTGTCCTCCCTCGCAACAGGAACAGCTTGTCACTGCTCAGGGCGGCAGAGAAGAAAGGGATAACAGTCCTTCTTCCAGAGCTGGCTGCTACTGGGCCCCCCTAAGATGGACTCAGTGGTGCCATAACACATGTGCTCTTGATGACAACAAACAAGAGTTCTTTGATACCCATGAGAGTGACCGCATGTGCTCAAGTCATGGGGTCGTGAGATTTTGTGGCATTTTGTTTCAAAATGTAAATATTGACCCTGTTTCCCCCTTCACTCTCTCTCTCCTCCTCCTCATCTCTCTGTCTCTCCCTGCAGGTACTGTTTTGTGGTGGCTCTGGGATACCTCAGCTTCTGTCAGATAACGCGTGTCTATGTCTTTGACTACAGCATGTACTCTGCAGATTTCACTGGGTAAGTTCTGAGCATTCACATGGCATGGCAGGATACTGGATATTGAGTCTAACTGAAGAGGCAGTGTCATAGTATTATCTGCCCACCGGGGTGCATTGATCAAGACGTCAGTTCCTAGTTCACTCTGCTTCAGACCGTCTGATGAACCAGACAGCAAATCAGGCTGGGGTGAAGGTGGCCAGTTGCTAGGCAACCACACTGAGAGGCCTGCACCTGCCGTCTGTGTTTGTCTCTCTCTCTCTGTCTCTCTATGTCTGTGTCTCTCTCTCGCTCTCTGATTTGCATCCTCTTTTCATCTTTCTCTTTTTATTTCGGTCATAGACAGAAATGTGAGTTGTCTGTACAGAAGCACTTGTTGGAGGGTACGTCGGCCCCACTAAGAGTTCACCATGTCTCTTTCCTGTTTTCTCTCACAGACCAATGATGGTCATCACACAGAAGATCACCAGCCTGGCGTTTGAGATACACGACGGTGAGCTCAAGTTGAATTGTGTGTGTGTGTACGTGTGCACTTGTGCGTTTCATAAATCCGTGAGCAGATAAGAGCACTTTCTGTTTGCCATTTGATCCAACAAAGAGATTCTATCTAGAACAGAACACACACAGCACACCTTTGCTCTACCAGGCCTGCCAGACACATACACAATCCTGTTCGACACTGTTGCATCACTTGATGTTTGCATATGAATATGTAGCCGTGCTCAAGTGTCATTCAGAAACAACCCTTTTCCCTAACAACCTTTGTCGTGATGCGGTAAGCCTCACAGGCTTCTACTCCGAGCAGGTTCGACTCTGGTCTTCCGGTTGAGAGAGCATGGCTAGGGTGATAACACCCTTATGTAAGGAACATTATATAGAGACTGTGACATTCTCTCCCTCCCCCACCCCCTTCTCTGCGTGCCTGTCTAGCCTATAGCATCCATAATGCAGATTCACATGGAGGAGAGGGGGAAGGAGGAGAGGGGGAAGGAGGAGTGGAGAAGATTACTAAGCTTTCGTCTCCTTTGAAGGCTCAGGCCTTTGACTGCTTCTCGTGCCTGTGTTACAAGTCCAGATGCAGCCAAAAGGCCACACTAACTAATTAAGGATGGAGGGAGATAGGGAGGGAGGGCAGAAAGGAGGGAAAATGGGCGATGGGACTGGTGGATTAGAATAGATGAGTGAAAGAAAAAGGCAAGGGTGACCAGACTCTTTATTTTTTAGAAAAGTGTTTTGGTTTTTGCATGCGACTTGGTGGGTGTCTGTTTCTATCCGTGTGTGTTTGGTGTATTTATTCTCTCAGGGTACTGAACCCCCTCATAAGACCGTAATCCTCCGTCTCAGTGGGCTGTCGCAGTGCTACTACAGCCATCGCTAATCCTACTGTAACTGTGACCTACTGCTACTGCTACTGTGACCTACTGCTACTGTTACTGTGACCTACTGCTACTGTTACTGTGACCTACTGCTACTGTTACTGTGACCTACTGCTACTGTTACTGTGACCTACTGCTACTGTTACTGTGACCTACTGCTACTGCTACTGTGACCTACTGCTACTGCTACTGTGACCTACTGCTGCTGCTACTGTGACCTACTGCTACTGTTACTGTGACCTACTGCTACTGTGACCTACTGCTACTGTGACCTACTGCTGCTGCTACTGTGACCTACTGCTACTGTTACTGTGACCTACTGCTACTGTGACCTACTGCTACTGTGACCTACTGCTACTGTTACTGTGACCTACTGCTACTGTGACCTACTGCTACTGTTACTGTGACCTACTGCTACTGTGACCTACTGCTACTGTTACTGTGACCTACTGCTACTGTGACCTACTGCTACTGTTACTGTGACCGACTGCTACTGCTACTGTGACCTACTGCTACTGTTACTGTGACCTACTGCTACTGCTATTGTTACTGGGACCGACTGCTACTGCTACTGCTACTGTGACCTACTGCTGTACTGTGACCTACTGCTACTGCTACTGTGACCTACTGCTACTGCTATTGTTACTTTTATCGCCACCAATACTGATACTGACACTGTTTCTATAACTGCTGCTGTAACTCCTGCTGCCACCTCTACTGTTACTGCTACTGATATGGCTATTTCTACAGTACTGCCACTGCTACTGTTACTGCTCCTGTAACTGTTATAGTTCATGCTACTGTTACTTCTACTGTTACATCTCAGCCATTTCTCATCTTTGGTCAGTGTTCCATCGCTTATAGTTTGTCCCATCCCTGGGCCCTAGTTGTGAGCTTGAGGCTTTGGTTGTCTGTGGGCCGAAAAGGCTAACATACTGTGTGTGATCATGCATAGTTTTGAGGTTATGTAAGAAGCCCCTCCTCCCTGTCCCCAGCTGACTGATGCAGGGAGGATCTCGTCATTGTCACAGTCCAGGGTTACAGTCAGTGACTCCTCTTAACCCTTGTGTTCTCTTCGGGTCATTGTGACCCATCAGTCATTGGACCCCCCCCACGTGTTGTGACAACTGTACCTCATACAAAAATAAAGTGAAGCATTTTCTTTTAACCGTCGGGCTGTCTCACACTCCCCACAGCGCAAATGTTAAAAGAAAATGCTTTTTATTTGTTTTTGTATTGGGTAAAATTGTCGCAGCAGAATGATGGGTCGTTGTGAACCTTCGGGTCATTGTGACCGAAGGCAGCACAAGGGTTAACCCCTGACCCTGCCTCTTGCCATTATAACGACCCATGACACCTGGTATAACTGGTTGTTATGCACAGCCAGGAATCACGTGAGCTGGCCACCCTTATGTGGTTTGGCTCAGAGACAGAATGGGATTTCCATGCCCGACTCCCTGTTTGAGGCTTTTGTTTTGTGCAGTATGTTTGCTGGAGCGTTTGTGTTTGAGTAGATTAAGACCACTCCACCACAGATTACCACTGATAATGATTTTTCACTCATTCTGTCTTTCCCTCCCTCCCACCCTCCCACTCAGGTCTGGCCAAGAAGGAGGAGCAGCTGAGCTCCAGTCAGAGATACCTAGCTGTCAGGTATGTGACTCAGGTATGTTTTTACTCTCTCAGCTGGCCTAGGACCAGCTGTTTATGCTGCACTGTGACCGAGCCATGTATCTATCTGTACACCTGCACCTGGATAACCTGCGAACTAGACTTTGTCTCCCCACGAAGCCTCTCATCTATGTCGATGCTGCTCTTATGTTCCGTGGCAGCGAGTCTTCAATTATTTGATCTCATTTTTTAAATCCTGCTTTATGTATGCACCATTCAAAAAGTTCAAAGAGGATTTTCTGAGAGATGGAGCATTGGCAGAAGCTTGAACCCATTTTATTGTTTTGTCCCTCAGTGAACGGTTTATTCTTCATATCAGTGTGATTAGATATCAGTGTTGTCTTCATATAAGTGTGATTAGATATCAGGGTTGTCTTCATATAAGTGTGATTAGATATCAGGGTTGTCTTCCTATAAGTGTAATTAGATTATTCAACAACCGTCCCATAATGCCCCAGTTTGCTCACGCTGCAGTGTTGCACTGTGAAGCAATATGTACCCCCCCTATTGAAGGACTCCCAGCAGTTGCCAGGCAACCACACGTCCACACTGTACCTTGTGACTAATGCAGACAGGAAGTTGTCAGAAACCAGCGAATCACACAATAGAGTGCAGGGAGGAGAGGGATTGAAACACTCAGCCAAACAACACTGAAATGAGCTAAGTCTTGCTCATGTAACTCGATTGTTTGTTTTGTAGAAGGCTGCACTGTATTTCTGGAAGCTAACTTCAAGAATACGGAAGGAAATGCCGGTAAAAAGGACTTAAGACAGGACTGAATTTATGCAAGTCATCCTGGACAGGAACATCAAGCTATTGCCTGGTGCAAGAGGCTAATCTGCCCTGCCCTCATTTTCTTTTTCTAAAGTCTCACTTATGAGATCCAGCCCGTTGCACCAGACAGCAGAGAAGGCTTGGTCATTGTGGGTGAGCCACTCACCAGCAGGCAGTGACGGGGACGTGGAGAATTAGCAATCAGACCGTGTTCTCCTGACCACGCTGCGGGGCATATCCATCAGAGTACAGCTGGCACGGAGAGAATGCCAAGCGACCCTCTCCAGACTCACACGGAGACAGAAATATAACAGACGCCACAAACATTTAGGAAAAAACATCCCTTGAGCACGAAGCACCCGCCCTATTCACTTGGCATCATGATCTATGATCTTCTGTATATCCCATCTAACTACGTATTAGATTCATATTTGACCATCTTATACTGCATGTCTCCAATTTTGATTTTAGTCTATTAATCATTCTAAGGGTTAGTTATCTAACTGTCTCTTGTGTCTGTCTGTCTGTCTGTCTGTCTGTCTGTCTGTCTGTCTGTCTGTCTGTCTGTCTGTCTGTCTGTCTGTCTGTCTGTCTGTCTGTCTGTCTCTGTCTCTGTCTCTCTCTCCCTCTCCCTCTCCCTCTCCCTCTCCCTCTCCCTCTCCCTCTCCCTCTCCCTCTCCCTCTCTCTCTCTCTCCTCTCTCTCTCTCTCTCTCTCTCTCTCTCCCTCTCTCTCTCCACCTGTCCTGTGTGTGTATGTGTGTGTGTTTCCCTGCTGCCAGGAGGATGCCCAGTCTGCTGGAGTACCTGAGCTACAGCTGTAACTTCATGGGGATCCTGGCCGGCCCCACCTGCTCCTACAACGACTACATGGCCTTCATGGAGGGCACGGGCTACCACAGCATCACAGAGGCCAACGGCAAGGAGAACGGGAAGTACAAGATCAACCACCCCTCTCCTAAGGTACTGTTGGCTAATATACTGGAGCGATGCTACTGCTGAGCCCAATGTTACTCACAGAGTAGGTTTGATGACCATAACCGTTGACAGGTCTAATAGTTACAATTATTTTTTTATGATATTTGACACATGTGAATGTTACAGTTTTTCTCAATAGCTAAAACATTAAAACCCCATTGGCTGAACAAAGGTCTCAGTTGCCTGAACTCATTTAGCTAATTGTGCAGTATGTTGTCCTACAAATAGAGAAAACGTGTCATTGACACAACCACTCAAAATGTATTTCACTTGTTTCAAATGATGCGACACGACCAATATAAGCCAGTTCAGAGAGCAAACAGGTTGTTGAATTTGGGAAAATATTGCTTGTAATGTCGACGAAGTGCTCTGGCCTGACCCAGCCCAAAGACAAGAAGACGCACATTGATCACATGTTGACTGGTGGGTTTTGTGTTCATTGTTTTCAGGAAATGGAGCATGGTTTCATAAATTGTGTTCTAGCAATTGAGAAAAACTGTAAGACTCTACTCTGATGGCAATATGTAGTTACTGTGGCAACCTGGGCAATGCCTCTGTTAGAGCTCCCCCTGGTGGCCACGACTTGAGCTTCAGGAGCTTGAGCAGATAAATGTATGCTTTTGTACATCTTTACTTTGTCATCCCAAAGGCTCCTGAATTTTTTTTTCACATTGACATTCTCTTGGTGAAGGACAACAAATACTAAATGGTTTCCAATTATTGTGGGAACGCCTCTGGATGGGACATCCAGGACTCGTGTCACTGCTGTATAAATAATGCAGTAGATACCAATGAAAGCTTTTAATGACAGACCAGAGTGATGATTCAGTGTTTCGTGGTGCACCTCCCATGATGCTCTTGTCTCTACCTCGACTAGACTGAAGGGGCACGCATCTCTTCTGCCGCATGCCAATTAGCCCGTAGCCTTCACACGATAACACCAGAGACACCAGAGAACACACAGGGAACAAAACACGATAGCAACCTACCTGTGCACTTTCAATGGACTAGTTCTGTGAAGGGCAACTCTGTTGAATGTGCATATTCATCAAAGGCCAAGCCCACAACAATCTGTTGAACCGCATCGTTCGGAACTTTGAGAAGTACCTTCATGTTTATCATGATTCTGTTCATGGAAGGCTAGTACATCTTTTTTTTTAAACCAGCCAATTATTCTTTGAACGGTGTTCTGCCGCCGTGAGCAACGCTGCAAAGTTTGTGTATCATCCACATATCTTCCACACTCTTACTCCTCGAGTCATCCATAATGGATGTCTCACTCCAGCAGACGGGGTCCAGCGAGGAGCCTGTGAGAGGAGGAACCCAGGCAGGGCTAAAGATAGCGTGTGAGCTCAGAGACGTGCACGGCTTCTTCTGAGCCACAGACTCATGCTGTGTGAACCATGCTAGCTTCAACGGCTCAACAGAACACAGAAAGAGGGACTTTTGCTGTCAAAGATATTAGACCGGAATATTCCGTCATGTTTGATCCCAATAGCTGTGTATCCGCGTTCTCGGTTGTCACCGCGTCTGTTGCTGGTCGATACAAACCTGAATAGATGTTTCATTGCTGCTATTGCGTACAATCCAATCGAGTGCATTGACCGTTCTTTTACTTGTCCTGGGATTAATAAAGGGAATTGAGTGGAACTTAATTGAATTATAAGATCTGAGATCCATATTGAGATCTGATCGTTGAATTGACTTCTTCTCCCCCCTCAGAATGACGTGATCTCCAAGCTGTTCACGTGTGTCATCTCTCTGGGCGTGTACCTGTCCATCTACAAGCTGGTCCCAGTGGAGCGCTCCATAGACGACGGCTTCATCTCCTCCACACCCTTCTACCAGCAGGTCATCTACCTCTACCTCTCCATGCTCTCCCTGAGGCCCAAGTACTTCTTCGTTTGGACCCTGGGTGAGTGGAACGGGCCCTGGCTGGGCACTCATGAACACCAGTGGAAACTATGCAAATACAGTATCCCTCTCTTTATTGTTTGATATTCTTTTTTTTGTTGAGTGTTGACATTGTTTGCGCAGTAGATTGTGCTACACTGCCCTCTAGTGGGTGTGTTAGGAACTAGCACTTTCTCTGACAGCTAGAGGACCAGTCAGTCTGTACTCACTCCATCAGCATGGTGATGTTAGCATGATACGGAATGGTAATATGTAGAATGAAGGGAAGATATGTTTCTTTACAGTCGACTCAGTGGTCTTTTCTCCTTCATACAGCTGATGCCATCAACAACGCTGCAGGCTTCGGCTTCAACGGCTACACCAGACAGGGCGTCCCACGATGGGACCGCATATCAAACCTCAGAATAATGGACATTGAAGTCAGTTATTGTACTATTTTTAAATACATCACATTTTTTTATCTGATTATTTGACAGTAAGACCAGTAACAATCTCCCCGTTTCTAATTCCAGTTTGCCACCAGTTTCAAAACTTTCCTGGACAACTGGAATATCCAAACAGCACTCTGGCTCAAAAGGTAAACAGATCAACTTGACCAGGGTAAACAGCAGAGGAACCATGCTAGAGCTGTGCGGATTCTAAGTGTGTAGCCGCCATAACATGGGGTTGTTATGGTAACTCTGGGTACCTCCTGACCTCTCCTCAGGGTGTGTTACGAACGCTGTCCCATCAACCCCACCGCGGCCACCTTCCTTCTGTCGGCCATCTGGCACGGAGTGTATCCTGGGTACTACCTCACCTTCCTCACGGGCATTGCCATGACGATGGCCGCACGCGCAGTGAGTTGTTCTATCTCGCCTTGAGCTATAGTAGCACACTGTAAACTGCTGGAATACTCACAGTAATTGAGGAGAGCCGAGAATGGGTGAATGTATCAGTCCAGCTCAAGATGAGAGGGAGCACAGCTCTCCTGCTGTGTTAGAGGGAAGGAGGAGAGGGAGCACAGCTCTCCTGCTGTGTAAGAGGGAGGAGAGGGAGCACAGCTCTCCTGCTGTGTAAGAGGGAGGAGAGGGAGCACAGCTCTCCTGCTGTGTTAGAGAGAAGGAGGAGAGGGAGCACAGCTATCCTGCTGTGTTAGAGGGAGGAGAGGGAGCACAGCTCTCCTGCTGTGTTAGAGGGAAGGAGGAGAGGGAGCACAGCTATCCTGCTGTGTTAGAGGGAGGAGAGGGAGCACAGCTCTCCTGCTGTGTAAGAGGGAGGAGAGGGAGCACAGCTATCCTGCTGTGTTAGAGGGAGGAGAGGGAGCACAGCTCTCCTGCTGTGTTAGAGGGAGGAGAGGGAGCACAGCTCTCCTGCTGTGTTAGAGGGAAGGAGGAGAGGGAGCACAGCTCTCCTGCTGTGTAAGAGGGAGGAGAGGGAGCACAGCTCTCCTGCTGTGTTAGAGGGAGGAGAGGGAGCACAGCTCTCCTGCTGTGTTAGAGGGAGGAGAGGGAGCACAGCTCTCCTGCTGTGTTAGAGGGAAGGAGGAGAGGGAGCACAGCTCTCCTGCTGTGTTAGAGGGAAGGAGGAGAGGGAGCACAGCTCTCCTGCTGTGTAAGAGGGAGGAGAGGGAGCACAGCTCTCCTGCT
Organism: Mallotus villosus; assembly: GCA_903064625.1. Lineage (NCBI taxonomy): Eukaryota > Metazoa > Chordata > Actinopteri > Osmeriformes > Salangidae > Mallotus > Mallotus villosus. Next base: position 48,917 of record CAEFZP010001705.1, read on the forward strand.
GTGTTAGAGGGAGGAGAGGGAGCACAGCTCTCCTGCTGTGTTAGAGAGAAGGAGGAGAGGGAGCACAGCTCTCCTGCTGTGTTAGAGGGAAGGAGGAGAGGGAGCACAGCTCTCCTGCTGTGTTAGAGGGAGGAGAGGGAGCACAGCTATCCTGCTGTGTTAGAGGGAGGAGAGGGAGCACAGCTCTCCTGCTGTGTTAGAGGGAAGGAGGAGAGGGAGCACAGCTCTCCTGCTGTGTAAGAGGGAGGAGAGGGAGCACAGCTCTCCTGCTGTGTTAGAGGGAGGAGAGGGAGCACAGCTCTCCTGCTGTGTTAGAGGGAAGGAGGAGAGGGAGCACAGCTCTCCTGCTGTGTTAGAGGGAAGGAGGAGAGGGAGCACAGCTCTCCTGCTGTGTAAGAGGGAGGAGAGGGAGCACAGCTCTCCTGCTGTGTTAGAGGGAGGAGAGGGAGCACAGCTCTCCTGCTGTGTTAGAGAGAAGGAGGAGAGGGAGCACAGCTCTCCTGCTGTGTTAGAGGGAAGGAGGAGAGGGAGCACAGCTCTCCTGCTGTGTTAGAGGGAGGAGAGGGAGCACAGCTCTCCTGCTGTGTTAGAGAGAAGGAGGAGAGTAATGAGACACAGGAAGGCCACTGGGCACTGACCCTGTTCTCCTAAGGGTCTGTCTAGTGCCATTACGACTTCAAATCTCCCTCTCTCTCTCCTCGCTATCTCTCCTGCTCCCCCTGTCTTTCCCCCTATCTCTCTCTGCCTCAGTCTCTTTCTCGCTCTCTTCCTCTCTCTGTCTCTCTCTCTCGCTCTCAAGAATAATTGTGACAGAGACTATAATAAATGAATGTGTTCTGAAAAGGTCTGATGGGTTGAAGCCAAAGCTCTAGTTAATGGAGTCTACCGTTGGTTTAGTATAAATGAGGCCTGATATCTCTTCTTCCAACTTGCGTTAAAGTGCTTTACTTCTCTAGTAATTGGTAGTTTCTGCTTTTTTCTCGAGAAGTGGGTCAGTCAACTTCCTCAAACTTAAGATGTCTGATGGCTAACGATTGCTCTCTAAACTCTGAAGTTTGGGTTTTATTTTCATGGTCATTATTACTGTCCTTCCCCTTAACTCCCAATCCATCATCCAACGTCCAGTCTTTACAACATCATGTGTTTCACCTTATCTTCCTTTGTCTCTCCACAGATAAGACACAACGTTAGACCCCACTTCCAGGGCTCCCTAACACACCAGCGCATCTATGACGTCATCACGTGGGCGGGGACGCAGGTGGCCATATGCTACACCGTGGTGCCCTTTGTCCTCTTGGCCGTGGAGACGTCCCTAAAGTTCTACAAGTGAGTCGCACGGACGTCACACCAACGTTCGACAAGTCTCACTTCTGTCCATCTTTCCAAAACTCACCTTGAACGTAAAAGAATGCATCTCAATGGACCAGGGCTCGAAATTAACGGTGTCCCGATGTCCCGGGGACGATAAAAAATCCTTCTGGGACACAAATGTATTTTGTCTGGGACAATCCCGGGACAGTGAAAAATAAATAAAAGTAAACTTACTTCCAAACAGCCGTTATTTGCAAATTCATTAATTATGAGTAAAGATAGACGTTACTTTTAGAAAGGCGAGTTACATTTGCAACATCTCACGAATCACGATTGGGAAAATCATAGAATGCATTCTACGTCATCCATTCTACTGTCAGTTGCTGCAGACTCGCGCGGTGGGTGCAGACAGAGACGTAATGTAATAGACAGACCATATAATCGACAAGGAGAACAACAAAATGCTGAGGTGGCTTAATAAACAGCCTCCTAAAGCAAATAAGGCAAGCTCCAACACTGCAGACTCCCGAAACACCCCAAGTCATCATTCATCGTCTTCTCCAAGTTCGTTGCCTGTGACAGTGACAGCCTGTAGCAGTGCTCAGCGATAGCTAACGCTAGCAACTGAAGTGTGCCTTACAATTATGCATAGCAGCTACAAACGTCCGAAATGTTATTTTGATGTTTGCTAAAATCATGTGAAATACAGTTGATTAGATTAAGAGGTGTAGTTTGTACTGTCATTTTTGTATTTTCTTTGTTCAGTCAGGGACTAAACTAGATTCGTTAGCTTCAAAAACGTAAGGCATGGTAGCTAGCAGCTAATCATACTTTTTTTTGTCCATGAGCCACACTTTTTTGGGGGTCAAGAACGTCAGTCAGATCGGGTACCGAGTAGAAAGGGGGTCGCAAGGTAATTGTAGAATTGTAGAATGACGAGTTTGCCAATCAACGTTGGTATGAGAAAAATGTGTTATGAACTTAAGAGAGAGTAATGTTCCAGTTGTTGTAGTTTTTGTGTCTACCTAATCGGCAAGTAGATCCAAATATTAAATTGAAAAATAAAAAATTAAATTCTTTAATTCAACAAATCAGAGTTCATGGTTCTCCTTAGGTTGATATTCACTATCTGTGATAGTGTCACGAGTTTAGGGTGTCATTCTTCAGAGCCCCTGGCACCCTCAGACTAATTCATATGTTTAATAAAGGAATAAGTATTTTAAACTTACATGGTGGACCAGAGTCCATGGTGTGATGAGTAAGTGACAAAAAATTATCAAATTATATATACTCTGCGGGGGCGACAAAGAAAAAAAATTGGGACACTGTTGGTTATATCCGGGACAATACAAAGTAGAATTCGGGACAGTTGTGGGACACTGAGGAAAAAAGTTAATTTCAAGCCCTGCAATGGACCCCAGTGGACGAGCAGAGCATACGGCCCTGGGAGCAGAAGCAGAGCCGTGTCCAAACACCTGTCGTTTTAACAGAGGGATTACTCAATGCCCGTAAAGATGGAAAACCAGGATGGCATAAACGGAGAGAAAACGAGCTGTCTTATTATTCAGCTGCCTTCACCTCATCCTCAAACGGTTAACGAGGCAGTTTAACGACTCGGGGACAGGGACCGTTCATGAGCAGGAATAAAACATGTGCAGGAGGTGCTCCGGTGGACTGAAGGCAGATCTATGGGGTCGTTGGGATGGGGGTGTGGTTATTAAATCAGCCTGTCTGGGTTGCTCGTTAACCAGGCTCGTTAAAGAAGGTAGAATTAAGGGGGCCGGCTGGTGGAATGTTAGGGGGTGGGACCTAGGCCAGTAGCTTCTGGAACACTGTACACTTGTTTCCAAGGTAGCGACCAGAGGGGAAAGCTTAAAATCCCATAATAAGCAGGGTTATGTGATGACTGGATGCATAGTAAGTGGGATTAACTGGCATTGATTTTAGATTGCATAAAATGTGACCTTTCATCTCCAGACTGTGGCATTAGCTTCTATATTTGAGGCCGTCTATGACAGGATGACATTCTCCTTTGAACCAGGCCATTCATAATACTCAGTAAAGAAGGACATCAGATGGGCACTATCTCATTTCTCCACCTCAAACAGCTTCTCATTTATATTCCCCATGGAGCCTTCCTTCAATGAACTAAACGTGTCCGTTCTCTCCTCCCTGTCCCGTATGTCCTTCTCTCCCCTCAGGTCTTGGTACTTCTGCATACACCTGCTCTGTCTGCTCCTGGTGCTGCTCCTCCCAGTGAAGCCCCGGCACCTGAGAGCCAAGGAGCAGCAGGCCAACAGCCTGGAAGTCCACAGCCTGCAGCCAGACAGCGGGAAACACAACCACCACTCGGCCACGGACAACAACTGCAACCAGAAACACAAAAGCACATGAGGCCCGGACAGCAGCCCACCGTGCCACGCAGACACTGACACAGGCTGACACAGGCTGAGCCGGTCAGAGACCTCGGACACAGAGACAAAGTGTGGTGACTGTGGGTTCTTTCACCCCCAGAGAACCAAATAAACAGATTCAACAGGCAGACGTCTACAACATGTCAAGACCTTCCAGTAGCAAGGACAACAGCAATCACTCGGACACGGAGAGAGGATCATTTAGACAGTGGTGTTTTTTAGCCCTATAAAAGGCTAAGTGGAATAATACTTACATTGAGCCTGGAGTTGTTAAATGACAGGATGCAGAAGAATGCTAAATGACTGAAGTTGCCTTAAACCCTCTCTGTACTCAGAAGTAGGCTAGTGGCCTGGTGCAGATATTTCAGGGTGGGGTGGTTGGGGAGGGCATTGGGAGTCTTGTAGCTTTAGGTAATGAGATGCAGTATTACCACAGTGGAATATAGGGGGTTATACAGACAGACAGGTACTGTAGATCAAGGTACAGTAGAGGGTTTTTGTCGTTGTCTGAAAGTCTGTAAATGAGGCGTAACACGAAAATGTTTCAGTGTGCAAATTAAATATACCATTTTTTGTCAGTTGCCAATTTCAAACAGGCCTTAGGACACTCTAAACTTTCTTTAAAATTACTTTCATTTCTCTTATTTTGGGGGGAGATTTCACATCTGTTTTTCATATCTGCTGCTTTCAAATGATTCTCAAAAGGGAGGGTAATTGTGGGGACAGTTGCTTTTTATGTTTTAGTTTAGTATTTGTTTGAAGGGCTTTTCGGTGAAGTTAATACTCTTTATTCTTCTTCAACAAACTGTAGGTTTCCTCTTAGCTCAAATGTTTTAATGATCTCTGCAATATCAAATATCGTGAGTAGCTACACTTTTTTAAAAATCTACAAGAAGGCTATGATCAGGGTGATAAAGAATTGTTTACAACATGATTTTACAGTATTTAAATGCTGTTTGTTGAAAACATCCAGCTGTACGTCTATGTACAGTTTGGTTGTAACAGTATGATTTGAGTTGTATGATGACATGATGAACATATGATACTTCACCATACTGTATGAGTAAATGAATGTGGGATGTGGCTCACAGTATGTTATAACATGTATGTACAAATTAGTCACTTACCGCTTCATAACAAAGTCAATGATAAAGACTTACATTCATATTGTCCAGGTGAAATCATTCATCAGCCAGACTAGAAACATAAAATTAAGATTTTTATGCTAACAACATTTGGCTGTGGGGAAACCTGCTGTATATAATTTGCTCTGTGTTTGTTGGTTTGTTCTGTTAGGGTTAGGTAGGTGACCATCTCTTGGGACTGCCTGTGGTGTAAGATAAGACAGGTTCCTAGTCTTGTTGTGTACTGTGACCCAAACACCCTATCGCCTTCTGTATCACCTTATAACCCTCTATAGTAACAAAAACCATTGTTAGGGAAAAAAAAACTACTCCTGGCCTCAGTATTCTGGCACACACAAAAGAGGGATATTAGGAAGGCTTTTCTGGGTTTCAAAGCACACTATTCTAACCTTGGGCAGTCAGAGGAGCGATGAGGCAGTGAATCTGATGGCAGTCTATATCAACCATTTTGGGGGAAGTTTTTTTAATGAAGAGTAACAGCAAAGTAGCAGACACAATTGTTCTAACTGTATCCTCTTTTACCTTTTCCTTCCTAACATGTGCATACTCCTGCCATAATTGTGTGTATTTCTGTGATTCTTAGATGTCGGTGTGGTGTCAGAGTACACTGTATTTGTAGCTAGGGCCTGTAAGCCCAGACGAAGGGAAGGAATGTCATTTTACCAACATGGCAACTTTTGCACTGCATGGCCACCCAAACCAGCAGAACAATGCAAACTGCTCCATATGTCCAAAGTGCCATATCATAAATGGCGCATATATGTTTTATGTTTGTGTGAAGAAAAACTGTTATTTTTGTGTCAGAAGGAAACTTATGGAAAGATTTGTATAACAGTACTTTGAAATCTGATTTATGTCGTTAAATAAAGAGAATTATTTTTAAACACTAATACAGAGAGATTTGAAAACAGAAGTTGTCTCATTTGTCACGCACTTGACACTTAGAGAATGTGTCTACACAGTGTTACATGTAGAAGCTGTGTGTGTGTTACTGAGAAAGAGATATCATGGGCTCAGTTTCAACATTACACCTCTCTCTATTCCCTTTATTAAGACCTCTATAAATTCGATATGACTGAATTATCAGTGTCTAGTGATACTGTTGTAGATACCGTAGTGTGGGGCAAATCCCTTGCCACGCCCGGCCTTATTCGGTAGGAGGGGTTTGAAAACCAATCAACAGCTAGTACAAGCCAGTGTAGCTGCCAAGCAAAAACACATTGTACACGATGGATTGAAGAGGACACCTAACACATATCGTGGACATTATTAATCCAGTTATTACATATGCAAACAGCACTGGCACTGGTGACGCCATTGTGTTAACTTCTAAAAGTTTAAGCCAAAAAGGTAAGCAATAACGCTAAACTAGTAGCTAGCTAGTCTACCCAGAACATTTTGCTTGCTACCTGTTTGCTTAATTGCTAATTTACAGTACTGTAGCTACACTTTTGCTGTGATGTCTGACGAATGCTTAGTTAAATCCATACCTAACTGTCTAGACATGCTTGTTAATGCTTTAGTTTGGGGGGTCTTGTTGGCTACTTAGCTGTAGTGCTAACGTTACTTGTTGAAAAAGACAAAGTTGTGGTCGCTCGAGCTAACGCGTTACCCATTATCTGGACAACCAACCAGGTGTTTTATGATTCTTGGCCAAGCTTTGCACTTAAATACTTACTGTCAATATTTCTGATATAATCATTCAAAATGGATAGGACGTAAGTTGATGTTTTTGGTATTGAGCTTAGTATTAGTGATTTGCGTACAGAGCACACCAACGCATGTCTGCTTGCGTCAGTGTCATTGAAACAGACGTAACCTGTCACCATTGCTTGTTCTGTTGTTTTATGTAGGCTAGCTACTGAAATTAAGACTCGACTTTGTTGTGACCAACTCTTTCCATGGAAATGTGTACTCAGCAGTTTCACACCCGCATGACTTACAAGCTGACTGTTTAATTTTAGAGATGAGTACTAAACCCAATACCCCCAGCAAAGTCCCAATAAAAAGTCCGAATAGAATTTCATGTTGTTGATGTCAACAGTGTGGAAAGACCCGTTTTGGATCTGAGCCTGACAACTGAGGTATCACCCTGCAGTCTATTCGCATAAACACTACCAAAGTGCTCTCAAAGCTGTACTTTAAAGTTTAAAGCAGGGCTACCTATCAACACATTATTTAGCACTATACAGTCCAACAAAAGTTCCCTGTCACCTAGCCCTACACTGCCCAGTCTTATTCCAACAACTCCCTCATCCTTGAGCTTATAATAAAACAGTCAAGCAACAAGAGCTGAGCATGTAAAGGCTTATGTCTGGTAATCTAGTTGTGTGCCTCTATTGTGTTGTGTATAGAGGGAGGGGGAGGTTGGGGGAGTGGGCTGGGGCGTTGCTCTGCCTCCTCCTCATCCATTATTCATTATAGGCAGGGGGATGTGTAGCCCAGGAGCGCTTGTTGATACTACAGACGATTTGAGCGTCTAATCGAAAAGCAAGCCAGTGTCACTCAGTGCGGTCCAATTCAGAGATCGCATCTGCGGAGGTGAGCTTCACATGCACACATGTTGATTGCTAGAGTTTTGCTACGTTAGTTGTGCTTTGAATTATTGCTTCCTTTACCGGCTCTGTCTCTGCTGTTCTCTTTGTTGGTGGTGTGTGTGTGTGCATCCTCAGTGTGTGTTTTGTATCAAAGGTTTGAGGTGTAAGTCTGGCCTCCTTCTGATCAATGCTGAGCAGAGAGGGAACAGGATTATTGATTGGTTGATTGGTCGATTGATTTATGGATGACACTGTAATCTGAATGGTCTTTGTCCAGTGATTTGTGTTGAGACCGGTAATGCGAAGGACACAGACATGGGTGTGTCACTGGGTTCATGTTATGTGCCCATTGTGATTGGTCTGATTTGAGATTTTTCAGAAGAACCTCTTTGTCACATAGAGCTAATGAGAACTTTAGTTAATGTCAGTTGTCTATGTTGAGGTCAAGGTTTACTAGCTTATGTTTCTGCAAATGAGCCTCATCTGATTATGTCAGTGTTGATTGGCTTTGATTGGCTCTCTGCTAAACCTAATCTGTGAACTAAAGGAAGCGGTTGGAGAGACCTCTTCCGTCCTCGCCGTCATGTTCTTCCAAAAATATTCCTCGCCTCAACATGACACAGTGATTTGATTGAGTTGTAACACTCCTGTCATGAGAGGAATGCACTTTTCTTGCAAGAGGGTTGTAATAAATTGAAGCATCACAGTTCAGAAAATGATGGCAAATTTGGCTTAGGACCAGGAGAGTTTGCTGATTATCATGACATGAGTGATGTTGAGCAGTGTAGCGAGTGACGATGAGCAGTGTAGCTGGCAACTGGCATAACATGAGCAAACCATTCATGAATCTTTGATGATGTATCGCAAGGAGTAAGGCATTGTCTGGTGCCTAGCCAGACATAATCATGAGTTAGCCCTTTGTCTGGTGGGATAGCCTTGAAGCATGAGAACATGATGTATCTAAAAGCTTAGCCTGTCCTTTAGACCACCAAAACACGGTGAAAACTTTGCACTCATCCTTGATCTTCTGCTGCACTCTCTAAGATACTTTTAGTATTCTGATTTGGATAAAAGCGTCTGCCATATGGATAAAATGTCAAACCAAATCCATCTCTCTCTGGAAATCAAAATATCTAGGCTGATCAAAAACCTTCATTTTATGATTACTGACCCCTTGAACTCAACACTGACATTAGAATCTCATAATCTCCCGACTGCTCATTCTTATTCCTATAGTTTGTTAGTCTAAATGACAGCATACTGCCCCCTGCTGTAGAACAATGCACTGAACCAACAACAAACCTATCTTCAGTCTGATGGCCTTACAGTAGTAGACTACGTCTGTGCATCTTCCAATAAAAGTCCAATTTATAGTTAACTAGGCTCAGCCATGTCATGTGACTACTGGAGCATATACACTGCCCTAGCCGTAACACCAATTATCTAGCTAGGCTAATCTTTGTTCTTACCATAGATTAGATTAGACTAGATCTAGTCTAGAGCTCCAAAACGAGGACAGTCATTTGCCTTCTTCCTAGCCTATCGTCTGCTTCTGTGTCTCGTCCCCCAGACCAACCTTACATGACTGCTTGGCTCTGCTTGCATCTACGTAGCCTCAGTCTTTATTAGCTCACAGGGCCATATGCATGACTTGATTCAGGTCTGATGGATAGGGAAAACTACTGTAGTGAGTAGTCTTCCTGCTCTCTTTTTTTTAAATCTGGAAGCTCAACTCATCAAAGAGAAAAGAACACTAAACGCATGTGAAAGACCATTATACCTTTGGTCGGAAAGTTGTCCCTGCACTTCATAATAGACCAAGACTGAAAACATGTATTTTTAAGACTATTCATTCATTCATTCCAACCCCCCCCCCTTCCAACGTATCCTCTCTGTACCTGCTGGTGTGTAGGTAGGTGACCCATTGCCGTCGTCATGGACACCACAACCTCTCTGAAGATGACCACCCTGGCCATCCAGAGCCTGTTCAGCTACGTGGAAGATGAGAACCTGGCCGCCATCAAGCTCCACCTGGACAAGTTCCGGGAGGTGGACAGCCGCAGCGAGGTGAGGCCCTGTGGAGATGCTGCACCTTGTGCCGTTCTCTCTGGGATTACAAGTAGACCAACATTACACTACCACACAGTGGCTGTGTACACAATTAGTTCATATGTTTTCACAATCACTTCATATGTTTCTAGTTTGAATGGTACCTTTTCTCTGTGTTAAACCATTGTCAGCATTGGACAGCTTTCTAGGTTGCTTAGTGCTTTATGAGCGAGGTGTGATTGGTGATGGAGTCTCTCTGTTCTCCTGTCAGAACGGCCAGACTCCTCTGATGGTGGCTTCAGAGCAAGGCAACTTAGAGATCGTGAAGGAGCTCATCAGGAGAGGAGCTAATGCCAACTGTGATGACGTGGTGAGCATACACACACACACACACACATGCTCACACACCCACCACAACACACCAAACCCTAACCCCTAACCCACACACCACAACACACCAAACATAAGACAATCCCCAAATAAAACCAAACCTAAGACTTTGTTTTTCTATTGAGAGTCAAACCTCTTACTTTCCCAATCGCAACCACAAGGTTCAGGATTACTCAGGTCAGGTAGCTCAACATTTCAAATCTTGTCTGCTCTCTTCTTTTTCATGCACAAAGCACAACGCCGCAGGTTGGAACAGGGTCATTGTAGCCACATGGGACAGAGGGGGGCATGCTGACCAATAGGCTTTACGACTCCTAGCTTGCTGAACTCACCACTGTGGGTTGATACTGATCTCTATAATGATCACCTTCTGAGGGCCATATGCCACTAGTTTGGTGTAAATACAGGGTATTCAATCTGTCCCCACCCCACACACACCTTTAGCCATCAAAACACACACATGCACAAAGAAACTATCGGTTCACCTCATACACACACAGTCAACCTGTTATTACATCTCCCAAACACACCCATTCTGACTCTCACTAGCCTGCAGTGAGAGAAGAGAGTCAGACCAGCGTACCGTCTCTCTGTCTCACACGTCTCTCTGCCTCCGGCACCCCGCATCCATGAGCACCTGGTACGACCAGCTGGTAGGTACAGCGCCTACCAGGAGAGTGCTGTGATTGGTGGTCGTCCACGGCGACGTCCGCTCCCGTTGTTTGGAGTGTCGGTGGTAACGGACTAAGTGGTGGTGTTATTTTGGTGTGCTACAGGACTGTTGGACGGCTCTGATCTCTGCTGCCAAGGAGGGACACGTGGAGGTGGTGAAGGAGCTGCTGGAGAACCATGCCAACCTGGAGCACAGAGACATGGTGAGAGGGGCGAGGGACATAGGGAGAAGGAGGAGGGGGAGATGGAAGAATTGGGTTGGTGGTAGGGAGGGAAGTGGTGAAGGTACCGTACCTGTTGAGAGGATTGAGGGAGGGAAGGAAGGAGGGAGAAATGGAAGGAATGGCGATGGAGGGACTGAAGGAGAGAGGATAGGGACAAGAGAGGGTGAGGAGTGAGGGAGGAAAGGAGGTAAGATAGGGACTGTGGATCGGAAGTAGATGGTCTCCACAGGATGCGATTTGTGTTCCCTCTGTGTGGAATAATGCTCATGTTCAGTCTAGGCTGGATAGTAGTGAATCAAGCATTAGCCAGTGAGAGACACAAGAGACACAAATCACATTACTCTCAATATGATGTCTCCTCTACTCGGGGAAATTGCATTTGCCATGCTCTGGACGGCTGACTGCATGAATCCATTAGTGTGTTCGAACTTGAATCTCCATGCTAGCCCACTTATGAACATGAAGTGCTTTGTTTTTAGTAAATGCTAATGGGAGAGTGAGGCTAATTCTACATCTCAGGAAAGGAAAGCATCACTATATCCCTTCTCTCAAACTGTTAAATGTGCAATTTTATGTGAGTTATACGGGAGGGGAATTCAAACCTATTATTAACTTCTGTATGCAGACTGTGAATGAGTCCTCTCGATGACTAAAATCACTCTCAGTGCAGCATTTCTTCCTGGTGGAACAAGCAGTCTTTATGAAGGCCAGCAGTCTGGAAACGACTGTTGGCCTGTTTAACATATAGTACTGGCCTGCTAACATACAGTACTGGCCTGCTAACATACAGTACTAGCCTATGTTCTTATTTAGGACCTCTTTTACTCCTAAACTGTGACTCAGGCAGGAAAGACACAGCCAGCCAGCCAGACAGACAGTCAGTTAATGGGACTGGCAGGCAGAGACAGTAAGGACAGAACTGTGTGTCTAAGCTGTCCTGGTGCCTGCCTGTCTGTACTATCTATAATGACAGATGAGATTAGAGCCACAGGTTGGCTCCTGTGCTGTTAGATTAGATTACACTGGGGAGTGTGACATGCAGTATATAGAACTCAAAGGTGTTGGGGTAAAGCTATAGATATATACTCATTTAAAAAATATAGATTTTAATATAAAAGGGACCATGTTGTTTAAAACATAAATGTGACCATTTAATGCATCCTACCAGGTCATAGCTTTAAACTAATTCACATCTGTAGTCCCATAAATATGAAAGTCTATGAATATCATCTACCTCCCTGTGTGAATGTGAGTGGGGATTGTGTTTTTCCATGACTGTTTGTGTGTGAGTGCAGCTGTTCCTCCTTGCCTGCTTCCTGGCGGGCTGGCTCCGCCTACAGGAAGTATGCATATTCATACTTCATGTATGTGTCCCTGTGTGTGTGTCTCTCCAGGGGGGCTGGAGTGCCCTCATGTGGGGGGCCTACAAGGGCCGGGTCACCGTGACCCAGATGCTCCTGGAGAAGGGAGCCAACCCCAACATCACTGGCCAGGTAAGGCACCGCAGAGTGCACTGCTCTTATGTAACCCTGCTGTAGCCCTTGCCTTGGGGCCGTGTGTTGACTGGTGCCCTGTGCCCCAGCAGTACAGCGTCTACCCCATCATCTGGGCTGCAGGACGAGGCCACGCGGACATTGTCCACCTCCTGCTGCGGGCCGGAGCCAAGGTCAACTGCTCTGACAAAGTAGGTGTTTCCAGAATTCAAGTAGGTGTTTCCTAAATGTAAGGATTAGTAGGTGTTTCCTAAATGTAAGGATTAGTAGGTGTTTCCTAAATGTAAGGATTAGTAGGTGTTTCCTAAATGTAAGGATAAGTAGGTGTTTCCTAAATTTAAATTAAAAAATAAGATGGCACCTGACTAGTTTTTATTCAAGTGGAATTAAGTCCCTGTCCCTCTTCCCTCCTTCTCTCCCTCCCTTTGTTCCCTCCCTTACATTCCTTTCTCCCTCTATCTCGGTCCGTTCTTCTCTCTCCCCCCTCAGTATGGCACCACTCCTCTGATCTGGGCCGCTAGGAAGGGTCACTATGACAGTGTGATGCACCTGCTGATGAACGGTGCAGACGTGGACCAGGAGGGAGCGGTCAGTGACCTGCAACATCATCCTCTCATACATGACCTGGAACATCATCCTCTCATACATGACCTGGAACATCATCCTCTCATACATGACCTGGAACATCATCCTCTCATACATGACCTGGGATATTCATCCTCTCATACATGACCTGGAACATCATCCTCTCATACATGACCTGGAACATCATCCTCTCATACATGACCTGGGATATTCATCCTCTCATACATGACCTGGAACATCATCCTCTCATACATGACCTGGGATATTCATCCTCTCATACATGACCTGGAACATCATCCTCTCATACATGACCTGGGATATTCATCCTCTCATACATGACCTGGAACATCATCCTCTCATACATGACCTGGGATATTCATCCTCTCATACATGACCTGGAACATCATCCTCTCATACATGACCTGGGATATTCATCCTCTCATACATGACCTGGGATATTCATCCTCTCATACATGACCTGGAACATCATCCTCTCATACATGACCTGGAACATCATCCTCTCATACATGACCTGGGATATTCATCCTCTCATACATGACCTGGGATATTCATCCTCTCATACATGACCTGGGACATTCATCCTCTCATACATGACCTGGGTCATTCATCCTCTCATACATGACCTGGAACATCATCCTCTCATACATGACCTGGAACATCATCCTCTCATACATGACCTGGGACATTCATGCTCTCATACATGACCTGGGACATTCATCCTCTCATACGTGACCTGGAACATCATCCTCTCATACATGACCTGGAACATCATCCTTTCTCCCCGAGTCAGCAAGTGTGTTAATCGTTTCAGAACTCCATGACGGCTCTGATCGTGGCGGTGAAGGGGGGCTTCACCGAGGTGGTGAAGGAGCTTCTGAAGAGGAACCCCAACGTCAACATGACCGACAAGGACGGCAACACGGCCCTGATGATCGCTGCTAAAGAGGGCTACACGGAGATCGTGCAGGACCTGCTGGACGCAGGCACCTACGTCAACATCCCAGACAGGGTAAGCACCGCTGCCCAGGCACTCAACACTGTTTGGGATCTAAACAGTGGCTCTCATTGGGCTAGCCTTGGCCTTTGGATTGATCTCAAACATGTGACTGGGTCTGGGGGGGAAAAAACTCCCAACTGAAAGGAGTTCTCAGCAGGGTCAAGGGGTTTGTTAGTGAGAGATAAAGAAAATATATTCGTAGAAGATTTTGCGTAGACACAGTATTCTCCCCTGCAGTGTGTGTGTGTGTGTGTTGTGTGTGTGTGTTGTGTGTGCTAACGGTGTGTGTTGTTTTCCCAGAGTGGAGAGACGGTGCTGATCGGAGCCGTGAGAGGAGGCCATGTGGAGATCGTCAGAGCCCTGCTCAACAAATATGCCGATATTGACGTCAGAGGACAGGTAGTGGTCCATCTCGGCTTACCTTAGCTTGTCTGTTTCTCCACATGGGATAGCTGCAGATCAGATGGTGCACAAATATCCTCCAAACATTAAAACCACAGTCTTGAGCCGTACCAGTATTGAGAAAACAAACACTGCGTGCCGGCCAAACACTGCCTCTTTTGTTGGATAATGTTAATAATTGAATGAAAGTAAATATGAAATCCCAATGATATATAGTTTATCATTTGTATCTATTGCCAGTGATTGCTATGAATGTGTTGGCTGGGGATGGGTAGGGGTAGAGCATTTGAATGCAGATCAAGAGGATGCTGGTTCAAATTCCCCCCTGTACGTTGCTTTAGATAAAAGCGTCTCCTAAACAAACACATGACATGACACTGTGTCTGTCTTGTAGGATGGTAAGTCTGCCCTCTACTGGGCGGTGGAGAAGGGCAACGCCACCATGGTGAGAGACATCCTGCTGTGTAACCCCGAGACTGAGAGCTGCACCAAGGTGAGGAACCCAGGAGCTGGGCTGCCCACTCAAAACACATTCCATCAATCCCCAATCTCTGCTTTAGCTGCTTCAGTACTTCTTCAGTCTGATCCCGAATGCTGGTTGTGTTTTCAGGATGATGAGACCCCTCTGATCAAAGCCACCAAGATGAGGAACATTGAGATTGTGGAGCTGCTCCTGGACAAAGGGGCCAAGGTGTCCGCTGTGGACAAGGTATTGTGGAGAACCTTCATCTGAAAATGTATAACATTAGTATAAACGAATAACAATAAATGACTGTAAGGTTACATGAACTACCATGTAATGGTAACATTTCTAATTCAAAATGAATTCCTCTTCCCACTCTGCCCAACTCCTCCTCCCACGCCTCTTCGTCCTCTTCCTCCTTCAGAAAGGAGACACGGCCCTCCACATCGCCATCCGGGGGCGGAGCCGCAAGCTAGCGGAGCTCCTCCTGCGTAACCCTAAAGATGGCCGTCTGCTGTACCGGCCCAACAAGGCCGGCGAGACGCCCTACAACATCGACTGCACCCACCAGAAGAGCATCCTCACCCAGATCTTTGGAGCCAGTGAGACATGACTCTTTACTGCATCACACCACCACAGCCTGCGAGTCTGCGGTTGGCCTCACAACTGATCTATGAAATCTCTCTCTCTTTCTGCCTGTCTTCTGTCTTTCCATATCCATCCACCACCACTCTTTCTTTCTTTCTGTCTTTCTTTCTTTTTTTCCACCCTTTGTTTCTGCCTCCCTCCCTTCTCCCAGAGCACCTGTCTCCTTCGGAGTCTGATGGGGACATGCTGGGGTACGACCTGTACAGCAGCGCCCTGGCCGACATCCTGAGTGAGCCCACCATGCAGCCTCCCATCTGCGTGGGCCTGTACGCCCAGTGGGGCAGCGGCAAGTCCTTCCTGCTCAAGAAACTGGAGGGTGAGAGAGTCCTGCTGACTGGCTTTGTGTATAGATCCACCTGTTGCATCACTGCTGACACTAAAACGTCGTTTGAAAAGGTCAGTTTTTTTTATTGTCTCTGTTCCCTCCTTTTCCCCATCCTCTTTTTTCCTCCTCTCCCTCTCCCCTCCTCTTCCTCTCCCACCCTTACCCTCCTCCTCCTCCAGATGAGATGAAGACATTTGCTGGCCAGCAGGTGGAGCCCCTGTTCGAGTTCTCCTGGCTGGTGGTGTTCCTCACCATGCTCCTGTGCGGGAGCGTGGCCCTGGTCCTGGGCTTCACCGTCGACCCCAAGCTGACCATCGCCGTCTCCCTCAGCCTCCTGGCCCTGATCTACATCTTCTTTGGTGAGACCGACCGCTCCTTCACTCAGACACCTGTCCACTCAACACAGCTAGAGTTACCGTCTATAACAACATCTTGGTTCCTGAGAGTAATACAGCCCCTCAGACCGCAACCGCTGTGTGTTTACATTCAAGGTGACACCACAGGGTGCGATAGCTCCCTTTAGTTCCGTCACGTGTGCCATTGTCAGTTGTTGTTGGCAGTTATTGGAAGCCTTCCCGCCTGTGTGTGTGTCTCCAGTGCTGGTGTACTTCGGGGGCCGCCGGGAGGGCGAGAGCTGGAACTGGGCCTGGGTGCTGAGCACCCGGCTGGCTCGCCAAGTGGGATACCTGGAGCTGCTGCTCAAGCTCATGTTTGTCAACGCCCCCGAGCTGCCGGAGCAGACCACCCGCGCCCTGCCCGTCAGGTAGGATACAGGACACACACACACCCTAGAGACACACACACTTACACCAGAAAAGAACACGAACGGCCTGAGAAACACATACTGCAGCCTTACACAATGTGGGATCGATTGTTATTTCTCTGTTTGTCTCTAATGGTGTGGGTGTGTGTGTGTGTGTGTGTGTGTCAGATTCTTGTTCACAGACTACAACCGTCTCTCCAGTGTGGGAGGGGAGACGTCCATGGCAGAGATGGTGGCCACCCTCTCAGACGCCTGTGAGAGGGAGTTTGGCTTCATGGCCACCAGGCTCTTCAGAGTCTTCAAGAACGATGAGAACCAAGGTACTGTTATCCTTTCCTCACACAGTGTTCACGTAAAGCCTATTTGACCTCCCTCCCCCACCCCACTTAACTTATACCCAGCCTCGTTTGAATGTATTCATCTTTCTTTCTCCCTCCCTCCCTCCCTCCCTCCCTCACTCTCTCCCTCCTCTTCTCTCTTCAGGTAAGAAGTGGAAGAAGACCTGCTGCGTTCCGTCCTTCGTGCTCTTCGTGGTCACCCTGGGCTGTCTCATCACAGGCATGGCCCTCCTCGCCATCTTCAAAGTACGACCATTTGATACACTCTGCCATATACAGCATCTCAATACATCATCCCTGTGTACTTTTAGAATACAATAATGTGTATGCATGGATATTTATATCTATATATATGTCATGATATTTCATTAAAAAAATATATAAATTCAAAGGTGGACGGCGCCAACCTGACGGTGAATGCCGTGCTCATCGCCATGGCGAGCGTGGTGGGTCTGGCGCTGGTGCTGAACCTCCGCACCTGGTGGCAGGTCGCTGACTCGGTGCTCAACTCCCAGAGGAAGAGGCTGCACAGCGCCGCCAACAACGTGCACAAGCTGAAGAGCGAGGGCTTCATGAAGGTAGAGAACCCGTGTCACCTCTGTCACCTTAGCCTCTGCAGCACTCTTCGTGCGATCGATACAAAAATCGATCCGTATTGATATGTTTTGATGGAATGAAATGGTGTTTTCCTCTCCCAGGTGCTGAAGCATGAGGTGGAGCTGATGTCCAAGATGGCCAAGACCATCGACGGCTTCACCCAGAATCAAACACGCATGGCCGTCATCATCGATGGACTGGACGCCTGCGAACAGGACAGAGTTCTGCAGATGCTTGACACGGTGTGTGTGTGTGTGTGTGTGTGTGTGTGAATGAGCTCGAGTCTTTTTGAAAGATGGCACATGACATGCCACAACAGAACACAACACATGCACGCTTCCATGGGGACTGGGGAAACGGCCAATTTAGCCGTTTTATCACTTATCAAAACACACAAGGCATCATTCATTGACTCAATATTCAAACGTAAATGGTCAACTGCCCATCTGGTGATTTCACAGTGGCTGAGGGGGGGAGGGGGGGGAGTAGGACTCACCTCTCAAAGGGACATTTCTCCCAGACAGTCCACACAGTGACAGTCCACACAGTGACAGTCCACACAGTGACAGTCCACACAGTGACAGTCCACACAGTGACAGTCCACACAGTGACAGTCCACACAGTGGCAGTCCACACAGTGACAGTCCACACAGTGACAGTCCACACAGTGACAGTCCACACAGTGGCAGTCCACACAGTGACAGTCCACACAGTGACAGTCCACACAGTGACAGTCCACACAGTGACAGTCCACACAGTGACAGTCCACACAGTGGCAGTCCACACAGTGACAGTCCACACAGTGACAGTCCACACAGTGACAGTCCACACAGTGACAGTCCACACAGTGACAGTCCACACAGTGGCCCCCCTGTCCCTGCCTGCTGCCTCTTACTGCTCCTCACTCAGTGTTTCACCCCAGCTCGGGGAAATAGAATTTCCTTTCGTTCAAATGTCATTTTAAGGGGGTAATCCCCCCTGTGTTTGGCTGCCTGATGTGTGTGTTAATGCAATCTTCTTTCTCCACAAGATGAGTCTTCTCCTTCCCTCCCTCCTTCCCTCCCTCCCTCTCTCCCTCCTTCCCTCCCTCTCTCCCAGAACCTAAGAAAGAGTCCCCTGTTGGAGAACGCAGACACTGTCCTTCAGCCCTCTGCAGTCTTCCTCATTTCTCCCTCTAGATTTTGATTCCTAGATGTGGAAACCCCCAGTGTGTGCACTAGTGTAGTAGTCATGCAGTTTGGAAACACCGGGCCTGTGAAGGCGGCTGTCAAGTTACTTGGGACTCTTGGCACACTTTTCGTCAATGCACATTTTTCTTAATTTTAACATGAAATGATTAATGAACTCAAATCTGTCATTGGTCCCTTGACCAGCGAATGAATACAGGCAGCCCAATCATACAACATATTTACTCAGTGTTCTTGACTTGGAGGCATTTTGTCCTCATTCACCCCAGAGCCAAACCAACCTGCTGTTCCCCTCCGCCACCAGGTGAGGGTGCTGTTCTCCAAGGGACCCTTCATCTCCATCTTCGCCAGCGACCCCCACATCATCATCAAGGCCATCAACCAGAACCTGAACAGCGTGCTGCGTGACTCCAACATCAACGGGCACGACTACATGAGGAACATCGTCCACCTGCCCGTGTTCCTGAACAGCAGAGGCCTCAGCACTGCCAAGAAGCTGTGTCTGGCTGCCTCCACCAACGGAGACCTGGCTGGGGCCGAGGGTACGGCAGGAACACACACACACACACGTACACACACACGCACTCATACGCGCATATCCACACATAGACATATTGGGATAGGTACAGCCTATAGTAGTTGCAGTGAAAGCAAACAAGAGAATGTGTCATAATCATCACTTGTGTGTGTGTGATCTCCTTTTTGCTGTCTGTCCAGGCTGGAATGAGGACTTTGACAGGAAGCTGTCCCAGAACAGCCTGGGAGATCAGGCCAAGTTTGGCAGCAAGAATGCCCTGAACCGTAGGGTAAGATCCCTTCTAACTAGGCTTTCATCCTCTCCTTCTTATCCCCTGTCTCCATCTTACCCCTCCCTGGCTTTTCCCCATTCTACCCCGATTACTCTTTGATTCTCCCTGCATGTTACACCCAGCTCACCCAACAGTGACGGCTGATTAAAATAAATGCCCAGTTCTATAATTCACAAGTTCCCAATCTAGTTTCAGCGAAACACAGATTCGATTTTCCCACGGTGACACAGAACAGGCCTTGTGTAATAAGTTCGACACATAACGGATGACACAATGTACTACGAGCACCAGCCCTAGTTCCCCCCCGGCACTGCGGTGGTAAGTGTGGTAGGGTTTAGAGAGCCGGAGGAGGGAGTGAGAGAGAGAGAGAGACTGAGAAGAGGGTGGGCAGAGAGAGAGAAAGGAAGAGAAAGAACCACACCATGTCCCAGAGGAGCCTGGGTAATTGATGTAATATGTGTTTATCCTTCCTGCTGCGATGCCACTGCCTAATGACAGGGCGGAGCAGCGGTGGTCCCTGTGACAAAACACTGGCACCAGGTCTGCTGGCAGGAGGCTAAGTGGCTCGCTATCTTCCCCCCGCGACGCCCAGCTAGCCTGTTTGTTGCCGTGTTTGTTTATTGGGAGCTCCTGATTTATCTCCCTTCTTTTTAGACCCTCGTCTGTTGTCGTGGCTGCGAGGCTGCGAGGCTGCGTGGCTGCGAGGCTGCGTGGCTGCGTGGCTGCGAGGCTGCGTGGCTGCGTGGCTGCGTGGCTGCGAGGCTGCGTGGCTGCGAGGCTGCGAGGCTGCGTGGCTGCGTGGCTGCGAGGCTGCGTGGCTGCGTGGCTGCGTGGCTGCGAGGCTGCGTGGCTGCGAGGCTGCGTGGCTGCGTGGCTGCGTTCTGGAGCAGGGTTGTAGTGGCAGGTTTTACTGAAAGGGTCTTGGTTTGCCTGGCGTCAGCTGCTGCCGCAGGATGGCTCAGCCTCTTTATGAGCACTGCTTAACAGCGGGGGAGGAAGGCATCCTTTAATTGTAGAGTCGTTGATTGCCGTACCAGAGTCTATCTTTACTCAATGGTATGGGATGGATGGAGGGGAGGGTGGAGAGGAGGGAAGCTGTAAACAGTATGGCCGCTCCTCTCTAGCCTGATGTGAACTCGTGAGAAGTCTAATTGAGTTAGCACTCCAACTGCGTCAGCACTTCCGATGCCGTGCATGTTGACTTCAAGCAGCACAATATGGACAACATCCCCAGACCAGACCGTATAATGCAGAGCCCACTCACTCAGAGGAGAGGAGTTGACTCAGGGCCAGTCCAGCGTGGTGGTGGGGGCCCCGAGGGCCATCCTGGCTGGGCTGGGGGGAGAGGCAGGTCACAAGGCAGGCTTTACAGCTTCCAACACAGCCTAAAGGCTCCCGTGACTCAGAGAGCCCTCTCCCATTGTACCATGATTGTACCTGCTGGCCCTGGATTCCAGACAGCTCCCAGTCTACACACACTGGAGCCTGGGGAACCTGACTGGAGATTAGTCTACTGTAGCCCCACTAGAATGTGACAACTAAACTGGGTCAATTAGAGCTGTTACCACCAGCATAGCAACATTCCAGGCTTTTGGAAGTTTACAGTCATAATAAACCTTTTATGTCACATGAATAAATGAGCAATGAAAGAATTAGATATAATTTATCAGCAACCTTTTGCTATTGATAATTCCTATGGGAGTACCCTTTTGCAATCACAGCTGTTGTCTTCGAATGATGAGTACTTACCAAGGATGAATACACTGTCAGTGTGTCTGGTACACAACAGGGCCTTTTATTCTGTACGATAATTTTTATTATCCACAACCCACGGTATAGTGCGCTGATGGCTGTGGGGCCTGGCCTTGCAGACAGGGTGTTCATTGTCATCCACAATGTATACAAGTGTGTCCTTATGTCCAAATATGGTCATTTCCTGCACATTAGCGTGTGCTTTCACGTGGTAATTGGCTGTGGTAACCCCCTGCCGGCGTGCCGGGGAGGGAGGGAGGGATGAGAAGGGTGAAGGAAGGGGAGGAGGAAGGGTGGCAGACGGGATGAGAGGAGGAGGAGGGGGATGAGTTAGTTCTAATGTGAGACAACATTTCCGTTTCAGAAGACTTGTCACATGCTGGAGCCTCCAGCACGCAGCGATGATGTCATGGTCACTAACTCTGTCAGGGTCAACCGGAATGCAGATCACAGGGAGGCCAAAGCTTCTATACACAGATACTGGTGTAGTGACGAGGGCCGAATCTCAGAACATTCAAACTGAGAAGAACCTCTAGGTCTAACCCTGGCCTCTAATTCTGTCTTGGTCATGTGACATGAACGTGCGTGTGTTCCTCCGTGCAGGACACGTACCGTCGTCGTCAGATGCAGAGGACGGTGACCAGACAGATGTCGTTTGACCTGACCAAGCTGCTGGTGACGGAGGACTGGTTCAGTGACATCAGCCCCCAGACCATGAGGAGGCTTCTCAACATCGTCTCTGTCACAGGTACATCCGCACAACATACATGTCGAGACTTGGACCTTTTTTACTGTCAATTACTCCTCCGATACACCTTCAACACTCCTTCAGAGACTCCTCTCCACACATGGCTTCCAGCAGTGTTCCAAATACACCAAATACTACTCCAAATATATTGCCAAATACAACAGCAATTGTTTTCATCAAAAGAAAAATACTTTGTATTACTCAAAGCCCAGGATTTTTACTACAAACCCTATTTCTTTGGAGCTACATGATATTCAAGTCTCCTCTCCAGCGCGGTGTATCAGTGTTTGCTACTGGCTGTGATTCCAGGTCGCCTGCTGAGAGCCAATCAGATCATCTTTAACTGGGACCGCCTGGCGTCGTGGATCAACCTGACAGAGGAGTGGCCGTACAGGACATCCTGGCTCATCCTGTTCCTGGAGGAAACAGACGGCATCTCTGACCAGGTCACCCTCAAGACCATCTACGAGAGGTCAGCACACTCAGGCCCAAGACGGCCGTGTATCGTCAGCAAACGACGTGTACAAAACACACACTCTCACTTCATGAATTGACCGGTGTAGATCATGATGGCGAATATATGGGCAGCCAAAGCTATTAAGGGGAGCTGCTCTAGAGGGCATGAGACAAAAAAGTTGATAAGGAAACACTACAGTATATTCTATACATATGATTCCGACCACTAGATGGCAGTAGGCAATCTTCATTTCCACGTTGTTACGACGAGAAACACTGAACCATCTCTCTAAACGACTGAGCGACAATACCGGCAGACTTCTGTACTCGATCATGTTGTCTAGGGGATACAAATGAAAAGTAGCGTATCTTTAGTTATTCTCGTGCATTCAATTATTTAGTGTTATCCATGATAAATGGGTCAGAGAGCGTTTTAAAATGTAAACGTTGGGAGGAAGTAACGATGAGCGATGCTTAGATCCATCAGACCAGGTGCAGGCCTAAAGCAAGAGGAGAGGAAGTGAAGAAGAAGGAGGAGGAGGAGAGAGGGAAAGGGAGATGAGATGAGGAAGAGAGGAGAAGGGTGGAGGAGGGGAGCCTATATCGGAGTCATTAGGATTGAAGCTGCTGTTCATCTGAAGCTGGCCTTTAAAGGTTGGCCCCTGCCAGAGTCCACGAGAGCACGGCCCTCCTGGGGCATGGATGTGTCAGTAGGACTCAGTGTCACCCAGACGTACCACACAGCAGTGCCTAGCCTAGCAGTAAGTAAGACTTTATTTATATAGCACTTTTCATACAAGAATTGCAGCTCAAAGTGCTTTACATAAAATCGACTTTACACAAAATCGACAAAAACAATAATACAAGTGTTGAACTAAAACATATAACAAAACAAACTAGCCGCACTCTATCTGCGGTCTCTCAAATCCGTCTTAGATCCGAGCTGCCACTTGCAGTTTCTAATACACAAACATGACAAGGGGGTAGACAGACAAGGTTGAGGGAGAGATTTCAGCATAACATTACAGGACACATGACGGGCGAAGGCGTTGGATGGGGGTGGGAGGGTGGTGATATCTGTAGTAGGTGAAAAGTCAATGAGAGTCAATTAATGTCAATGTGTGAGTAGGTCCGAGGTTGGCGCCCTCGCCTAGGCCATAATCAGTCCGATTCACCCTTAGCGGATAGTGTTGCCATGGAGACATCCTTGGTCATGACCCAAGCAGAGACCAAACCAGAGATGTGTGTTGGAAGAGGGGAAGGTAACGAGACAAGATAGACTG
Organism: Mallotus villosus; assembly: GCA_903064625.1. NCBI lineage: Eukaryota > Metazoa > Chordata > Actinopteri > Osmeriformes > Salangidae > Mallotus > Mallotus villosus. Next base: position 72,526 of record CAEFZP010001705.1, read on the forward strand.
CTGCAGCGCTCTCCAGGGGAATTTGTTTTCCAGCCACGGCCTTGGCCAAGGCCCGTGCTGGTTACGGTGCCGAAAGTAGATAAGATTTGATGGATGTTTTGACGAGTATCCGCGGCTCAATAGCTGCCACGTTCTCCCCGTTCGCCGCTCTGCCCATCGATTCAATCATCTCGGGCAGCTTGGCGATTTTTGTTGCTGCAACCGATTTCATAATTTTCCGATATACCAAGTAACCGCCCACTCCAATCAGCAGATGACCTGTAATCACGGTTCCGAATATGAATATGTCTTCCACGTCCTCCACGGAAAGTGGAGCCAGGCAGACGACACGCCACCTGTCCCACGCGTCCATCGTGTATCCAGCTGCAAACGTCCCGTCAGGACAAGAGGGTTCCCCTGAACCCGTGCTTCTCTTCAAGCAGTAACACACAGCAGTACCTTACCCAGCCTAGCCTAGCCCTACCACACAGCAGTACCTTGCCTAGCCTAGCCCTACCACACAGCAGTACCTAACCCGGCCTAGCCTAGCCCTACCACACAGCAGTACCTTGCCTAGCCTAGCCCTACCACACAGCAGTACCTAACCCGGCCTAGCCTAGCCCTACCACACAGCAGTACCTTGCCTAGCCTAGCCCTACCACACAGCAGTACCTTACCCAGCCTAGCCTAGCCCTACCACACAGCAGTACTTGGCCTGGCTAAGACACTTAACAGATCCTAGCCTGCTGTTGGCTGGATGCAGACAGATATTTGTTTGTTGTTTTGTATTCTTTGAACATTTAGCCTTTTACAAATGTTGTAACAAATGATGGTAGATACTAGGGACTTGATATCGTCAGAAACATGGAACTCATCGGCTCAGTAGCCGTAGATAAACAGTGGATCCTGTTTGGCTTAGTCTCTGGTCAAATGTAGGCACAGTGGCATTGTCCTTGTCGACGTCTCCACCACACGCTAGTGTTAGTGTGTGTGTTTTGGTGTATCTCTAGTTAGGTGAAGACAGGAAGCTGCAGATGAATGTAGACGCAGTGCGAGAGGTGTTTATCTGGAGGACTCATCTCCCTGATAACACTGAGGCGTCTCTTCTCTGTGTCTGCCTCTCGCTCCAGGTCTCCATCTTTTCTTTGTCTATCTCTTTGTATCCGTCCCCTCCACTATCTCTCCCCACCCCACAGCCCCCTCTCTCTCGTGCTGCGGTTCTTTCCTCCCCTAGCTGGGGCTCTGTCACGTGGTCCCACCAGCCTCTTTTTATAGCTGGCTGTGTGACTCACACCGCATGTGTGTCTTTGCGACGGACAGACACCTCCTCCCGCCTCCCTCGACCTCGGGCCCCGGGCCCCGGGCCCCCGATGCTGCATGCCTGCTGCAGGACGTAGGGGCTCCTCCCCCCTCCGACGCTCTTCCTGCGGTCAGCTTGGAACTCCACCTGACCTCCCATTCCCCTTTGCACCCCCACTGCATCCTTCCCATTCATTCCAGCCCCTCTCTGATCCAGTTGTGCATCAGGCTTCTTGTTCTAATGCCTGTCAGACCATGGTAATTAAGGTAGTTGTCAAAGGCCTAATTGAATAACCCCATCTCGCCTTCTAAGTTTGCCGTTGCGTGCGAGGCCAGCTCCCCGTAGCGTGTTCTGTGCTCTACCAGAGACATATAGTGGGTTGCGTTGTTGCCAGTGCGGCACACGAGAAACGGGCTGGGGGTGTGATGTTCATTTATGTGTACACCAGTGTCCTGCCTCTCTCCTCCCACCGCCACGAGCACTAATAAGTGAATATATCACTGATGAAGTGTGTGTATGGGTGAGTCAACCCCTTATAGGTCAACTGTCGACCCACATCTCAGTCACAGGGCCGAATCTCTCTCGCTCTTTCTGTCTTCCTCTCTCGCTCTCTCGTTCTTTCACTCTCACCACAACAGCCAAAGACGGGCCCAGCCAGTGACGTGGCCGCGTTTGATTGGACAGGAGAGGAAAGACCATCCGTCCCCACCACAAGACTGGAGCGTAGCCTGGCTTAGCACAAGTACCAAGCAGGAAAACCAAATAAATACAAACTCGAGCTCACACCGACAGGCAGTCAAAAGCTGTTTATAGCGACTTGTGTGACAGCAGCAGCTTGCGTGGGTGAAATATTGGAAGTGTCAGTCTCGGAGCACAGCGAGAATTGTACAGATTATACCCATGCCAAAATAGGCCCTCCGTCTAATCTGATACAGAATGTGTATAATCTGCTAATAATATCAGCCATTTTGCCATTAACAGTCCGGCAGTGTTGCCAAGATGGTCTAATGGGTGAGGGTTGTCGTCAAACAAAGATGACTATGTCCTGTGGGGGATTTGGGTCCAAATCACACACATGTTCTCTGTATACTGTATACTCTCTCTCACACACACACGCACACACACACACACACACACGCACACAGCACGGCTAACTTGTTTGTCTCACTTGCACCGCAGGGAAAACTAACAAATGACACCTCGAGCACGGAGCCAGACAAGCGGGCTGCCTAACACACTTAGACAAATTGAAACCCAAACAGATGACGAGTGTTACGGAGAGCTCTGCATTTCTAGCTGTCAGGTTTAGAGCGGCGCTCGACACGGCGCTGGGAATTGTCGTTTCTATCTTGGATAAATTGAATTGAAGTGTCCTGAGTTGAGTGACGCAGTGTAAAAAGGTCAAAGCCTCCCTAACTTCAGTGGTTTGTATACAAGCACGTTTAACGCTTCTCTAAATATGACATTTTAGAAGGGTAGATACTGTACTTTTGTATAGGATGCTGTCATAAACCAGATTTGACTTCAGGATTCACTTCATGTCGTCGGCGCTCGGCGTGTTCGCACCCTCCGCCTCGTCCCTGCCACCAGGGGCGCTGACACAGCCTGGTTTGGAGATGACAGAGAGAGAGAGGAGCAGAGATCTCCGTCTGGCTGGCGGTCAGGTGCTGGTCAGGATGTTCGGGGCAGGACGAGGCCTGTCAGGGCCTCGGGGGAGGCTATTTCTGGAGCTTGGATCCCAGATTTTCAGCGTGAAAAAGTGTGTTGTTGGTTCGCAGAGCAGGTTCTGGTCTGGTTCTGACATCTGGTGCCCTGCCCGTGCCAAGATGCCCCTCTGTGGTACGGGTGTGTGCCTGGCGCGGTACCTGAACCTCGCTCCTTACACACACACACACTGCTCAAACAAACATACCGTACACACTTACAAACACCTCTCTCTCTCACACACACACACACACACCTGACGCACACCTCCAGCTCTCACACCGGCACAGGAGCATATGTCACCCCCCTGCTCCTCTAGGTATCACTGTAATTTATCAGACCCTGAGATGTGAGACACACGTGTACACACACACACACACACACACACACACACACACACACTCCTCTGAAGAAGCAGAAGGCTTGGTAGAACCTGAGAAAAGATTTTCCTCTCTAGCTACTTCTTCTAAGCTCTAACCATATGGTTGTAGTGGGCTGGCTGTAGATCGCCGGTCACGACTGTCTCATTCCATCCAAATGGGTCTGCACAATGTTGGGCCCTTTGGCTCGACGGCACAGTCATGCCTTTCACAATTGGCTATTGTTAATGTCCAGATATATTCACAAAACATTGACATTAATGTTACTGGAATTGTCAGTTTGATTTGACTGAAGTCATCTTTTGCATTGTAACAGCTACATGAGGACTGTACTCGTTTCACTGTACTAACTGGCTTCAGTTTGTCTATCAGTGTGCTGTCACTGGAGTGATTAGTGAGGGATGAAATCACTTGTCTGTTCGGGCCCCTGCTTTCTCTCTCTGTCCCTCCTGCATTCATCCAGAGAACAATCAGCTTTTCTCCTTTCTTTCTGTGTTCGTCTCTCTCTCTCTGTCTCTCTCTATGTCTCTCTCTCGCTCTCTCTGTCTCGCTCTCTCGTCAGCTTTACAAGCCCTTCCACGGCCACCTCAAAACTTTTAACTAATGACACTTGAAATGAATACGTGCGAGGCAATTTGGTCTAATTAGGTAGACTCTTTTCCCAAGTACTGAAACATTAAGATGACACACTGTTCATTCTGGATTACTTTAATTGCTACAATTATTGTAATTTGGTCTCAATTACGCGTTGAAACAGAAGCGTTTTCTAAAGCGCATGTGGGTGATTCCCTTTATGTACAATCCTAATAAGCTCTGAAATGCTTTGCCTCGAAAGAAAAGATCTCTTTTATCCCTCGAATACTTCTGAACTTTTTCACCCTGCAATGAAGTCTTAAACATATCTCTCTCTCTCTCTCTCTCTGTAGTGTATCCGTATTTCCGTCACGTACGAGACTTGTCTGTACGATCTCGATGAGTGGCGGTTAACAGTGGTGGCGTTTCCCGTCGCCTCTCCTCCTCCTCGGAGGGCCATTGTCCCTCAGCTAAATCCTCCAGGAGCCGGCTCGCTGGGAGGAACAAGACAACTTGTAATTCAATAGCTGCTGCCGTTATTTACCAGGAGGCCCTAAAGCTCTCTAAATGATAAAGCTGCTGAAAAGCCTTCTATTTTCCCGCCCAGTGAAGACTATCTCACTCTTTCTCCTCTCCTCCTCCTCTCTCGCTCTCCGTGATTGGGGGCTCTATTGAGTCAACATAGTCCGTGACAAACGGTCTGACCTGCAGATAGGAATAATGGGGTTAGGATTGGAGAGAGGAGGGCAAATGAGAAGGAGAGAAAGTGCCATAGAGAGCAAGAAGAAGAGAGAAGGGGTGGGATGAATGTTTCACAGATTGTGTTGTTCATTGTCTGGAGTGTCCACATGTTGTCATGGGCCTCAGGTGTTGCATCTTGGGGTTTGGTGGTAGTCTGTCCAGGTGGTGCTCATGAACACTCATAGACACACATAGACAGACATACACACACACATAGACACACCTCCCTCCTACCCCGTTGGCTTTCATATGGTCATGTTTGTCCAACGGTAGCGGTCTCGTGCTGTCCTGGCTCTGCCCGTCTGTCTACTGTAGCTGAGTAAGACGACGAGGGCCTGAAGTTGCGTGTGTGTTTGGTGAGTGTGTGTGTTTCGTTAGGCCGAACGTGCCTCAGGGCCCTCCTCAGGTGTGGGACTTTCATGACTAAGACGTGAGTCACAGGGGACCCCACATCCACCACACAGGCTCCACAGCTACTCCAGCAACGTGGACACGCACTCTCCAACAGACCCACTTTCATCCCGTGTGTACGCCCGTGTGTGTGTGTGGCTTTGTGGTCAAGCATGTGATGGGAGGGAGAAAAGAACGTTATGTAGCATTCCTTGTTACCAAATCCTTAAGCCCTTTCATTTTTTAATAAGCTGAAGTTTAGGGATTAGGTTAAATACTTTGAAACGGGAGAAGCAGACTACTTTGTTCCTGTAGAGAGAAAAATTGGTGTATGTAAGTGGGTGAGAAATACTGGGGGAAATGGAGGGAGAGACGGAGATGGAGAGAGAGAGAGAGAGAGAGAGGGCAATGTACAGAATCAGACACAGGGTGCTTTGGTTGAACCTATGGATGCGCCTATAGGGCATATCAGTGATCTTTCTATTTTCCTTTTATGCTTTGACTGGGATGTGTGTGTGTGTGTGTGTGTGTGTGGGTAAAGAGGGTATAAATAGCATGGTAGGGCTGCAGGGGTCAGCAGTGACCTTTAAGTGGACAGAGTCTGGTACCCCAGTCACGGGACCCAGGCCACACTGGTCCCCAACACTGACTTTGATGTGCCATCCAGGGCCCATGAAGGTCAACTGGGGTCAACTCAGCACATGGGGAAAGGATGGAGGGAGCGATGGGAGAGATTAAAAGGGGTGCACGTGTGGAAAGTGAGAGGTTACGAATGAAAATGCCAAGCTGGCTGAATGCGGAGCTCTCCTGTGGAAAAGCCCTCGACAGGCAGGACAAAGGAATTATCTCTGAGGCGTCAAGGAGAAGTCGTCCTTTCCTTTCTCGCTGCACAGCTCCTTAAAAGCAGCCTTTAATTCTAAAGGTGATTATGGAGAGTTGTTTTCTTATCAGATTAAACAAGACTTTGTGAATGACACATTCTACATTCTGAAAGTAGTTCTCAGGAACTTTGTCACCCTACGTTAGGTCACTCCCCTTCTCATTGTAGGCAGGAGGAGAAACTGAACTGAAACAGAATGCTCTCCATATTTGTCTTTTTCTCTGTCTCCTCTCTCTCCCTCCTTCCCTCCCTCCCTCTCTCCTTCTACAGTGTGTGTTCTATACCCCCTCTATGAGTTTCAGGGCAGGATTACCATTCTAAGGAAGCCTCATCCTCTCTGTAGGCTACTAAATAACCCCCTGTACTGATCTGGGAGGACCTGAACCTCTCTTAGTTCAGCAGCAATAACCCCCTGTACTGACCTGGGAGGACCTGAACCTCTCTCTCTCAGTTCAGCAGTACAGGGACTTCTCAAGCAGCTTCTTACCCATGACTCTCTTCAACTCTCTTCTCTTCATCTCGACCTCAGTCAGACCCGTGTCTCCATCCATGAGTATCGAGCCACACTCCTCAGCATAGGTCTCACATTAATCACAAGGTTCCCTCTCACAGGAGTCTCGAGGACAAGGCCCAGTTTTCTGATATCCTTGGAGAGGGTTAGTCCGGAACGGGGATTGAGCTTCTCTGAATGTGGTTCAGCCGAGGCTTGTGGACTCTGGGCGGCCGGGGGTTGTTTACACATGAGTTTGATCATCATTTTAGAGAAATGTACGAGCCCGAGCCCCGTTTCAGAGAGGCCATTCTGAGGCCGTCGGCTTTACTTTATAGCGGCACGATATGGTTCCCATTACTCAGCATTGGTCTGTGGTCCCCTTGCAATGCTAAAGTCCAGTTTATTACCTCGGAATGACAATTACTGGTCTCAGCCCGGCCATGGTTGTATACAGGAAGCGGAGTTTGTTTTAATGTGCGCTGGCATGGCAGAGAGAAGACGAGACCAGAGCGTAACTGGAAGCATTCGCTCCGAGAGCGGCATGGGTTTTTAGCAGACTAGAACATGGCGTCGGGAGACTAAAGTGGAACCATATTTCCCCGGGCCGCCTTTGGGTTGCTGAGTGTTTGGCAGCTTCACCCTCCCTCTACAATAACCCTCTCACTTTGGAGTGTTGACGCTTGGGGTCCATGCCAGCCAGACGGAGGCCCCATGTTGGCCTGCTTCTCCCTCCCTGCTTCTCAGCCTCCTTCTCTGCTTGCTTGCCTGCCTTCGAGTACCTGCCTGCCTGCCTGCCTCGAGTGCCTACCCGCCTGCTTGCCCGACTGACTGTCTCCACGTCAGCCAGCCTGGCATTGGCCCTGAGAGCGCCCCAGCTGGGTTCACCCACGGAATGTGCCGGAGCCGGTCCCGAACTGTGACGTTCTGTTGTTCTTCGCACTGCGGAACATTGCTTCTCTTTATGAGACTCTGAAAACAAATGTGTTGGCATTTAGCTGGGCAGCTCACTGCAGGCCGTTTATGGACATGGTCAGCAGTGCCTTGTTGTGAAGCGAGCACGGACACACACACACAAATACACAAGGCGCTCGGCTGCACAGAGGGTGGCTGTAAGCAAATTCAAGTGGCACATTCAGCGAGAGAGCGAGAGAGAGAGGGATTGAAAATGAAAAGAGTGAAAAGGGGGGATACATTCTCCCTCTTCCTGTCAGCTGCAGTGTGTGGGAGTCAGTGTTGGAGGAGAAGAAAGGCCCGAACCCGGCCAGCTTTGCAAGACATTAGCATATGGAGAAGTCCAGAAGCCTTCCGAGCGCTGAGCTAACCTAGCAGCCCTACACACACACTGTGGCAGTATCATTATCTCCTCTGCCGCTAGCCAGCTAGCAGAGACCAGCTTCATCAATGGGGACTATTGTGTGAGAAGAGACCACTGCCCTTCTGCCTTTTAAACGGAGTAGCACACCAGCTTCCTTCCATGGTAGGCTGGGCCAGGCCGTGCTGCGAAACACATCTGAGGAGAGGGATGGCTGTCGCTCGTTCACTCTCTGTTCATTGTTCACTTTTATCTCCTTCACTATGAGGAGGCTGTTAGTGACAATTACCAGCCTCTTCTCATCAATTGACCCCCAAAAAGCTGTCATTTGAAGTGGCCGAGCGCCATTGGCAAGAGAAGTCATTCACAGGGAGCACTTTGTTACGCCACACCAATTGATGGGCTCGGGCTCTCGATTAGCATCATTTGAATGGATGGGATTGGGGCGACCTTCAGCCTCGTGCCTGTTTGTAGGAGAACAAAGGCGGTAATAAAGACGTGTAGGGGATGTCCTACGTTCTGGATGTAGACCCGCCAGGCCTCGGGCCGCCGAGAGGGTCTTTGACCGGCCGTGCTGACCTGGATGTTAGGAACGGACTCGGGGTGTCTGGGTGCCACGGTGATAGATGCTTGTGCTAAGTCCACTCTGCGCTCCAGTTGTCTTGTGTGTGTGTTTGTGTGTGCATACCAGGGGGAGTAGATGGGTCGTCACGCACTCTAAGGTTTGGCCTGCCCAGGTAGAATGGTAGCTGGGATGTTAGAAGTCAAACTTACGTGGCGTCTATTGTATGTAACCCACCAGGATGAGAGATCAGAGGCTTCATCGATCTGTGCGTGTGTGTGTGTGTGTATGTGTGTGTGTATTCTATATGATGCCGACACAGGCGTATATCATCATAAGCTAAAGTTTTTGAAGTGTTTTTCCTGAAAACGCCTTCGACCAGCCTCCTTTTTGAACAGCTGGATCATTTGTCCCTTTCCGGCGAATTAGTTTTGGCATTTTGGTAGTGAAAGGTCATACGCCATCATTCAAAGTGACAGGACGGCACAAACTCAAGTCATTTAATTGAGTCATACGATTAAATGATTTAATCATAAATCCAGACTTTGTTTGTGCAAAGGAATCCCGGAGTGTTGTGATGTTTTGATTAAATAAAACCTGACATGATCTGTTTCTTGAGATCTAGATTAGATCAGATTGTGTTATTAATGGCCTGACTTTTGGAATTGTTTTTGGGACCCATCAAGACAGCCGTGTGAGTTATGGCCGTGTGGGTTTTCCATATGAAGAGTCGAGATTCTGTCCATAGACAACAGAGGAAATTCCCGGGTAGATTTTGCGTGTGCGCACTCTGGCTCGTGCGTGTACCGTGCCTGTCTCTTATTGGTCTGTTTCCGTACACACGCAAACAAACAAGGACCCAGCTGGAGCTTGGGCGCATCACAAGCCTGCCGCAGCGCGTGGGAAACACAACGTCAACCTCGCACTCCCTCACAGCCAGCCCTTCGTCCGTGGAAATCCCCATCCTCTCTGGCCAGGTGTTGGGCTAGCGTGTGTGTGTGTAATGCTGCTCATGTGAGAGGTCACTTAACAGTCAACATGGCGGTATTTCCCAGCAGCCCTGGCTGACCCTCTGGTAGATGGTTCTGCTGCAGCACACTAGGAGGCTTTGTCCTCCCCTCCTGCCTCCTCTTCTTCCCCTCTCCTGTCTTCTCCTCTCATCCGTCACTATCCTGTCGTCTCCTGAGCTCTGTCATACTCGCATGAGACGAGCTGTCTGAGTCTCGGCTGCTACGATCATCGGCATGCAGCGTCTGAGCTACTGGCTTCGCATCTCATGTGCCTCCTCTCCGGTCTGCTCAGTCGCATTTCACGTCCTCGCTGCTCCTAGCTCCTTTCATACTCTAATCTGTCTTCTCTCCTGTCATCTCCTCTCCTTTCCTCCTTGCCTGTCATCTCCTCTCCTTCTCTCCTCTCCTGTCATCTCCTGTCATCTCCTCTCCTTTCCTCCTCTCCTGTCATCTCCTCTCCTCGACTTCTCTCCTCTCTCGATTCTCAGTGTCAGCACATGAGCTTCCCTCGGAAACAGATTCTGACAGATAAGTGCCTGGTTTTGAGGGCAGATAAGGGACATATTTGGACTTGGAACACTGTGTACTGCGTGGGTGTGTGCGTGCGTGACGCCCTCAGAGTCTAAGGCCTTTGCTGCAGTTTGTTTACCCTGCAGATCTACCTCAGCTGGCCATTAGGGAATCTGAGGGTCATTGTGTCAAACTCTCTTCTGGTAAATTGAGGCCATTTGGTCGGTATAAATCTGATTAGCCCAGCGGCACGCTGATCCCTAGATCTGGGTGCTGAGCTCATCCCGGCCTTGCTAGGTAGCTCAATAGCACGACAGTCCATTACTTTATTAGCATGGTAGCACACCAGCTCATTAGGTAGTTCCCCCTGGCCTAGCTAGGTAGCTCACTATTATGGTAGCACACCCTGTCCTAGTTAGGTGAGCATGGTAGCACACACTGACCTAATAGGCCGGCCTCTCAAGTTTGATCCAACATCACTGGGATGGCACTGCAGCCTGGGCTAGTGTGGTGCTGTGTTGGTCTCGGGTCCCCTCTTAAAGCGATCAGGAAATGGGACGAGACCTCCAGCTTGCCCTCAGTGTAGGGAGAGAAGGACAGGCAGTGGGCAGAGGAGAGCGAGACAGGCAGGGACAAGGAGCTAATTATGGACCGAGGGGGGGGGAAGAGACAGAAACGGAGAGAGCAAGAGCTGGAGAGGGAGGACTGGAGCGGGCGGAGAGAGGGAAAGAGCGAGAGGCGATAAGCGCAGAGTGTCTGCATTCTGGAGAGGTCCCCTCCTTCATCAGATAAGAGCGGCCCACGCCAGTGATGAATGTCCTAAGCCCTAAATCTGACTGCTTCATATGCTCATGTCTGAATTAGAGGATTATCACGGTCGCATCTACAGATTAGCGCGGAGTGTTGTTCCTGTTTGCTTCCTTTCATATTTCCGAGCGAACGTCATTTAGATTTGGATGATAGGGTTTTGCAACTCCCTCTCATCGGAACCTCTCATCAGAAGCAGCATGTTAGAGAGGGGTCAGATGGCTGAGCGGTTAGGGAGTCGGGCTATTGATCAGAAGGTTGCCGGTTCGATTCCAGGCCGTGCTAAATGACGTTGTGTCCTTGGGCAAGGCACTTCACCCTACTTGCCTCGGGGGGAATGTCCCTGTACTTACTGTAAGTCGCTCTGGATAAGAGCGTCTGCTAGATTACTAAATGTAAATGTAAAATGTAGGGAGAGCAAATATGAGGAAATATAGTGGGCCCTTTTTTCGGCTCTGGTACGTAAAGATATGTTGAATATGTACACAGTGGTGTGGTAACAGTGTAATGTGTGAATGCTGTTAACGTACCTTTCAAGTGAAAACTGTGTTTGTCGAAACCATCTAAACCAAACCCGGATGTTTATGCAGAGTGTGCAAACACAAGCCTCGTCAACTAAGAGCAGCTGTCTCTTTTGAACTTCCGTTTGAAGATGGACAAATTAGCTTTCACCCCCCCACACACGCGCACACACACACACGTGCAAACACACACATTCTCGCTCTCATTCCTGATTGTCATCTTTTCATGTTTCCTCTGCTGCAGAGGGAAGATAAGGCACTCTGCTTATCTGCCTCTTTTAATCGAGTTATCTCTCCCCTCTGCTTTCTGTCTCTTCTCCCCGCGTCGCCTCCTCTCCTTGGAACTGACCTTTACACTTCAGGTAATCTCTGCCATCTAAACAGTCCCTCTGCCGTTTCCTCCTCTCGTGACCCGCAGGATCTCCAAGAACATCCCCACCACCAAGGACGTGGAGCCCCTGCTGGAGATCGACGCAGACAGCCGGAGTTTCGAGGTGTTCCTCTCCTCTCGGACGCCCGTCCTGACGGCCCGCGACGTGGAGATGTTCCTGCCCTGCACCGTCAACCTGGACCCCAAGCTCAGGGAGATCATCGCAGGTGGGACACGCCCCCCCCCGCGCTCCACACGCCCCGCCTCGCTCCACACGCCCCCCCCCCGCGCTCCACACGCCCTCGTACTCACTTACACACTCCACCACAACATAGACACAGACACGGCATGTAACCGCACGCATACGGACACCAACACATACACGACTACAACACAGAACCAGACATTGAATACGATGCAGACCCGTGGACGTAAACGCACAAACATATGCACACACACACACACGCAGGCTTTATCACTCACCATCTCAACTGTCATCCAGTTCTTATTTTTACCTCAAAGGCCACATCCGTCTGTAAATACATCACAGTCCTCTCACAGTCACACAGAAGTGATGACACGACGATTCAACTGCGTGTCACTGTTTAACAGATTCCCAAATCGTCTTCCAACTATCAAACACTATCCTCATAGTTTCAAACTTGTAGTACAGTGCGTGTGTGTGTTTGTCTGTGCGCGCGCGTGTGTGTGACATAACAAGCAGCATATTTTGATGGGCCAAAGTGGGGACGTCACATGTGTGGCAGAGAGCTGTGAGTGACAGGAAGCGTGATCGCAGTACCATGCTGTTATTGTCCCCCACAGAGAACACACTTCCAGACACACACACACACATCCACACATACCGTCTGTTCACCAGTCCAGGCCTTAGTCATGCTGACCACAGAAAATACAACTCACCAAGGCCTCTGACCGGACGTAAATATAGAGGAGCTACACTATATTTACGAGTGTGTGTGTGGCATTACCCCATACTCGCTTGTTTTTGACCATTTGCATATCTGGTTCCAGAAGGGTATTTTTATCTGCGTGTGCGCGTGCAGGTCGGCCTGTGAGCTCAGCAGAAGGTGACCGGCGTGGTTGCCCAGTCATCCAGCCCAGCGCCCCAGCCAGTGGGCAGGCCCCAGTCAGTGATACCCGCCCCTGAGCCTGAATCACTCATAAAGCCCTCATTGTGTTCACGGGCAGGATTGGGTCTCACTCGGCACGTCATTCAACACACACACTTATGACTGAGACATTCTGGTGCCTGTTCCTAACGGGGCCACACAGATCCAGTCTGTTCTGCCGGCTCTGCCCGCTTCAGCCGGGCCTCCATTCAACAGGGAGACGGAAGAAAACAATTATGACTGAACGTTTAGGAGATGGGCCTACTCTCGTTTCTGTCTTTCCAGCTGAGTGGGGGTTCAGAGTGGAATCATTCCTGGACGGCTACCAACAAATCTTCTTGTTTAATTCTACTGCTAAGAACAATGCTGGTGTTGTTCTTTTCCACTTAACTCCCCGTAGTCCCCCTTCAAATCTTAGTTCAGGGCAAGCTTGTCTGCCGTTTGATTTAAAGGCCCTCAGCACAGTGATCAGATGAGTTGTTCTTCTAAATCAGTTTGGAGTGGGAGGATCTGAGGGGCTTTATAGTCCAGGCCAAGTTCTCATCAACATCGGCGTCTCGGATTAAATACTATTTTTCTTCCTCTTCTCTGTCCCTCTCATTCTCTCTCCTTTCTTTCTTTCTTTCTTTCACTCACTCTCTTCCCCTCTTTCTCTCTTTCTCCCTCATTATCTACCCTCCCACTCTTATGTCATTCTCTCCATCTCTGTCCTCCCCTCTCTTGTGTTTCTCTCTCCCTCCAGACGTCCGTGCTGCCAGGGAGCAGATGCACATAGGAGTGCCCTATCCCACGCTGCCCCTGCAGGAGGCCCCGCCCCGCGCCCCCTCCGTCTACAGCCAGCACTCGTCGGCCTGCTCCCCCACCGGCTCCTTCGTGGGCTCCATGCCCCCTCCGGGTCATGCTGTGATGCCCCCCCAGACACACAGCAGCTACTTCAGTGGCATGACCGGACCCCAGCACCCCTTCTACAACCGGGTGAGGCGCTCCGCAGGGCTTCAACAACAGTCCAGAACCCCGCCTCAGACAGTTCCCCCGCTTGCTCCTGAACGTAGCTCACTGTGTCCTAGTCATAGTGATGGATCTTAGCACTGGGTGACTTTTGAAAACAGCAACGCCTTCTAGAATGTTCCCCAATGACAGTAAACATTACAATGCTCCCTTGTGACACACTAGACTTCATTATGCTTCACCGTAGACTAGGGTTCAGTGTCCTTACGTTAAAAAACATGGCTCATTGATGGTTCACTGTGAATGATTGTCTGTGTGTGAGAGCTCCCTCATACGATCTCCATGGCATGTGCTGTTGTTGTTGTTGTTGTGGTTGTTAACCCCCTCTCCCTGGTTGTGTTGTGTTGTCCTGGCTGTGTTCCCCATAGCCATACTTCCCCCACCATGTCTATCACCTGCCAAGGCAGTACGCCGGCCCCTCCCTCCTCCATGCCCCCTCCTCCCGCCCCTTCATAAAACCCGGCCAGCCCAGGGAAGCCACCGGTGGACTTGTAAGTACAGACGTGTCAATCAGCCAATCAAGTGTTCATGGTCGTGTGTAGTAGATACTGTAGATTAGTTGTAGTGGTAGTCAATGCAGTCACGTGTACACTTCACACCTGGTCTTTTTCCTTCCACTTTGTGTTTGTTCGTATGGCTTTATTTAAACAGGTGTGTACTTTCTACATGGAGGTTTTTCTTTGTTCCTCATCAAATGAGCCACGTGAACAGTTGAGGATCGACAGTGTTTCGATCTGTGTCCATCTCCTTTCAGGGTCACTGTGAGAGTATAATACTGACTCTTAACAATCTCACAGGCCATGGTGAAAACCTTCTGAACCACATACGCTATCCCCCCTCCTCCCCCCCCCTCCCTCCCTCCCCCAGAATGGATGAAGTCATGTGTTATCATCCCAGTGGTCCACTTCCTCTCAGCCCTAGTTGTGATTAGCCTATCCCTCAATGTGCAGCCAGCAGCCAAACCCACACCCTGCCTCTGCCCCCTTCTCTTGTGTTCTCTGCCCCGTTCTGTGTTGTTGGGGCCCTGGGTCCTGTGTCAGGATGTTATTCCAGAGGATGCCAGAGAGGACCTCCCCTCTCCCTCCTCCCCCCGAGAGCCCTACATGGTAACCCTGCCAGCTCACTAACACTAGATGACTAACTCTCAGGCCTTGGACTTGAAGTGGACTTGCCATCTAGAAGTTTCTAACGGGGCCCGGCAGTGTCCTGTGTGTTTGGCTGCTTCTGTTCCTCTCCGATGAGCACAACGTAACTAACCCACAATTACACAGCAACCCAGATCACCGTTGTATGAGCTGAATGACTGACCGGCATCCCAGTGCACTAACACTGACCCACACTCTAGCTGGACTGGCAGCTGTGAAGTTTAAGACTATCGTCTCAGCTGTCACGACTTTCTGTCACAACAGATTATGCATGAATTCCCCTATTTACTAACGCCTCATCGTAATACTATCTCAACATTTACACACAACCGAAATGTTGCGCGTGTGTAAACCCAAGCCCGACATCCCGGCCACGGCCCTCCTGCTCCTGGCCTGTGTGGCGGCAGCATGCTGGGAGGGAACCAGCCACACAGAGAGAGAGAGTGCAACTGCTCCCATCCTACCCCCACGCCCAGACACACCCAGAGAACAGCAGGGCCAGTGTGAACGCAGGTCTCATTAGCACAGTCATCAGTACTGGATACACGCTGGGAAAAGAGGTGCACTGTCTGGCAGGGGTTCCTTGTGGTCAGTATGAAGGGACTTGACATTGAGGACCATTCACATGCCGTGCTCTGGCGTAGGGTATCTGTTACAGAGAAGGGTTCCCTGTCCAGAGCCCCAGCACGCGCAGAGAGACCCACAGACAGAGCTCTCTGGGAGTCTGTGTTCAGTGCAGAGAGACCCACCGACAGAGCTCTCTGGGAGTCTGTGTTCAGTGCAGAGAGACCCACCGACAGAGCTCTCTGGGAGTCTGTGTTCAGCGCAGAGAGACCCACAGACAGAGCTCTCTGGGAGTCTGTGTTCAGTGCAGAGAGACCCACAGACAGAGCTCTCTGGGAGTCTGTGTTCAGTGCAGAGAGACCCACAGACAGAGCTCTCTCTGGGAGTCTGTGTTCAGTGCAGAGAGACCCACAGACAGAGCTCTCTCTGGGAGTCGGTGTTCAGCGCAGACCTCGGTCCCACCTCGTTCTCAGACTAGCTTGCTTGGTTATAAGGACTTGGGAAGGGAGACAAAGTGTTCAATGTTTTCTCTCCCAATGCGCTTTGTTAATCTCTCCTTACCCCCTTCCGTCTCCTCTTCCTATTTCCCTCCATCTTTGACTCCCAATGTGTTCCCGCTCTGTTCCTCCCTCGCCCTCATCTCTTCCCATCTCCTCGCCCTTCCTCTGTCTGAATCCCACCCTCCCAGTCTGTTGGTGTCGTTACGTCTGTTTCTGTCCGTACGTGTGTGTGTATCTCTGTGTGTGTGTGTATCTCTGTGTGTGTGTGTGTGTGTGTGTGTCTCTGTGTGTGTGTGTGCTTGCAGTGGGCGGCCCAGTGTAATTGGCTGGCCGACAGTGTGAGTGTGTGTCGCTCTGGCAGGGAGGATTAGCATGGGAGGGTGTGTGGCGGTACGGCACAATGAGGCAGGGCTTATCTCCTCCCTGAGACGCTTCCTCCCTCCCTGGCCTCTGTTTCCTCCTTCCCATCCCTCCACTCTGTCGCCGCAGCGAGCTGTAATTACAGCCTTATCACACACACAGTCTGACTCGTTTTAAGGCTTTCTTAGAATGGAAACTTCTGCTTTTTCGGTCGGTGTGTGTGTGTGTCTGTGTCGGGGGGGGGTGTGTCTCAACTCTGTTTCTTTGCTTTCTGTTGCTCTCCCTCTCTCCTAATATCATGCTCTCGGCTCTGCTCTTTTCTCTGTTTCTCTGTAAAGATGATCTTCTGAATGCTCTCTCACTGTTTCCAGAAAAGCTCAATCTCCCTCTGTCGTAATTCTTCGTCAAATAGCCTCAAGTCGTTCAGCTGTAAAAGAGCTTTTCCCTGCTGTGTACAGATAAATGTCTTATGTGTGCTCTGGTCTGGTCTAGCCTGATGTCAATATGTCTCCTGTTCGAGCCGGGATGATGAGTTCAGCATGTGACCTAATGTCCCGCCTCATGTCTGTCTGTCTGTCTCTGTTTCTCCATCTATCTCTTTTCCCTAAAGCAGTTAAAGTCGCTGCCTCACAAAGCCCAGCAGGTACACATGGAGTCCATCTTTCTCTTTCCTCTTCCCATGCGTCACTCAAGCACCAGCACTAACCCATCCACTGACTCCGCTGCCCAGCATGCATTAGAAACAGATTCCCACGTCTGCTCACTAATGAGAAGCCTATTGTACCCCCGACAAGCTTCACAGCACGGCCACAAGTGTGGGAGCACAGAAGTTGTCCCTTAAGCCGCCGCAGTCTGGCCCGAGTCAACAGACAGAGCTGCCGCCCAGTCTTGACACTGTCTCCGTGTCGCTTTACCACGTGGGGCGAGAGAGGGAAGGAGGGATGGAGAGAGAGAGAGAGAGGGGGCGGTGGATGGATGGATGGGTGAAGGAGGGAAGGAAAGTTGAATTGTAGGACAGCGGCGGCCGTTAAGAGTGAAAGCAGGCCTCACACACTGAGGTCAATAAATCAATACGCGTGTATTGAAGGCTCCACTTCCACATCGTAACCGCGGCAGAGTCTGTTGCAGACAGCACACCTGCTGGTCCCCACACACAGGTCCTCTCCGCAGGTGCTTGCTCTCACAAAGACTGTTGGTTTTGTAGTGGTGTGTGTGTCCGTTTGTTCCCTGCCTGTAAACCCAGACGTGCTGAATGTCACTGTAGTGAGGAGGTTCTGGTTAAGAGCCCATAACAGACTGTTCTGTTCGGCGTGTGCTAACAGTTTGACTTTGAGCTCGGAGAACCTGACTAAATCATTAACTCAAAGGTATTTGTAATTCAGTGTCTTACTCTGTCTCTGTGTGTGTGTGTGTGTGTGTGTCTCTCTCTCTCTCTGTGTGTGTGTGTCTGTGTGTGTGTGTGTGTGTGACAGGGTGGCTCCGGGGTGCCAGGGGCCCCTGTTGTCCTGCTGAGCTCTCTGAACGTGGACGCGGTGTGTGAGCGCGTCAAGCAGATAGACGGCCTGGACCCCAACATGCTGTCTCAGTACACCACCACCATCAAGAAGGTGGGTCACATGCTGTCTCTCAGTACACCACCACCATCAAGAAGGTGGGTCACATGCTGTCTCTCAGTACACCACCACCATCAAGAAGGTGTGGCTCTCTCCCTGTCCGTCTCAAACACTGCCCATCACCTTTGTTACTCAGTATAAGATCCGGTGTGAGAGATCCGCCTACAGTACATCTGTATCTATATCCTAGCTTGTCCCGGCGTCTTACATTCCCTCTCCACCACACTTCTCACCGTATGACCTTTGACCCACGACACGCTAACATGTTCCTGCATCTTCTGAACCTCTGCTCTCCGGCCCAGGCCAACGTGAACGGGCGCGTCCTGTCCCAGTGCAACCTGGACGAGCTGAAGAAGGAGATGGACATGAACTTTGGGGACTGGCAGCTGTTCAGAGCCACGGTAAGAAGAACCCCCCCCCCACCCCCTCTCTTTGTTGAATCTTTAGTCCTCTGGTTCCCATGTGTGTTTACTCTCCTCTTCTCTCACCACCCTCATATCTGTGTGCAGTTCAGGGGTGGTGTCCTTCCTTTTTATTTCATTCTTTCATGCCAAAATATCCGTCATCTCGCGATCGTCTCCGTCTAGATCCCCCCGGGGGTTATAAGGAGATTTTATAATCCGCATTACGAGAAGGCGGTATGCTGGCGGCCCTGAAATCAGTAGCACATGTAGCTGGGTTGATCAGATGTCCGTTTGTGCCTCTACAAGACGATGTTGTGTTGCCAGGATGCGGCGAGCCGGGCCATCTGGTCCAAGATGGCCGATAGGAGGATGAAGGAGGGGTATTGTCAGGGAGAGAGAGGGGAAAAGAGAGAGAGCAGCCTCCCAAGCCCAGGGATCTGAATCACTCTTAACTTTACGAGTGACTGCCTGTCTCCCTCCTCAGAGCAGACATGGCTGCAGTTGTTTGGCTTCCTGTGTTGGCTCCACGGCAGGTTTCCCAGGGCCTAGCTAAAACCAACCACTGTTCACCTCTCGACCACATGGGTTAACCAACGCACCTATTTCATTACCGTTAATCCTAATAATGGAGTCATGTATTCATTTGGCAAACGCTTCTGCCCAAAGCAACGACGCAGGGGATGGATTCGAACCTGCAACCTCAGCCTTCTCATATCTCCGGGGATTGTCGGCCAATTACAAAAACCCACGCTGTAACAACAAAGTGTGTTTGACTGTGTGTCTGCCCCCGTGCGTGCCTCCAGGTGATGGAGCTGCGTCACGCTGAGAGCCATGCCCAGCAGGAGGACTCTCGGGCGGGCAGCGAGCAGGGCAGCAGCGTGCTCCATGGAGACCCAGGACCCCCCAGGCGCTCCGCGGCCCCCCACCACGACACGGCCTTCAGCCTCAACCTCAGCTTCGAGGAGCTCAGCACCGCCGGCCTGGAGGAGCCCCCCCCGAAACACCAGCAACACACACTGGCCGGTGGGGAAGTTCGACACACACACACACACACACACACATACACACTGGCCGGTGGGGAAGTTCGACACACACACACACACACTGCATATGTATAGACATTTGCATAGAGCGAACTACCAGTTCACACGTTTTTTTGCACGGAAATATGGCTACGCACGCACAGTTGCTCTGTGTTTGTCGGCCCGGCGTAGTGTGAAGCAGTTAAACACGCACATGTATACACGCTCAGTCGAGCGGTTACTAGAACCCGTTTCAGTCAGTGGTTGTGACCTCAACAGAAGCCTATTAGCATGTGGTTTGGGCAGATATGAGAACATGGTTGCACTGACCTCTTTGGGTGCAGGAAGTTAATAGAGCTCTTGGACGTGCCTGCTCACACACGCACACACACACACACACTCAACACAACACCAACCACCGAAAGACAAGGTGTTAGAGAGCCTCACGCTTGCTATTTTTGCCCTCTATGTTCTCAACTGTCTTAACACAAACAAGGCCACATTCTGAAGTACAACTCAGTGTCATAGTAGGTTGTATGTTCAGTGCATAGCACTTGTAATTAATTCAATACAAACAAATGATACATGTAAGTTCCCTCCCCCCCCCCACCCCCCCCACGATAACATCCCTCATCAAAATCAAATAATTCTTCCATCCCTCCCCCGCTCTCCACTCCTCTCTTCCCCCTCCTCCCCCTCTCTCCCAGGCGCCTGGCCACCGCACCTCCAGCATGTCCAGTCTCAACTCCCAGGAGTCGTCCAACGACATCTGCAAGCTGACGGACAAGCACCAGGCTGAGTACCGTGACGCCTACCGGGAATACGTGGCCCAGATGGCCCAGCTGGACCTGGCCGGCAGCGGGGGGGAGAGGCCTGTCCTGCCCCTCCCCGGACAGTTCCTCCAGAACCCAGCCCCCGATGACAAGGTAGGTGGCTGTAGACAGCCTGTGATCAGGAAGGTTTCAATCCTATAAAAGGCCATATAAATGACACTGGGTCTTGTGTGTGTGTGTGTTTTGGGGGAGGGGGTTGGTTCAAGGCTTCTAGGTGTTTATAGAGACGGGTAATAACTAGCTTGATGATATTGCCTTGATTTTGATCTAGTACCTTCTGTCTGTGTACGTTTCTAATGTGACGGTTTCACATCTGAGGCGTGGAGAAATTCTAACTCACGTCTTCTTTAGGCCAAGGAAGGTGCTGACCAGGAGGGCCGTAAGCCCTTCCCCAAGCGAGGAGCCAAGCCCTCCGACACTCCAGACTTCCCCTGTGCAGCCGACGGCCTCCCCCTGGACCCCATCAGCGAGGAGGACGAGAAGCTGGACCACAGCTCCTCCAAGCCAGGCTCCAGGGCCAAGGGAGCTGGACCCCTCTACCATAAGCTGCCCAGCGATGAAGACTCTGGGCCAGATGAGTCCTCTGACAGCACCCCTCTTCTCCACCAGGGCACAGACACACCCTCCTCCAACACCAAGGCCCCAGGTTCCCTGGCCAAGGTAAACCTGCTCCCCGACTTAGCCATGGATAAGAAGGACTCGTCCGACTCCGGGGTGCGCTCCGACGAGAGCTCCTCGGTCCACTCCCTGGAGGAGGCGGAGGGCGAGGAAGAGGATCTGCAGGAGGAGGCCGTGAAGCCCAGTCTGATAGAGCTGGAGCTGGAGGGTCTGGTGAAGAAGCGCGGCCTGCTGCCCAGCAGCCTGAGTGGGCTCCAGGACCCAGCCGTGGCCCGCATGTCCATCTGCTCCGAGGCAGCCTCCGAGGCCAGCCTCATGGCCAGCAGCCCCGACGAGACCTGGCCGGTCACGCCTGGGGGAGGCCTCACCAACCTGAACCGCTCTGCCAGCAACACCACGCTGAACAACAACACCAACAACTCCACCACCACCAGTCAGCAGGCCATCATCCCAGACCAGGAGACGTCCACCACCTCCTCACCCCTCAACCCCTCGGTTATCATCACCTCGGGCTCCAGCACGGATACCGTGGGCCTCCGCAACCAGAACCTGAGGGGCATCATTCTGAAGAGGGGCCTCGGCCCGGATGAGGCCCTCGGGGGACGAGAGAGAGAGCGTCCTGTAAGGAAGGCAGGGAGTCCTGGGGTGGATGTTGTTGGATGTTGTGAAGTGTTTCTAAATGTGGATGTAGAGAAATCGGTAGCAGTTACATTGGTAGGACCCCCCCCCCTCCCCCCTTGTTGTTACTGAATGTGAAGATTATTAAAACATATAAACATCTGAAGTTGATTAAGTGGAAGTAAGCTACTGTTTAAAAATGGAATAAGAGAAAAAAGCAGTAATGGTTGGGATCACAGCAAATGTCCCTTCTGTTTCAGTCCGACATGAAAATGTTTAATTTGGGGGATGAAGAAATGACTGCTTGTTTTGTGAAAAAGCCTAAAACTAAAATAAATTGATTATTCAATTGTATGTTAATGATGTTTAACAACCAAGGAGGTTATTTTAATTAGAAACATCTCTAAATTCAAACTGTTGTTACTGAGTTGGCTCTTCTGCTGTCAAGTTCACATTTACAATTTAATGTTGTGGTGTATCTGTAGAAAACATATCGTGGAGTGCTTTGTTTTCCATGGTGGCTTGTGTATTTATGCATTGGTGGTAAATGTACAGTGGTGTGCATGTCGTGCAGTGTTTGGTGCTTCATTTGATCCATGTGTTGCTAACTACTGCAAACAAAATATTGGCAAAAAGATCACCTGAAAGAAGTGCAATTTAAAAGGTCGTGTTCTGTAGTCTTGCAATGTGCATCTTTTTCTTGTGACACCTTTATCCACATTGTTACTCAAATGAAAGTAGATCTGCTGCCAGTGCTGTGCTAGACAGCTGAAGACGGGAAGTTCACTTGTAAACCGTGGTGTTGTGTGTTACTGTGACTGGTAGAAAACACAAGGGTTTCTTCATACAGTGCCCTGACTGGTACGGTGCTTTTCTTCAACGTGCAATGTGATGACTCTTTTTGTGAATGAAAATAAACCTATTGGATGTTTGAACTCTAGATACAATCTACAGTTGATCTCTTACTTCTATAGAAGGCACATACTGTAACAGTGTTGCTGAGAAGGGTTGAAGAACCCTTTTAAACATCAACTTCCATGAACACACATGAAAAATACAGAGAAGGCTTACTTTATAGCGATATAAGTGTAGTCAGCTATATACTGTATTTACGACATTGTTATATTAACTCTATTAACTATGTCTAATAGTCAACAAACGGTTCACACAGCTAGGAGAGGGTGGCATGCTTTTGGGGACATGCTCTTCTCTCCAGTAGGTGGCAGACTATCCATACAAACCCGTGATAGACGGGAAGGCCGGCAACCGTAGATGGTTTTGGATCGCTGTCGTGGGTATTAACTTTAGCATTTCGGTGAGAATGGAAGCTTTGGATGATTTAGGGAGGTATTGTCACCATTTGTCTTTGTTTTGCGTAAAGTAGGCCTACAGCAAGTGATTACCATTGTTTTGGGGTTAGCCACAAGTTGTTAGCATTTAGATGTCAAATATGTGACATACGTCTGCCCCATATCGCAAAGTTCGTGACTTTGAACTTTTCTCAGGGGACCCATTAGTGGGAAATGAATGCACCTGATTGTAAATCACTGTAGATGTGATAGTCGGATTGAAAATCCCCTGTTGCTTTAAGAGCAATAGTTTCTGATGACGTAGTTAAAAGGGTAATCCGATTAAGTAAAGGAGAAAGTTGGAGGGACAACTAGTGTGCCCTGACTAAATGAAAAGGTAGCCCCCCTTTATAGCTTTCTTGACCTCGTCAGAACAAACTGAAGGGCGCCACTTATTTCATGTTCATTGAGGCAATAGCCTGACAACGGGTCATAAATGGCATTCCTACATCGGCCTATGTGTTCCGAGTAGCCTAGCCTACAAATTGCTTTATATTTAATTGAGGCGAAGGATCTAAGAATCGATGTCTTCAGTGCGTTAAGAGCTTTCAGAAGTAAGTAGGCCCACATTGACAATCAGCTTTGATGCTCACCTAGATTTAACAGGATTGACACTTGCCATGGCACTGGGTGGCATTCTGTCAGATATCAACCAAGACTTTACCTGCTGCCCATCACTATTTGCGGTGAAATGCGTAGGACTTATCTAAATACGTTTCATGTAGGCCTATTAAGAACCCTATCAAATGTCCCCTCCCGTAGATCTGAAGTCTTTGTCCAACGCAACTCAACAGATAATAATGAAGCATAGCCTAAATGGGCCAGTAAGAATCTTAAATTACAGTAGACTAATACAAGAAAATAGTGTCACTTCTGCAATTTGAATGCATGATGATTTAGGTACTGGTTACTGTGATGACATTTTGATTCTATCCTTCGTCACACTATCTCTCAAACCCAATTGTCTTTACTTTTTCTTAAGACTCTGGACTGCAATGAGATGCTCAAATAATGCATTTGATTTATTTTTTTTGTATAAAAAGGTACAATTTACATTATTACTTTTATAAAAAGTCTCAGCATAATTAAGTACAGCATTACACTTTTGCAGAAATTTGCAATTCCTGCAACTATACAAGATAAAACTCCGGAGGAGTTAACAAGGTTTCACTCATTCATTTTTTTCTTTTTCATTTCTTTTTTTTTCTTTTTTTCATATTTTCTTTTTTTACAACGTCCAGTCCTTCATGTGCCAAAAGAGTAACAATTTTGACAAGACAGACTCAGCTTTTTACAGCAACTAACCAACTTGTATTCTATTCACGTTCCACCTCCGCAAAAAAGCGAAGACTTCAAGGAGGGGGGAAATCCTTGTGACAATATAATCTCTTCTGTTTTCTCCCATTCTCGGGAATATAGCACGCCTTCCATTTCAAGAAAGGACAAAAAAAAGTCTTAAGATAAATAATATGAGTGCCCGAACAGAAAACACATCACATAGATTGTCCTTTATAAGCAAAGTCTCTTGATTGAGTTAAAGAAAAAATCCAGACCCGAGGACCAAAACTGAGGGGAAAAGGCCTGTTCCCAGGTCCCGTGTGTTCTGCGTCTTAACCAAACACCTGCAAAAGATTGAGAAAGAGAGGCGTGTTTAGAAAATGCAAACAGGGCAGAGATCCGGACAGGCTGGCGCCAGAGAGGAAGCCGCAGTTTTAACATTTAACCAAACACTCAAATACTGAGCAAACCCTGGGCTCCAGATGTACACACAGGCACACACACTAACGCTGCACTGGGCACTCTCTCACAACTTCAGCCTACAATCTGGCAAAGAATCTGCGTAATTGCTGCTCAGTCGGCGCCTACCCTCTTCTTGCACCAATTATCTGCAGACATCTAGTATAATCCAAACAACTATTATTATGTGTTCTATTACAGAAGCTATAGGCCTAATGAAACACGAGCGGCTCCGTGTAATGGCGCTATTACGACGAAGATAACGATTATTTTCATGTACAGAGCATAAAACAAGAGGCCTTCTTTGAAGCAAAAATATTCATTTGCAATGCACGTATAGCACATTCTGAATCGATTAGCATCGAAAGATGGAAACACATTCGGCGAACTGACGTATTTATGTACCATTATTGTGCCCGATGGGGGCTGACAGACGAGAATCTGGGCAGACAGAGCGGACAGGAGGACAGCCTACTTACCGCTTTAACGATGAAGAGTCCTGCTGTCATCTGTCAGCAGCTCTCCCGGGAACTCCGGGGACTGAAAGAAAACAAACAAACAAACAAACGTTAATTTATAAACAACCGCATTACATTAGAAAATGTATGTGATCATGTAGGCTACAATGAAAATGTCTCCGCCTCTCAACGTCGATCGTAGACAAGATGCCATTCTCTCATAAGACCAGAACAAAACGCATTTAAAATATTCAGGTCCTTTGTATTGAAGGAAAACTGACCCACTAATGTGTGCACCGTAAACAACCAACATCGTATGTTTTTGTTAAATAGATTTACCTGTAATGACAAGATGCTGATATCTGTGTTGAGAGTTGTCAGCGGTGTTCTGGACGTCGCCTGCCCCGGCCGTGGGTGATGGAGGCTTGTTATTGCGGAATTGGAGTCAAGTGCGATCTGCAGGTCCAGAATGTAATCGATGACATGCTGCAGGATTTCCATCTTGCTCACGTTCTTGTTCTGGGGGATGCTGGGCACGAGCTCCTTCAGCTTGGAGTAGCAGTCGTTCATGTTGTATAGCAGGCTTAACGGGTCGTCCACGGGGGTCTTGCTCCGTGAGATTCCGAGCGTGTGATCAGACAGATTCGCGCTGTTTATCCGGAAAGACCTTACTGGGCTTATTGCTTTCATGTTGACACTTCGTACAAGGCTGTCAGTGCTGGCGTTGAAAGGTTTGTATCAATGCTCGTTCCTATTCCTTCCAGACGATCGTTGAGCGTACTGACTGGCTTTCAGCGCTGTCATTGCGTTTTATATAGCAACCGCTCAGGCTCGCTACGCAGGGCTTTGGAGTATTTTGATTGGATGGACAGACGACGTCAGTCACCACTCTCAAGCTGCCTTATTGGCTTATCGTGCTCGACACCTAAAATCCCTCCCTTATCTACGGAAAATTTAGCCCTTACCTGTTTCTGATCAAGAAAATTAATGATTCCTAATTTTGCACCAGGCGAATGTCAAGCCGGAGCGTGCACTTTCCGGAAGACTGATGGAATTTCAAGATAGGGTGGAAAAGTTCTATTCAAAAGCAGATTCTTAAAAAAAATGTTTAAAGAAAGTTATAAAAAGAATAACATCTACGCTTCCATACGCAAGTCACTACCCACTGATTAATTTATGTGATTAGTAAAATTGTAATTGGAGCAAATGTAACCAAGATTAATACGGCTTCCTTCAACATTCCATTAGTTTAAGTGTGAAACACCCGTGTGGGGTTGTGCAATGGCGCTGTATCGATAATAATTTGGTCTCTAATCTGAAAACTGTCTATTCGACTATAACACTATGTAGCCTAGACTATGACTAGTGCATCTACAAAATGGATATAGGCTATATGTTGTTTTCATTGAATTCCTTAGCTCAGCCTTGAATTTGGTTTCTGACAAGTTTGTTTATCAGTGTGCTGAATGGATGATTTGCGTGTTTTGGGAACAATAAATGGCACTCCACACATCTGGACCACTGAATGCGGAGTGGATGTATCATCCGGCTCTGGAAAAGGTGACAGGATATCACTAAAATTGTAATCTTAAAAAGAGTATATGGGCATGATTGAACGACATTGTCCGCTTAGAGTAACTTGGAAGTGTCATGGTTTGGGAACATTACGGATATGTGAAAGAAAGGCCTCCATTTCTGTAGGCTACGTTTCACAATGGGAATACATTGGCCACCATTGACCCTGCATTGTTATTCGTATAAATTACACGCTGCATTCTTTTTCTGGTGCTGCGCGCATCGGAACTCCTTGGAGTGCGAATGGATGCAGCACATTCCGGTTGCTCCAGGGCTGTTTCGGGCTGTCATGATGCTTTTATTGCTTTGCGGATGAAATGCATTCATAACAAACTGCATTTCTACAGCAGACGTGAGCAGTTGCAAAATTAAACCTCCAAAGGCCTACTGGGAAATCTGGTTCTCATCGGGGGTAATATAAGCGTCAATGTTGAATTATGTAGTAGGCAGAGTAAATACACATATTGGTCGACTGTACATTAGTGTAGGCTACCTACGGGCATTTTAGACTAGTTTTGCGTCTTGCAGAAAATAAGGCAAACTGTTATTGCCATCAAAACACTGTTCGCCTAAAAAGAATAATAGCAGACTTGATAGGCCTATATAATTGGCTAATATTGTAATGTAAATAAAGTAGCCTGAATTTATATCTCTTGCAAAGAGAACGCCCTGTACAACGGTTGGGTTCTGTTCGGGTTTAGACCGCAGTTGAATAGTCCTTCAGTCCAATTTTACGCACAGAGTGGCAAACAGTTTTGCAGCTTCAGACACTGGTCTGCCTATTTGACACCCTCTATGCATTTCTAATGTGTTCACGAATTCTCGCAGTGGTGTCCACATCTGGTGCAATTGGATTTTTCCATTTTCTCTCCTCTTCTTTTTGTTCCCCCAGCTGTGTACATTTCGCATGACACCCTGACTGATCCCTGACAGGTGATGAATTGGCACCGAGCGGGCGGCAGTACAGAGCAGCGCCGCAAGCCCATACTCTCGCAGACTCTCTGGCGCCTGCCTCGTGACGTCACCCATTCACAGCAGTCCTCCGGGCAGTCCTCACGGCGCCGCTCAGGCGGCTACCATGGCGACGGGAGCTGTCAGTCAGCGCAAGGTCTCCGCTGATCAATGGGGCCGAACACTGGGAGATCGGAATTTGATTCGTCACCTCGGTCTTTCTGTGCTCCGGGCCCCGCACACCTGCATCGATTAACATGTCTAAAGTTTCACTATGCTTGGAAAAGTATCGTCTTGTTTTGCAGATGTGTAAGAATAAACAGGCTCAGTTAGGTTACTCCTACAGCATAGCCTAAACAAAGTTGTTAAGAGATAGGAGAACTGCTGTCCCGTTGAGATCAGTGCAGTTGTTTTTTCTTTTGCAAAATCCTAAAAGATACTTGTAAAATAAATCCCTGCGACATTCGAAAGTTCGCGAGCAAATTGATGTCCGCTTATTTTAATAAATAGGCTATTAGCCTATAGCCATTTTCCCTGAAGTAGGCTAGGCTATTTGTCATGTCTTCCCAAAAGTATTCTCCCACCACGCTAAAACAAACCGAAGCTTTAGTTTCAACTTTCATCCTTCGGTCACAAACCTATTGGTTTGGGTTAAAGAGATAAGGTTTTGGGAAACAAAGAGAGCCTGCCAACTAGTTGAAGTGAGCCCTGCAGACCGGCGTCGGAAAGTCTGTGCCTCCTACTTCAACTGTTGATCCAGCTCTTCGCAGCTGCACGTCCTTGCAGCTGCACTATCTACACGACCACACTAGCATGTTCTCCCAAAACGTTTTTTTTCACTCAGATACCCTCATGTTAGAGGTCCGGGATTTTTACATCTTCATTTGGGAGACCTAGGATAAATGCACAGCTATTTTGTCTGCATCTTACTTAAAGTTTGACTGAATAGGCTACACTAGCCTACTTTTACAAGTTTTGAAATGAGAAGGATGCATGAATAGTCGCCAGTCTTTTTAAAGAACCTTTTGGCCACAGTATATTAGAATAACTGCGTTTAGTTTAAAGAAGTTCTTATATACAATGTAATACTCAAAACTAATCCTGATTCAAAATGTGTCTCAAGACTGCAGGAAGTCTAAACTGTGCCTTTGTTCAAAACCTGTTACTCCTAGTTCCATCATCCCCACAGAGCGAATTAGTAACCAGAGTAGCTGACTGGCTCTGAACAAATTCTGCATTCCCGTCGCTTACTGAAATGTGGATCCATTTCCCTCGGTACCGGTTTGCTGCGAATAAGTTTCATTCCCCTTCCCGATAAGTTGCCTGTAAAATCTTAGTGCGCTGTCGGTTAAGAGGGTACCACGCTCCTGTCGCGTGCTGCAGTGTACATAAAACAGTGGCGCGCGACTCTTGTAGCAACATCGACCCTGGGGGCGGGGCTTTCATGTGTTTCTATTGTTCGACCTATAAAAAAGGGTATTACCCCAAGTACCCTCAAACTTCAGTAGCATCATTATCGTGTGACGCGCATGATGCTTTTAAGAGAATTTAAAGAAAAAGGCGGGACTGTTGGCTTTTCTCAAATACATTAAATCAGCAGTGTAAGATTTTTATACCAGACAGAGCTATTATGTGTCTCCTCTATGAGGAACAGTATCATTCAGGCAATTAACAATTAGACTACACCCCATATCCTTTTCAAAGTTGAAAACAAATTAAACAAATCAAACTTCGTAAACTCACATTGCTTTCCTATGATATTTGATTCCACTGCTCTCTTTCTGAAAGCAGGACCTGTAGCTCCATAGAGACAGCTGCTGGTTTGGAAAAGACACCTCCCGCTGCCCTTCCCCCCTTCCTCTCTCCCTCTCTCTTTCTCTCTCTCTCTCTGGTCCAGCTGGGGGTCTCTGTTTGACCAGCCATTCAGGCCTGGCTCCATTGACATGTGAGAGCCTGCAGCAGGCAGCACACAGAGGCAGGCAGGATGCTCTGAGCGCGGCAGAGATGTGGCCAGATTGGAGAGGAGACAAAAGGGCCCTGGCTTCATGAAGCTCAGCCTTCTGGCTGAGCCTGGAGAGGCCACTCCAGCCCCTGAGTGACTCGAGAGTCTTCCCCTCACATCCTCACTGCCAGTGGCACACTGCTGGGATGTCTGAGGAACGGAGAGAGAGGGAGGCTTGATGACAACAACTCTCAGGCCTGGCGTGAGTGTGTTGGTGTGTGTCTGCGTGTGTGTCTTATGCGCGCGCTGGTTTTCTTTCAGTTGCGTGGATTCAATGGTGGGGATGACCAGAACCTTTCCTGCGTGACCTTTGTCTTATCACCTTCCTGACATGGACGCACCGAAACGTTAGTATCTGCCTGGTGAATCTGTGACGCCGGTGTCATTTCAATCCCAGGATGTCTCCTCTCAACTTCCTCTGTTCCAAGGGGAATTGAGAGTGTGCATGAGACCTGAAACCAGCCTGCGATACTGCCTCACCCTATGTCCCACCCTTTGTGGATACTGCGGTAGCCGGCTCCATATCTTAGGCTGGAGTCTTACTGCAGCCTCCCCAGGCCAGTCTCCGCTTCCCTTCCACGACAGCCTATCTCTCTGCAGCAGCACAACTTACTTCCTTCTGGGGCTCACCCGCAGCCATGTAGCTCTTACTCAATCGGTATCTATTTATACAGGCCAGAAGGAAGAGAGAGTTAATGTAGGAAACAAGCCTGGCTGTGTGTGAGACCAGCACGGAACAGAGAACAGGTCAGGACAAACCGACACAAATTCACGGCCTCGTCGCCGTTTGCGTGTCATGGGTTTATGTCATGCGTTAGGTTCTCGTACCATGTTTTGAGGTGAAGTGATTTGAATGTGTGTATCCTCTTTGACTGAACATCCCATGACGCCACAATGTATAATGTGAGGACAAAATCATGTTTCATGCAATACAGCGAGAGCAATGGATGGTTAAACCGTTCTCTGTAGGACCTGTATGTTATCACCCTGCTTAAGCTATCCAGCTGCAAGCTCCACGTACAGCCCAGTTAGTCGTCTGTCTTGCGGAAGCTCTCCCAAGGTTTCCCGCTGCTCCTCTCCACTCAGCCAAAGTGCTGGCGTGGGACATTCAGGTGATCAGGTGGGTGACTGTGAGCCTGTGCTTTTTATCTGATCACAACAACAAAGGTCTCATGTACCTAATCCTCTTAAGCCTCAGCCCTCCACAGCCGTCCTCACTCCCCCTCACCTCTTCTCACCCCTCCTCACCTCTCCCTCGCCCATCCCCGCCGCTCCCTCCCTCTCTTCCCTCGCTCCAGCAGGATCAGATGTAAACGCCGAGACACTTTCTCAGGCCTTTCTCCTTTGGCACGCATTCAGCACCCTATTACTTTCTCTTTCTCTCTCTTTTCTGTCTCAGCACATCACCATCACCACCCTCCCTCTCTCTCTCTCTCTCTCTCTCTCTCTCTCTCTCTCTCTCTCTCTCTTTCTCTTCGTCTCTGTCCCTCTTTTCCTTCTGTCCCTTTTTCTTTGCCCTTTTCTCACCAAGGGTATCTGGGGCTCAAAGCACTCTGGAGTCTTTGAGCAACAATAGCTCGGTCACATTTGAAATAGAGATCTCAGTCTTTGAGCCTCTGTGGATGAACCCCATTTGAAGTGAAGCCTCAGTCTCTTTATCAACAATAGCTTCGCTCCACAAGAGCGCCACAATTAACCGCCTGTCCTTTAACCATGAGGGTGGGAGGGAAACTGTGCAGAGGGACATTGATTTAACTGGACACCCCATTTCAACCACAACAGCTATTTGTCATAGGCACTTTAAGGGTATTGTTGTAATACATTTACATAATATTCAGGAAGTTTGTCGGACATTGTCACACAAACTAGCTCACTTGTATATTCTTCGACTGATTAGAGACACAGCAAGCAGCAGACTAGCTCAGGCAATAATTTAAGCACTACTTCATATCAGCAATTCTATTAAACTTTTGAGACCATTAGTGATATTAAAATGCTCTGTAGAGAATACAGGCAGTCTCTGTGTGGTTGGGGACGAGCCTGTGTGTGTTCCTGTTAGTTTTATATTATTGGAACTTATTAGGGTAACAAGCTAATGGAATTAAGGTGCTGGGTTTCATGTACGCTTGCCAAGACTGGGCATTAAAAGGATGTGTGCTGAATAAATAGTGCTTCAAGTAGATGAGATTCCAGCCGAGGAGAGATTGGCATGTCAAAGCGTTCTAGTTTGGCTCTGCAGCTACTGAATGTTTCAGGTGTTCTGGTGGATACGCCTGGATCGAGGCATCTGAAAAGATTCTCTGCACACTTTAAAAGAAAATGGAAAGTAGAGAATAACCTTCAAGATCTCCAGCTTCCTTGTTTTTCTTCACACGGGGAGCAGAACTCTTTGCAGCACTTCCAGAAAGTACAGTTGGAAGAACTCCTAACTCGAGCATTCTTCAACAAGACTACTTCTTTCCCTCTTTTCTTTCTTTCTATATTTACCAGCTAATTATGTGCATGAAAAGCAAAATCAAATGAAATCCAAATATTTACTAAAATAAACCCTCATTTTGTTTCTGTTCCCCATTGCGCGTGCCAGAACTACTCTTCTCGATTACAGATAATTCATTTGATGTTTGTATTTGTTAGTGGATTAGGTAGGAGGCGTTGCTGTTGGCCCGTGTAGTAAAACGCTCTCATCTGTATTTTAATGGACTTAGAGGCAGTGGGAGGATGTGGCTCTGTGCCACAATTTCACAGAGAAGAGGATCACATGTAGCAGGTAATCTATTTGTGAGAGTGTTTTATCCGTATAAATGGAATTACTGGAATGGTTTGACGCATTAAAAGCAAGCGGCGCCTGCCTGCCAGTTCAGGGGAGGCATATTGGATTGGCTCTAATTGAGATCTTTGTGTAAATGTTTATGTGGCGTAATGATGCTGAAGTGGGATAAAACATCTCCATGGATAAAGGGGAAATATTGGTTGGAAACAAGAGCCTATGTGGATAGACCTTTGATTGGATTCACAACATTCACACAGCATGAAATCCCACATCTAAGAGCTGAGGAGGAGAGGAGCTATAGGGGGATGTTCCCTGGCAGAGCTACTCCTCCAGATGAGTCTGCTTGCATTTCACAACATTTATAGATCCAAGTTAGCTTCAGTTTGCGAAAACCCAATACTTTTCACTCGAGATTGTAAAATCAGGCTCCATCACCCACCCCTCCCGTCCCCAGTGTAACCCTCTCTCTGTGTGAAACAAGGGATAAAAGCCAGTCTTTTATCAGTGAGAGCAGCAGTGTTGACATTGCGCTGGTACCTAATTAGGTTAGGCCCTGCTCAGCATGCATGGTTAACTAGGCTGGCCTGGGCCTGGGGCTCTCGCTGGCTCCCAAGGTGACTGTTGAAGAGACTGAAGCATGCCCCACACACACACACACCACACACCTACCTTGCTAAAAGTTCCCTCTATTATGTTTATAGAGGCACTATGCTTCAAAAGTACATTGTACATTTTGCATCAACTCTGAGGGAGAACACTGTTACCCAACACCTGACAGTGGTAGAGGCCACTGGTTCAAATCCCCCCTGTACGTCGCTTTGGATACAAATGTCAATTTAATGAAAGCACTAAAAAGACAAATCGCTTGTGCTAAATGAACACGTTGTTACGAGCAAGTTAACAGTGCTTTTAGACCAGCCCCCCAGTCTAGTAACAAGCATCCTGTCAGTCTCAGTTTCCCTGGCTGCAATCTCAGGCTGACCAGCTCATCATGGAAAAGAGGAAGTGAGATGTGAAAAGGGGATGTGGGCGGTGCCTCTCTTGCCTGTCCAGTTGCACCTCTCTGCTGTCACATGGTGGTTCCGGACGCTTCTGGCTGCAGCTTGAACTCTCAGATCCCCATGACGGTGGAGAACAGGGCCTCTCACTGCCCTGCCAGACCTAAGCCATAATCTCATTGTGCCACCGCTCATTTACGAGGCAAGCTTGTAAATGTTCCATCGAAAGAGAAAGATCCTCATTGGGCCTTGCTAGCCAGTGGCATGCTGGTGTTGTATGTGGGACTCCCGTGGTGGATGGAAGGAGAGCAATAATATGAAGAAGCAGGCCACATTCCAAAGGACAAATTAGCCCCTCACAGACCCGAGTGAATTATGAGATCATTTAGATGGCCAAGAGAAGGAGTGGGGAATGGAGGGAGGGAATGATAGAGAGGAGAGAATGAAGAGGCTAGACTGGAATCCCTCTATAGAAGGATTGACCATTTGGAGAGAAGAAAAAAAAAGCAGTGAAGGAGGCGTGGAGAGCTGGTGCCCAGTGCCTTTCAGGGGGCGCTGGTTGAAACCAAGACTTCATTACCATGTCAATCCTGGCCGAGGCCGGCCCCGGTCAGAGCCCAGCAGTGGGCCGGATCCATATGGTGCCCCCCGGCTCTGGGATGAATAGTGAATGGGTCGGCTGCTGCTGGAATCTGCCTGCGGCCTTTGTGAACAGGATGACCAAAAACAACAGGGAGCTCTGCAGATGGCCCAGGCTATAAATAGGTGGCTAGTCTATCTCCCTGCTGCCAACCCTGCCTATCTCCCTGATGTACTCTGCTGTACTCTGCTCTGCCTCTGCCTGGTTTTCTCTCTACTTCCCAGGCTGGTCTCAGCTCCGTTCTGCGCTGCTCTGTTCTACTCTGCTCCAAGCCAGAACGTTCTGCTCTGCTCTGCTCTGCTGCTTCTCTTCTCTGCTCTGTTTTGCTTCGTTCTTCTCCTTTCTGCTCTGCTCTGATCAGTGATTACAAGTCCCTGGTAGCTGGCTGCATCACATGCTACTCTGTGACTAACTCTGCCCCTTGGCCAAACAGTAAGAATCCAGTCACGTATAGTCATGGATACACAGCAAACAGTCAAACAGGTTTGGATTAGTGTAGTGCTCTTTGTGTGTTAGGGTATTTATTTTTGTTTGTGTATGGTGGGACACTATGGCTGAGCCTTGGTCTGGGTCCGAGGCCAGGGCTGAGGCCAGGGCTGGAGCTGAGCCCAGGGCTGAGGCTGGGAAGTTGAGCAGTTAGCATTTGAGTCGAAACGTCTCACAGATGTACTTTAAAGCGAGAGATAAATCCCTCCCTGCTTGTCCAGATTGAGGGTCCTTTGTCATTAAACTAAGCCTGAGCACAGCAGTCCATCTGGACGTGAATGTGTGTTTGTGTGTGCATGTGTGGGTGTGTATGTGTGTGTGTGTGTATGTGTGCGGTGATGTGTCTGGAGGGCTGTAGGACAAGGTTTGGTTGCACAGCCCTTCCTTTTAAAGATATGCTGACTGTGGAACTGCACTGGCCTCCTGCACTTACTCTGATGGCACACACACACACACACTTGGCCAAGGGCCTGCTGTAAATAGAGGTGTGTGGCTGCTGCGTGTGGCTGTTCGGGGCCCGAGTCTGTGCGTTGCTGTCTCTGTGTTCCAGCACCTAAGATAATCATTAGGAGTGATGTTCTTCAGATGGAGCCCAGTCATAAACACGACGCCAGCCTTACACGGACGCCGCACGTCTGGACCACACACGCTCCGGCATCACTCAGCCACTCCTGCGCACGCCAGACAGCGCACTCAGACAAGATGGCACCTGGCTTGGCACACTCTACCAGCCGTGCACAAACCAGCCAGGGGTCCTCTGTTTTACCCAGAGAGATCCTCTATTCAGTTGGAGCTTTCACGGGACCTAAAAGAGCCTTGATATGTGTGTGTACGCAGTCTTGTCGGACGTATTCATTGTTTGTCCTATTCCAGTTACACAAACCGCAGCTGTCATAATGATTGTGTACCCCACCCGACAAATAATGGCTCTCTTCATGAAAGCAACCAGGTGCTCGCCACAGGCGCCCGCACCGCGCTACCCACCGGCTCGGCTTGATGACATCACTCTCCATGACAAGCTTGTTATGGTAAATGAGTTGTGTGTTAGTGGCTTAAAAGCCACCCTCAATGTTCACTGCTCACCACAAGCCCTCATCTGTTTAGACTCAGCCAGACACCCTGTCTCTGTGTCTGCTCAGATCACCTCTACCCAACTGATATGCAGCAGCCAGCCAGCCAACCAACCAGCCAGCCAATCAACCAGTCAACCAGCCAGCCGGCCAGCAAGCCAGGCAGACGAGTGGATGAAGCTGCATACAGCAAAACAGTGTTTATCAGTTCTGGTACGTGTTGTTATGTTACGCAGCAACAGGCTAATAGGTAACCATCACAAAGACACTGCAGTGCTGTGTGCCTCCCCGGGGCTGTGTCACCAGAGCCCAGCACAGGACTCGGAACAGGACTCTACAGACACAAGATCTGGCTCGCAGACAACCACAGCTGAACACACTTCATGTTTTGACATTTTATTCTTTTACCAAAGGCTTTTATCCAAAGCAATATAAATAGTACATTTAGAAAGCAGATAATAACATCTATCATTATGCATGGTGGTGTTTATTCTTTGCTCAAGCCGTCAACCTTTATTTAAATGTGCCTAAACATATTGCACTGCATTTAGGAAAGGTCAAATATTGTCGCCAAGCCATCCGCCTCCTTTGCCAGTGTTGATCCTGTATTGAGAAGCACTCACCAGGTAGCTCCACTCCAGACACTCTCTGTCTTCCAGCACCCCAGTCTCCCAGGTCCCTGTCTCACAGCACCCCAGTCTCCCAGTCCCTGTCTCCCAGCACCCCAGTCTCCCAGGTCCCTGTCTCACAGCACCCCAGTCTCCCAGGTCCCTGTCTCCCAGCACCCCAGTCTCCCAGGTCCCTGTCTCCCAGCACCCCAGTCTCCCAGGTCCCTGTCTCCCAGCACCCCAGTCTGCCAGGTCCCTGTCTCCCAGCACCCCAGTCTCCCAGGTCTCTGTCTCCCAGCACCCCAGTCTCACAGTCCCTATCTCCCAGCACCCCAGTCTGCCAGTCCCTGTCTCCCAGCACCCCAGTCTCCCAGGTCCCTGTCTCCCAGCACCCCAGTCTCCCAGGTCCCTGTCTCCCAGCACCCCAGTCTGCCAGGTCCCTGTCTCCCAGCACCCCAGTCTCCCAGGTCCCTGTCTCCCAGCACCCCAGTCTCCCAGGTCCCTGTCTCCCAGCACCCCAGTCTCCCAGGTCCCTGTCTCCCAGCACCCCAGTCTCCCAGGTCTCTGTCTCCCAGCACCCCAGTCTCCCAGGTCCCTGTCTCCCAGCACCCCAGTCTCCCAGGTCCCTGTCTCCCAGCACCCCAGTCTCCCAGGTCCCTGTCTCCCAGCACCCCAGTCTCCCAGGTCCCTGTCTCCCAGCACCCCAGTCTCCCAGGTCCCTGTCTCTGCGGCCTCTGGAGGCCAGAGACGCCTGGTGAACAGAGGGCTGCTAGGGGCTTTGACACCTGCCCGTCTGACTGGTGGGGCAGTGGGCTGACAGGCTGGAGCCTGGTAGAAATCACCTTCATGCTGTTCAGGCTTTAGATGACTGGAGAGGTTTAGGGTCAGCCACGTCACACGGACCCCCTGGAGAGAGAGAAAGAGAGAGGGAGAGATATAAATGGAGAGAGCGCTCTAAGGAGGCCAGATGGGAGCGAGATTAAGGTTCTGCTTCCCACCATCTTTTCTCTTTCTCTCTCTCTGCATTGCCAGCAAGGTTATTTCGTTGTTATTATGTGCACAATGACATAACGCATATGCATTGCATGGTCCAACCACAGTTAAACAAGAGCATAAGTAACAGCTCCACAGTGAGATGGGATTTGTTTCTTTCTCTGGAATCCTACAGATTTAACATATTGTTCTTACAATGGGTTAAAGGTAAAACATAGATTAAGTATAAAATATGACCGTGATAGCCTTTGGGGGGGAATTATCAAGCACACAAAGTCTTCTGTCTTTGTATGTTGTCCCCACATCCCCCTCCCTGCCCCGGGCCTCGGAGCAGAGAGATGGTCAGCGATGTCATTACTGTAAATCAGCAGCCTCTTTGGCTTGATCTGGCTCCCCTTCTGGCTGCTCTGCTTGGAACAGATGTTGGGAGCGAGGACAAAATGGATTTCCCCCCACGGAGAGCAGCTTTTCTTGCCGTCTCTAATGAAGGCTCCTTGAAATGCTAATGCCGTCTGTTAGTACGCATAGTGATGGTGGGAAAGGACTCTGATCCTCACCGAGCTCTTTTGTCAGAGGGACCCCTGAAAACATGCTGGACCGGGGCACACATCAGAGCGCTCCGCCAGGGAGAGGCTACTGGAGAGAGGAGGAAAGCCAAGAGAGACAAAAGAGCAAGAAAACATTTCTGGACCGAGTCCCGCCACACACGCAGATCAACTGTAATGGAATCTCCTCCACGACTGACCTCCCCTCCCCACCCCCCCCACCCCCTGCCCCTCCCCCGCATTCTCCGCCTTCCCATCCTGCTTTCATCCCCCCCCCCTCCTCCCCAACCCCCGCCACCACTCCATCCAGGGTTTAGTTGAAAAGCGGGATGATAATGATTAAGAATCTGAATAGAGGAAAAGAACCAATTACTATTTCATATTAAATCATGTGCATTTAGAGGATCAGGCTGGTGGACCTGAATTAGAGGCTTTAAATCCTCGGCATAATGAGCAACCCTTGATCATCCCCAGCCTACTTCCCACTTCTATTTACAAGGCCGCCAGAAAACAAACAAACAAGTATTTGCCTGAGACAGTTTGTAATTCGACCTGTGGATACACTCTGGATGTACAGTACGTATAAACAAGGACAAGGCTAATATGCATGCTTTTGATGTCTAGTTTTTCCTGTTGTCTCTCTCTCTCTCTCTCTGTTTCCCACAGCAGAGATGTCACAGACTGGGCCACAGATAGTCAGTTGAACACTAGGTGCCTCACAGTATCAAATGTCTGATGAGTTTAATGAGCAAACAGTGGCAGTAGTTCGGGGGTAAATACAATATATCTCTCGTGAATGGCTTCTACACTCCATAGAGTGTGTTGCCCATGTATGTGGAACTTTATAAACCAAACCAATTTCCCTGTCTTTTGTTCATTCTTTCATTGTCGATCTCAGCCACACTTACAGTACAGACACTTACCCGTCACACACACACACACACACACTCCCGCAGAGCCAGATTTATGGCTGTGTTCTCTCCAGACCCTGGCAGCAGCTGGTGGTGAGGGCCGAGGAGCCTCTGTAAAGCTGCCACTCTGCAGCCCAAGCTCCCCTCACCCTCTCAGACTGCCTCTCTCCCTCTCTCTCTCTGTCTTCTCCTCTTTATCTCTCTCTTTAACTCTCCCTTTCTCTCTCTGTGTGTCTCTCTCCTCACTTTCTTTCTCTCCTCAGAACCCCTCCTTCTGGCCTGTGAAGTTGTTAAGATCTGCAACACTGGCAGTTGGCTCTGGGAATCCCTCTGCCAGCTGTAGAGAGCAATGCTCAATCCTTTATTCCCTCCCTCTTCCCTCTTTCTCTCTCCCTCCAGTTCTTTCTCTGTCCATGTGTCCATGTGTCTTCCTCTCTTTCTGTGTCCCACTCTTCCTTCTCTTCACTCCCTATCTCTATCACACAATACAAGAAGATGTGCCCGTTCACCGTTATGAACAGCAAACCTTTCTACTGTATCTTATCACATCAGAACACAGTGCCAGACTTCTCAGCTGGCACACACGCCGGAGAAAGAATGCCTTTTCTGCCCAAATAGTTGGAGATTCAGCCTAGCCCATTGCCATCGGATGTCTTTGGAAGATAAGCTCGAGTGAATAGCTTTGAATACACAATGGAGAGAGGCCTATTTGTTCAGACTGCGATGACATGAGCAAGCGCATCCTTGAGTCATATTTGTGCCTGAGGGCCACATCTCTCAGAATCAGAGTCCTCATTTCATTGGTTCAAATGTACGAGTTGTGCATCGAACCCATCTGCGGTCTGTCTTCTGAACCAATCAGAGATTAGAGAGAGCTCATCTGTGTGAGTGGGCACCTGAGAGCATGCACAAGGATATCTTATTGTATTACATTTTCAAAACTGGAACGTCATTTCGTAGCCCTTTTTTAGACTAATTCCAGTCCCAAGCTGGGGGGTGGAACTTTTAACTTCTGAGGACTGCTGTGAACATGTCCCTGCCTCCAGCCGCCCCCGCCACCTAACCACCTGCACACACCGCGCGCACACCACACACACACACACACAGACACATACACTTCCTCCTGAGATGGAGCTGCAAGCTGGACTGCTCTCACACTGCAGATGTCTGTCTTCCTGCGGGGGTCTCAGGCAGCAGAAACGTGTTGGCAATCTTGTGAAACACACCTAGCACACACACCACACACCACACACACACACACACACACACACACACACACACACACCACACACACCACACACACACACACACACACACACAGAGAAGCATACACATACACACACACCTAGCACATACACACCTTTCATACCCACGTACACCTAAGCACTCTTACACACCCACCCACACACACGCACATACACACATACACATAAACACACACACCACCAACACACACACACACACCTTGAGTAACACACACACCCCTATTGCTTTCTCTCTCACACACACGCACACACGTGGTGTGACACTGCTTGTGCAGCTGCTGAAAGGCCTCCCCCACCTCTCCCCCACCTCTCCCCCCACCTCTCCCCCACCTCTCCTCCACCTCTCCCCCACCTCTCCCCCTCCTCTCCCCCACCTCTCCCCCACCTCTCCTCCACCTCTCCCCCACCTCTCCCCCACCTCTCCTCCACCTCTCCCCCACCTCTCCTCCACCTCTCCTCCACCTCTCCCCCACCTCTCCCCCACCTCTCCCCCACCTCTCCCCCACCTCTCCTCCACCTCTCCCCCCCCTCTCCCCCACCTCTCCCCCCACCTCTCCCCCACCTCTCCCCCACCTCTCCTCCACCTCCCCCCCCTCTCCCCCACCTCTCCCCCACCTCTCCTCCACCTCTCCCCCACCTCTCCCCCACCTCTCTCCACCTCTCCCCCACCTCTCCTCCACCTCTCCCCCCCTCTCCCCCACCTCTCCTCCACCTCTCCCCCACCTCTCCCCCACCTCTCCTCCACCTCTCTCCCCCACCTCTCCCCCCACCTCTCCCCCACCTCTCCTCCACCTCTCCCCCACCTCTCCCCCACCTCTCTCCTGGCCACCTTCCATGCCCCTCCCTGCAAACTGTGCGTGGAGGTGTGTGTAAGTATGTACATGTGTGTGTTTGTGTGTGTGTATGTCTACCTGGCATACCTGACAACTATGCACGGTGCAGATCTGGGAGCTCTCGGTTATGTTCTGTGTTGTCCAGTCCTGTTTTTTGTCTGTCCAGTCTATGTTCCAGGTCACATACCCCAATACTCCACTCCACATCTTCCAGTTCACCTCCCAACCAGACACACCTGTTACCTATCTACCGTTACCTGCACAGTTCATCTACCCTGGTTTTCCACAGACTCGTTGCCAGTTCAACGTTACTACTTGAACTGGCCTTGCCTTGCCGTAACTGATTTAAAATGATTGTACTCGCTGTGAAATAATTTACTGTTGCTTGCTTTTCCACAGGTACACTCTTGCACTTTTTGAGGTCCATGTTGTTTAATTGTAACTTGTCTAACTTCATGCTCTTATGATTCTTCCTTTTGGCACTTATTTTTGGTTTTTCACAATGTATGCTTGCATCTGAGTATTGCATTTGGGTTCACCTGTCACTTCCCGGGCAGCCGGAATCACAACACTCTCTCTTTATCGGTGTAAGCAGGTTGTCATCATACCTGACACTTGCTACGTGCGTGTTTGTGTGTGTGGAGAGAACGTTTGTGTGTGTGTGAGTGTGATCGCACTGATGATTATGTGTGAGAGAATGCATTCGTCTGTGTAAGTGCGCGCATGACAGTGCTGTACCATGTGTGCTGCTTGAGTGGGATAGGTAGGGAGAAGGGAGTCTGGTGTGATGGCGGCGTTGCTTCTCCTCAGCATGGGCCTCCATCTGTCTCCAGCAGAGAGCTTCCTGCTCCCATCCTCTCAGTCTCTGCCACTGCAGGGACACACAACCTGTTTTGACATCCGCTTCCACACTCGCGCGCACACACACACACATACGCTCACGCACACGCACACGCCCACACCGCTCTGTATGACCTTCTCCAAGTCTGTCTGACAGCTTGTCTGTCACCTTTCTATCAATCAAACCATGGAAAGGAACTATCCATTACTGTGCATCTTCTTTGAATGCGTTGTGTAACCATATATCAGTCTAGGCTGTTGTTGTGGAGCTCTACA
Organism: Mallotus villosus; assembly: GCA_903064625.1. Lineage (NCBI taxonomy): Eukaryota > Metazoa > Chordata > Actinopteri > Osmeriformes > Salangidae > Mallotus > Mallotus villosus. The sequence continues at coordinate 114,180 of CAEFZP010001705.1, forward strand.
GTCACACTGCAGCACAGGGGGGGGGTGTGCGGGCTAGACTCGTGTCCCAGTCCACCTGCGTTGATTGATCCTGCCCTACGGGAGGCTGAGCGTGTCTTCCTGTGTTGGTGTGTGTGTGTGCCCACGTGTGTGTGTGTCCGAGGGGGGACATTGATTGGTGCTATTTCTGCTTGGCCACATGGCAGATGCAACGTGTTCACTGCAGACAGACACATTGATGGTCACATCTGCCAGGCTGACTGAACATCCTGCTGCACCCATCACAGGTTTACACACTGAGATCCAGGAGGCAGGGATTCTATGCTATGCTGTCCTCTTCTGTTGGATTCTTTGGGTGATTGTTAAAGGTTCTGCAACCCACACACCTGTAAGCAAAAGAAAGGGTTCACGGTCTGTTGGTTCAAACTCTTTTGGATTCGATCTAAAAAAAGAGTTTTTATTCCGTTCAATTCTATTGGTGAGCACCAAGGTTCTACACACCTGGAGCAAACAAATCCATTCTATTCTGTTCCATTCGTCTATTGCCTGTTCTTAAAGATAAGGCTGGTAAATTGAACAGCATAGACAACTATCGACCCATTGCATTAGCCAGTGTCTTGTCTAAAGTGTTTGAGAGAATTATATGAATGAAATTTGATATTTATGTTCTGACTGCTGACAATCAGTTTGGTTTAAAAAAAAACATGGTACTGATCTCTGTATCTATGCTCTGAAGGAGATTGTCTCTAGGTACACAAGTCTTAATTCATCTGTATTTTTATGCTTTATTGATGCTTCCAAAGCTTTCGATAGAATTTGTCATGAAAAACTGTTTGTGAAGCTGCTAGCGAGAGGTGTCCCTAAATCTCTTGTGAGGATTTTGGTGTTCTGGTATGCCAATCAAACTTTTCATGTTAAATGGGACAATGTTGTATCGGCTCCTTTCTATGTTGGTTTTCGACAAGGAGGAATTTTATCTCCCTTTTTGTTTAATGTTTATATGGATGACTTATCAAGCCAGCTGAATAAGACAAATACAGGCTGTCTTGTAGGTGAATCTATTGTCAATCATCTGATGTACACAGATGATTTGGTCTTACTCAGCCCATATAGTGCTGGGCTGCAACAGATGCTGAAGGTGTGCTCTCAGTATGGCATAGATCATGATATTAAATATAATGCAAAGAAAAGCCGCATAATGATAGTCAGAAGTAGTCAGGAAAGGAAATTAACATTCCCTACCTTTTATTTATCTGCCAGTCCCCTTGGTGTTTGTGAGAAAATAAAATATCTGGGCCATGTCATTTCTGATGATTGGACAGATGACAACGATATGTATCGACAGCGTTGTAAAATATATTCTCAGGCCAATATGTTACTAAGGAAGTTTTCTATGTGGTCAGATTCAGTTATCCCTGTTTAGAAGCTACATAACACCATTGTACACTGCTCATTTGTGGTCTGATCACAGGAAAAGGAGTATGCAGAGACTGAAAGTAGCTTACAATGATGCTTTTAGATTGCTGCTTCAGGTGCCTAGGTGGAATAGTGCTGGTCAGTTGTTTGTGTCTAAGCAGGTACCAACCTTTGAGGCGCTCTTGAGACAATTGATGTATGGTTTCATGTGTCGACTGGACAAGTCTGAGAACTGTATAATAGAGGCTCTGGTCAACCCTCTAAAGAGCTGCTATCGATTTACTTCGAACTGAAGACGACATTGGCACAAAGTCTTCATATTTTGTATGTTTTATAAAATATATATATATTGTATGTTGTACTGTTTTAGCTTTACTCTCTCTTTTTATAGTTTTATATGGAACTTGGCGTCTGAAATAAAGATTTCATAATCTTGTTCTATACGTGAATACCCCCTTTGGGAGTGCCTCTGACAAGGGAACACCCCTCATTTAGTGCAGCAGGGTCGTAGTTCATCAGGCTTCCCAGATTAGCACAGTCTTCTCCTCACTGTTCAGGAGGTAATAAAGCCATTCATTCTCCTACTGCACCTCAGGCTCAGTTTGCCACATGCTACACCACGTCTGAAGTTGACAGTGTTTCCGAAGCGATGGCTTCTTCCGGCTTAACGCACACGGGCCATGTGTGGGCTGTTGATCTAAGGACAGGATAACCATACATTATCCTACATATATACATATCAATGCGGCAAGAAGAAGAAAAAAACAAGTGACGTTAAATCGTGGTGAATGATTTGGCACAAGAGATTGTTTGGAATAACTAAGAGGGGGAAAAGCAGCCCGTTTCGTCTGTGTTTGACGCAGGTAGGATTATAGGCACTAATAAGTTATAAATGATAGTAATGGCCATCTGTTCTCCTATGGAGAGCTGCTAGCCAGCTCGGAGTTGGCATGCCGTGCTGAAGCACGACAGAGGCTCCTTTGAGCATTGGTGTTTTTGAATTCAGCCACCACCTTGTGCATGGACACGTTCTAAATTCAGACATGACACTCCGACAACAGATGCTCTCCCAAGTCTGATTCAAAGACGAAAGCTTTCTTACCGAGAGCACAGGAGGATAGCTCACTACTTCTTGCTATCCAACTTGATAAAGTTTCTTCATCCACAGTAAGCAAATGGCGTACTGGAGAGTTGGACACGCTAAACGAACATTGAGGAAAAATCACATTTTAATCATGACCGACCGAACAACATAACCATCTGTGTGTGTGTCTGCGTGTGTGTGTGTGTGTAAGTGAGTGCCCTGGTCTTAGCCCTGTGGCAGGTGTCTCATCCCTGTGCAGTGTTTGCAGTCTGCCCCTCTAAGCTCCGTGGCCTGGCTGTTGCAGATTACACACACACACACACACACACACACACTTGCGCACACACACACACACACACAGGAGCAGATGGGTGCAGACCTCAGCATCCACACCAACTGGGTCGGCACTAGCTAGTGTGTGCACATAAACATGTGTGTGTGTGTGTGTGTGCACATAAACATGTGTGTGTGTGTGCTCTTAACCCGAACCGTGACTAAAGACGTTAGTGTATAAACAGAGTCTAATCCCACTGCACAAGGTTTGGGAGCTGAGTCCTGAAGGTTCTCATATCTCTCCTTACCTCCAGGCCTGGAGCAGAGACGGCAGAACTGGCAGAACTGGTTATGCTATGCTATGCTAGGCTAATCGCTTCCTGTACTGGTTGACAATGCGGGTGGTGCTGCTGGGTTTGTGTGCTGACAGCAGAGTGGTAGACCTGAGTGAAATGTTCCCCTTTTGGTGAAATCCTCCGGCAAATCCTAAAGGAAATGTCACGGTTTTGTGGTGTTGTGGTATACCCAGCTTTTATCATGTGTGTGTGTGTGTGTGCGTGTGTGTGTGTCGCTTAGGGGCTCTTAAGCTGATTGAAGCATCTTACGATGTCCAGTCTACTGGACTATTGCCGTTCTCTCTCTCTCCCCCCTCGCTCTCTCTCTCTCTCTTTGTCCCCCCCCCCGTTTGTCTCTCTGTTTGTCTCTCTCCCCTCTCCACCTTTCTCCCCCTGTCTGTTTTCTTGCAGTTTCTCTGTCTTTTTTGTCTCTCTCTCTCCTCACTCTCCTCTTCCCTCACCCTTCATCTCTCTCCCCTCCCTCTTCCTCTTTTCTCTCTCTCTCTCTGCTCTGACTGTTGACTCCTCCCAAGAGCTGCAGCTGTTGTCTCCAGAACTCCACTTGTTCTTTTATGGGCCTCATGCAGATAGTCTCACTTAAGTGACAAGGCGCTGCTGGAATGGAGCTGTTTGGCACACACATGCGCACACACCATTATGCACACACACACACACACACGTCATTTTGCACATGCACATACACACATACACTCATGCAACCACACCATGAGCCTGGATGTCTCCAGTGTAACTGTGTCACCAAGGCTACCGGATAGGAGACTGAGGTCCCAGGAGACCTCGTATGTGATTCCTTGTGTGTGTGTGTGTCTGTGTGTGGTGAGCCTATGTCTGTGATCTTGTGTGTCATCACACATGTGTAGCTGTCTGTCTGCTGGTGATTGCATGCTAGTGCGTGTGATAGTGTGTGAGTGTGTGTAGGTGTGTGTGTGTGTTTAGGTGAGAGTGTGTGTTATGTGTCCCCAGCTGGATGTCGCCTCAGGGGACTGTGTTCTCCAAACAGGAAGGAGGTGTCAGATGGCTTCAGGAAGCATCTCTGGGACACAACTGTAGATGTGTCTGTCTCTTCTTCTTCATTTCTGTCTACCACACACACACACACACACGTACGCACACTCACTCGCGCATACACACACACATAAACACACACACAGCCCTCCATACGTAGTGGCAGCAGTTTGTCTTCATTTCCCCCGGCGCCCTGCATGGATGCTCAGCCGACAGGCACTCTCCTCCTACTGAGAGTGTCCGCTCCCTGTATACATCTGCTGGCTTGTTAGAGACACACACACACTCACATAATGGGACTCTAATAATGACTAATTAACTAGCCAAATTGGAGCTGCCTAGCACTGTGGCTGTGTCAGAGGGGTAGCGCTGGGTGGGGTGGGGTGGGGCTGTGAGAAAGAGGGAGGGAGGGAGAAATACACTCATAATTTATACATTCCGCTTTTACGAAGGAAATCAAGACCAAGTCTAGACGGCCGTGCCTCTATTGAAGATGTTCTGGGAATGTCTTGTCCAATTTGACGATTTCCTGACTGTCAAATCCTAATGAATACAATTATCACCCCAGTTAAATGAGCATGGCAGTGACTCAGGAAGATTGTTTGTGCAGAAGTGTTGACATATGTTTCCAGGGTGTTCTCTGATTGTTCCTTCTCTCCTGTCCTGACCTCGCCTTGCTGTGTATATGTTGGGACAAATTAGTTTTCAGCATGACTGCCTGTGTGTGTAAATTAGTTTGGAAGGCTATGTAATCACCCTAGATGGGGAGTGTGCCCGATGTGTGTATGTGTGTCTCTGTGTGTGTGTGTGTGTGCGGTGGTGTTGTGAGGAGCTGGAGACCAGCCAAACCCTTGACAGGTCCATTTTGGCTGGTCCTCTTGAGAATGAAGCACTCACTTGAGGGATGTCGAAGAGAGGGAGAGGAGGAGGGAAGAGGGAGGAACGGAGCAACAGAGGGGAATGAGAGAGAGGGAGACAAAGTGAGAGGACAGAAAGAGATAAGAGAGGAGACACAACCAGTTCCAGAACTTTCTCTCTCTCTCCTTCCTTCTTTCTTTGTCTCTGTCTCTCTCTCTTTCTCTCTTTTTCTCTTTCTCTCTCCTTACCTGTCTGCTCCCAATCCCAAACCCAGCTATCTACGGCTCGGACCATTCTCTGTTTTCAGTCTATCTCTACTCTTCATTTCTCACCAAATCTTCTCACATGCCCACCCTCACCTCCTCTTGATCTTCCTTCAGACGCCTGAGGGAGCAAGCGGTCATATCTGGAACCAATCGTTCGGTTCTGGCCTTGCTGTGCGAGGATGGGCCACAAAGCCCTCTTGTGAGGATGACTTTAATGTTTGTTTTGCTTGAGTTACAAATAGTCTGGTATCAAAGTATGAATTGTGTCCTGAGCACGCAGTGTGTTTCTTATGGCAGAGAGTGTGAGGCTAGGCACTTATCTGGATGACTTCAAGCATTCCGCTGAGACTCTGAGAGGCAGAACGGGAGCAAATATGGAAGAAGGAAAAAACAATCGGTTTGCTGTCTTTTTCAAAGGCATCAACAGCACAATGCTGATAGCCAACAGCTAATCTGGGCCAGCTGGTTGCTGTATTTCCTTTTTACAAAACCCAATTTTTTCCACCTGAATAGAAAATATTTAAGGTTTAGTTTGGTTGGTACTGTACCTGGACAGAACCAACTGGTGTAATCTCTGATGACCTGTGGTGCAATGGGAGTGACCACTGGTCTACTTGGAGCAGCCGGACAGCAGACCTGTCATGTGTCAGCCCCATGTGAGGGCAGGTATTAGACAGCAGCGTGGCAGCATGGCCCCCTCACCTGGAGCCTGGCGCTGGCATATGCTACTAGGCTAAGTAATCCTGTACGGGCAGCATGGACGCTAATGGCCTCAGCCCAGATCACCGGATATTTGTATTTGTAGACACCACAGAGAGGGCGAGAGAGAGAGAGAGTAGAGGCGAGAGAGAGAGGCGAGAGAGAGAGAGAGAGAGAGAGATAGGAAGAGAGAGAGAGCTCAGATATCTATCTCTCTCTCTCGCTCTCGTCTCGTCTCTCTCGCGTCTCTCTCTCTCTCTCTCTCTCTCTCGCTCGCTCTCTCTCTCTCTGCTCTCTCTCTCTCTCCTCCTCTCTCCTCTCTCCTCTCTCTCTCTCTCTCCTCTCTCTCTCGCTCTCCTCTCTCTCTCTCTCCTCTCGTCTCTCTCTCTCTCTCTCTCTCTCTCTCTCTCTCTCTCTCTCTCTCTCCTCTCTCTCTCTCTCTCTCTCTCCTCTCTCTCTCTCTCTCTCTCTTCTCTCTCTCTCTCTCTCTCTCTCCTCTCTCTCTCCTCTCATCTCTCTCTTCCTCTCTCTCTCGCTCTCTCTCTCTCTCTCGCTCTCCTCTCTCTCGCTCTCTCTCTCCTCTCTCTCTCATCTCCTCTCGCTTCTCTCTCTCTCTCTCTCTCTCTCTCTCTCTCTCTCTGCTCATCTCGCTCTCGTCTCTCTCTCTCGTCTCTCGTCTTCTCTCTCTCTCTCTATCTGCTCTCTCTTCTCTTTTCTCGTTTCTCTCTCTCTCTACTCCTCTCTGCCTCTTGCTCTCTCGCTCCTTGTCTCACTCTCTCGTCTCGCTCTCTCTCTCTCTACTCTACTCTCTCTCCTTTGCTCAGCTTTTTTCAGTATGTTTTTTAGACTAGGGTTTATCGAATGTGCAGAGTGGAGGACGCGCCATCAGACACGTAGGGCTAAGCTCTTCAGTCTAGGTAGTGAAAGTCTAAAAAGCCCAGCAGAGCATCATCAAGCACACACACACCTCTTCACAAGCAGGTCTCCAGTCACATGCAGGAACAGAAGGCTGGCGGCTGGTGACTGGAGGTTAGGAGGTAAGAGGGACTTGTACTATTCTTAAGCCCATTAAGGCCACCTGGGTGTGGGGCTAAGCGTGGCCGAACGCTGGTCTGGCCGGAAGTGGCTGGAAAATCTAGTAGGAGCTATGCAGATTACAGCTCCTCACATGTTGCGTAACAGATCCCTCTCTCATGAAAACCGTCTGCTGCCGTCCGCTAAGTAGGATTGGCCTTTCACTCTCATTGTGTGTGTGTGTGTGTGCGTATCTATACATGTGTATTTGCGTGTGTATCTTTGTGTGTGTGCATGTACTGTATTCCTGTGTGTGTGTGTGTGTGTGTGTGTGTCAGTGAAGGCCGGCCTGCCTGCACACATCCAGTGCAGTCAAAAGCCTTCACAAAGGTCATTAGCTGTCCAGTCTGGAGGTGATTAGGCTATGTGCTTATATAGCATCCTCCAGCCGACCCAGCCCAGGTCTGCTGGGGTGTGTGTGTGTGTGTGTGCCAGCATATGGGCTTGAATCCAGCAGGTCCCTTATCCGGGGGGCTTTATATGCCTGAGAGAAACCCAGAACAAGGAGCTTGCCTGCCTCACCCTCTGTCCACAAGGAGACGCAGAGAGGGGTGTATGTGTGTAAGTGTGTGTGTGTGTATGTCTGAGGGGGGTTTAAGTAATAAACAAGGTCTCCATGGTGACAGCAGATGCAGCTGCAGCAGAGAAAGGGGCAAGTTGTAGCAGACAGGAGGAGAAGAGAAGAGAAGGGAGGAGAGGAAGGCAGCAGGAAGGGAGGGGATATAGGAGAAGAGAGGAGATGAGGGGGAGAGAAGAGGAGAGGAGGGGATGGGGATAGGAGAGTAGGGGAGGGGAGAAGGTAGGAAAGGAGTGGAGAGGGGGGAGGGAGGGAAGAGGGTAGTATACCAGAGGGTACGAGAGGAGGGGAGAGGGTAGGAGCAGAGGGGAGGGGAGGGGGGGAGAGGGTAGAACGACAGCATTGGGGCCCACTGAGGCTCGTAAACAGCAGCGGGCCATGACTTCCACAAATAGCCCTCTAAGAGAGAGTCGAACGGAGCAGAGCAGGGAGGGGGATAGGGGAGGTACGGGGGCGGGGAGGAGGAGGGAGATGGAGAAGAAGGAGGATGAGGGAGGATGAGGAGCAAGGAAAAAATAGACAGATGAGAGCGGAAATGAGGGAGAAAAGAGAGAGAATCAGAGGGAAACAAGAAAAATAGCAATAGACTTCACAAGAAACAAAAAGAAAAACAGATGGAAAAAGACAAGAAAAATGACTAATTCCCGGATTAGACGTGATTGAAAAATATTGAGGAGACACTGCTATGTGTTTGAGCATGAATACATTAAATGTTTTGCATTTCTTACTAGATTAGGTATGCATTTTTAGACTCATCCTCCGAAATCAGCTTGAATTGGAATGATAATATATTCAGTTATTTGCAACAATGGACCCTGTACATTCCCACAGTGCAAAAGTATGCTTCTCCATGCTGAGGATGACAGCGTGCTAATCCTCTCAACCCATTCCCATGTATGATGCCAGCCCTGCAGCTATGTGAGAGTGTGAGTGATGTATGTGTATGTACAAATTCACGTATAGGTGAGGTTTGTGTGTGAATGCGAGCGCGTGTATGCATATACCATCTTTATTTAAACAGCCTGTCTATGGCCAATAATCCATGTTTACGATGACAGGCCGACGTCCTGCAAGCTGCTGTTCAATGTCGCCCTTCAACACCTCACCTCCACACAGCCCAGCCTCCAGCCTCCAGCCTCTAGCCTCCAGCCTCCAGACACAGCACGTCTCTTTGTCATCCTGGCCCCTCTGCTGGCCCCAACCCCTTCTTTTTCCTCTTAGCTATTTTCTAATATTATTTATGGAGGGCTTGCATTTAGCCTTTTAATCTGGCTCTTTTGGAGGCTTTTCCCTGCAAGCCTCCACAACCATATGTAGCACTATACCTTAATCAGAGCAGGGAGAGGGCTGGGCAGGGCGGGGGCCGCCTGAGCTGGCTCACTAATATTGGAGTAATCCCTGTGATTGTAGGGGTGGTTATTAAAGAGAATATGGGCGGGGCTGGCACTGGTGAGAAACAGATGTCAGATGACCCACATCTGCGTGCGTGATGTTGGAGTGCAAGGTCGGGGGCCAGCCCGCCTCACCCCGGACTGAAAACTACGACTGGTCCACCTGACTGGTCCACCTGGTCCACTGATGTCCACTGACTGGTCCACGTGGCTGTTTCCTGTGTGGCCTAGACTCTGAGTGTGGGCTAGATCGTAGAACACAGATGGGCAGAGAAAGAGAGAGAGAGAAGTAAAGAGAAGAGAAAGAGACAGAGACAGAGAGAAAGAATAGAAAAAAGGGAAGATGAAAAGAGAAACACAGAGATAGAAAGACAGAGAAGAGCTCAACCAGGTGTCATGCTAAACTACACTGAATAATATGACGTTTCACTGCACTAAAAGGTTTTCAAACTGAAGCAGCAGAAACACAGTCAACCTAAAGTTAGAATCCACCCTAATTGAAAACAGCTTGTTGGAATGTAATCGTATGAAACTGTGGGAGAGAGAGAAAACTTTCTGTTATTGCGTGTCTTTCCCTGCGTCTGAACCCCCCTGGTCATTTCTTCTGCATCCCCGGAGAGCTGCTGGTTTCTGGTCCTAGATTGCAGCCCAGCTCTGACACACAGAACTTCTGGCAGAACAAACACAACAACTGGCCACTGAGCGTAGTTCACACAGCATCACTCGTGGAAGGACAGGGTCACACAGAGTGAAAGCCAGTGGACCAAGACCTCGTGTCCTCATAAAAGAAGCTGGACACTTGTTTCCCTCTGTCTGTCCCATATATGTCGTGAGCTCTCTATCATATATATCTCTCTCGATCTATATCGTCTCTATATCTATCTATCTCTCTCTCGCTCTGTGTCTCTCTCTCTCTATCTCTATATCTCGAATTTCTGGGTTTCCAGCGTGTGTTCTTTCTTAATCCATTTGCTCTCTCGTCTATTCTCTCTCGATCTCATCTCTTCTCTCTATCTCGATCTGCTCTCTCTCTCGCTCTTCTCTCTACTCTCTCTCTCGCTCTCTCGTCTCTGATCTCTCTCTCTCTCTCTATCTCACCCCTCTCTTTGTGATTGAACAGCACTCAGAATGCCTCTCCACTTCACAGTGGGCAGCTCTGGATGATTGACAGCCGGGGCCAGCGTGTTGACATCAGTCCATGCCCCCGTCATCATCACTGATCGTCCCATGCTGGCCTCAACGGTGACAGGGGCCTGCAGAGCCATTTACTCCCGTGGCTTCACACAGCCAGCCCATCAGAGGCTCTCCTTCCTCCCTCTCTCTCTCTCTCTCTCTCACTTCTGGTCTCCTTTCCTCTCCACCCCACTTTGTTCCTCTCCTTTCCTCCTTGCTATAAATCCTGGTGAATCTGTAGGATCTTAATTAGCCTAATTGCTGTGTTTGCTCTAACAGAACACTGATCACTGCTGCTTGAGATACTGTGTTTGGATAGTCTGAAGCAGATGGCACACTTGTTTTTGAGGGATGAGTCAGGGACAGGGACAGGGGTTGGGGTTGGGGTGGGCTTTGGTAGTTTTAAGGGTGGAGTTTGTAGTGTTATCGGGTGTGTGGTTGTAGTCTTTGTTACTCAGAGGGTGTTTACCAGGAGACCCAATAGACAATAGAAAAACAATAGAAAACAACGCTTGCTAATACGTTAGCATCCTGTGCGAGCAGTAACAGAGTAAACCATATATTTGTCCGATTCTGCCACACTGCTATGACAGTAGTGTAGCAGTAATAGCAGGATTATGATTGTGTGACATATTGTGTTGGACAGAAGGACAGGCGGCCTGGCTCTGATGAGTACAGAGTGTCTCTCCACCTGCCAGGTGCCTGGCCCTTAATCCCCCCTTTCTGTCTGATTAAAACACACACACACACACACACACACACACACACACAAGTTTGCATGGCTATTCTTGTGGGGACTGAAATACACACACACACACACACACCCACCCACACACACACACACACACACACTCACTTAAACAAACACACACACACACAGACAGGGAAGGTCATCGCTCTGTCACTGCACTGACAATGGCTCTGTGTCACTAGCCTGCCTGGTCTGCTCTAGATGGTTTCTCTTTAGTAGAGAGAACAATAAAGACAACTAGAATTATCTGTTCCAGCTGGGTGGTGTTCTGGTAGACCAGATCCTAGTCACTGGCTGTGGTGCTGGGGTCAGTGGTGTGGTGGACCCTGTAGATGACCTGTGAGTGACCTTCTGCTGACAGGAAGTCCCACGTCATGGTGTCCCAGGTGTCAGGACCTCGGCCTCCCTCTGTGTCACAGGAGGCGTGTGTGAAGAAACAGCCAGCTTCACTCTTTTCTGTCTAGCTCTTTCTCTCTCTATATATTTGTCTCTCGATGTCTGTCTCTCTTTGTCTCTCTCTTTGTCTTTCTCTCACTCACTCTCTCTCACCCACTCAGACTCTCTCTCTCTGTCTCTCTCTGTCTCTCTCTCTTTCTCTCACTCCCTCTTGCTCTCCCACTATCTCTCCATAATACACAAGTCTACCAGTGTTTTTTCCTTTCATGTTTGATCTCCCACACTCTTAGCACTGTCAAGCAGGCATCCAGGAGACTTGCTCCCTTTTATCTGTCAAGTGGCTAAAGATCTGTAGCAAGCCTGTCTGTCTCTGTCTCTGTCTCTGTCTCTGTCTCTGTGTCTGTCTCTGTCTCTGTCTCTGTCTCTGTCTCTGTCTCTGTCTCTGTCTCTGTCTCTGTCTCTGTGTCTGTCTCTGTCTCTGTCTCTGTCTCTGTCTTTGTCTCTGTCTCTGTCTCTGTCTCTGTCTCTGTCTCTGTCTCTGTCTCTGTCTCTGTCTCTGTCTCTGTCTCTGTCTCTGTCTCTGTCTCTGTCTCTGTCTCTGTCTCTGTCTCTGTCTCTGTCTTGTCTCTGTCTCTGTCTCTGTCTCTGTCTCTGTCTCTGTCTCTGTCTCTGTCTCTGTCTCTGTCTCTGTCTCTGTCTCTGTCTCTGTCTCTGTCTCTGTCTCTGTCTCTGTCTCTGTCTCTGTCTCTGTCTCTGTCTCTGTCTGGAGGGGGGGGTGAGGGAGGGATGTATCTCAGATGAAGCCTGACCCTGGTCCTGGTAGTGCCTCAGCTCCCCGGTCTGAGTCTCCCTCTAATCACCCTGGTGCTGCACTCTGGACCTGACAGCCATGGCGCCAGGCTATGTGTGTGTGTGTGTGTACTTTTGAGTGTGTTGTGTGTGTGGGTGCCTCTTGAATGTGTGTATTTGTGTGTTTCTGTTTGTGTGCGGGTCTGTGGGTTTGGGTGTTTCTGTGCATGTATTTGAGTGTTTTTGTGTGTCTCTGTGTATGTGCATTCTTGCTTGAGCTCTTGTGTGTGCATGGGTGCATACATACGTGTAAATATGTGTGTGTGTGTGTGTGTGTGTGTGGGTGTGATGGGAGTGTATCACTGACAGAGATATAGAAAAGGCCGGTCCATCTTCCCCTTGCTTTCTCCTGGGGCAAATCTCTCCTATTGATTTTCAGAGACTGTTACCACTCAACCTCACTTCTGTCCCTGTCACAACCTCAGCAGGACCCAGACACCATAACAACACGTCTTCCATGCCTGCGTTCTCGCTATCCTTTCCCATCAGATAGCACTTAGAAATACACCCTGACCTATCCCCTCCATCACAAATGTAGCACCCCGGGATATTTCTCATTTAGCCGTCCTATAATCCATAGGTTAATCAATAGCTGAAGTCACCGTGAGGAGAAATCCAATACACCACAATTAGACCCACAATCAGATCTGCTACCAGGGCAGTGAAACAGCCAGTGGTGGGAGAGGAGTCATTCCTCCGCTCCCCGTACCTACCTGAGACAGACACTACTGATATCTGTGCTGCTGAAGGCTTGCGGCCTGACGGCCTGGGCTACTCACCTAATTAGCTGTAGGGGCGCCTGCATTATTCATCCTCCCCTTCTACCCCCCACTTCCCTAAATCATTCAGAAGGGGCCCTAATGTGTGCCGTGTAAGGCTACCCGGGAAGAGGGGGGTGGGGGCGAGGGTGGTGAGGTGGGGGTGGGGATCAGTGTGATAATGTCCCCTCCTCTATTCACGACATGTCACGCGCAATTATTCACCCGGGGAAGACACGGGTTCTGAACACTGGTAATGGCACCTCCCTTAGCCAATCCCATCCCCCCTGCCCCCCTGCCCTCACACACACACACACACCACACATATATACACACACACAAATACACACACCTCCACACTTTTACCCCCCCTTCTCACCCCCTCATAGCTCCTCCTCCCTCTTGTCAGAACATTCTTGTGGAGGACTGTGGTGCTCATTATTAAAACGTTCAAATATTCATAATATGAAACATCCTCCTTAGAACTCCTTCTGGATGTGGGGGAGGGGGGTGGGGGCATACGTTGGTGTGTGCTGACACATGTACATATATGTATTCATGTGTGTGTTAGCGATGTACGTCTGGATTTGTGCGCTAGTGGTGTGTGCATGTGTGGCTATGCTGTATGTGCATGTATGTGTGCTAGTGGTGTATACAGTATGTGTGTGTGTTAGTGGTGTATGAGTGTTAGTGCTTTATGAGTGTTAGTGCTTTGTGTGCTTGTGCTGTATACCTAGGCCTTCAAGCAGCACAAGAGTGGCTGGAGAGAGAGATGTGCCCTACTGACCCTCCCTGGAGGCTGTGAATAGTGGAGCTGGAAAGGAAAACAAATGAAGGGTTTTATGTAACCACTTGGACTAATATTTGTGGACATAGACTCCTCCGAAGTGATGTTTCTCTTGCCTATTAGAACTGCAAGCATTCCAGCGAGATAGAGAGGGAGGACGAGAGAGAGAGAGAGGAAGAGAAAGGGAGAAAGAGAGAGAGTGTGAGCGGAAGAGAGACAGGGGAAGAGAGAAAGAATAGGGAGAGAGAAGGAGGAGAGGGAGATATAACAGGATATCCAGTGCACAAACCTTCCCAGATGAGTCTCTATATGTGTGACAGGCCCAGGTCCTTCAGCCCAGGTCCTTTCAGCCCAGGTCCTTAGGCTCCCCAGGTCCTACTGTCAGAGAGCAGGATAGGGCTGCAGCAAAGCCCAGCCTCCATGTTGGCTGTCTTTTAGGATTATTTACGTTGAGGAAACACAGGACACCCCGGAGATCAGATGAGCCAGACATCCTCCAATATTAACAGGATGGCGTGTGAGAGCATCACTGTGTGTGTGAGTGTGTGGGAGAGTGTGTGTGTGTGTGTGTGTGTGTGAGAGCATCACTGTGTGTGTGTGTGAGTGTGTGTGTGTGTGAGAAATCCTGATTCTGAGGCTTTTGGAAGACAAACATAAGAGAGACATGAATATTCTAACTCAGGAAGTATTAGGTCTTTTGTGAGATCCTGCAGTAGAATGAAGGTATGTTGATTTTTAGACCTTTCAATCTTTGAAAGAAAGAAAAAACCCAGGAAGAGAACAAATGATTAAGTGAGAGTAAAATGAGAGAAAGATGGGGAGGGTGGGTTGAGGGGAGAGGCGAGAAATAGAAAGAGAAGAGGGGGGCACTCTCTTTAACATTGCTAATCTGGTGGCCCCTCCCCCCTCCATTTCAATTAACGAAATTACTTTTTAGTTCAATTAACAATAATTCACGCTCAACTGAATAAACTTTATTACACAATCAAGGCTACAAGGGAGACAGAGAGAGAGGGAGATAGATAGAGAGAGAGGGAGACGGAGAGGGAAGGAGGAGGGGACATTAGTATTAGTGGCTCCGTTTGTGGTTGTCAGGGGACCTGATCCAGTGACCCATGCAAACTTAAAGGTGTGCAGGCTTCTGGGGCAGAGCGGGTAGGGGGGGTGGGGAGGCAGGGGCAGGAGATTGGTGGTGGGGGATGAGGAAGGGGGAGATTGGGGGACTGGCGGGCGGGGCGATGCAGAGGGGGATGGGTGGGGCTAGGAGAGGGAGTGATGGATAACACTCAGGATCCCAGCTGAGACATATCAGAATCCTTGTCCCCGTGCCCTATATCCTTACCCTCGGGCAACAGCTTGCATCACAGCGATTAGATCCAAACAGACACACAATACACACAGGCTCGAACACATCGTATTCTCCAGCATGGCTGGGCGGATGGATGAAGGGATGGATGTATGAATAGAGGGATGGATGGAGATGATTCTGGAGCCTCTCTCTGCCACCACAGATGAACGGCCAAATGTTTGGGAATATGGAGCCGCAGAGACAAAAGCCTTTCATTTTTTCAACAATAACTCCTGTATTGACTGCACAGGCTCTCTGTCTTTGTTCTATTTCTCCTCCCCCGCCCCCTGCCTCTCTTCCCCTCGCCATCTTTCACTCTCCCTTCTTTTCATCTAATCTCTTATCTCTCCCTCCCTCTGTCTTTCTCTCTCCTGCCTCCATCTCTCTCTCTCTCTTTCTCTAAGTCTCGCTCGCTGTTTATCTCACTCTCTCATGTTCTCTTGCCTGCACCTCCACTCCCCTCACCCCCTCCCCTCACTGAAAGGATTTACGCTTCCACAATTATTGGGTAATCTCCACTGTCATCACTCTCAGCATCTGTTCTGTCACAATGCTAAGGGCTTCTGGCTGCGGCTGGCCACTGGTTATTGTATGTTCTCCCAGCCGAGGGGCGCTCCCACACTGTCCCCGAGCCCCAGCTCTGCGCTAGCTGCATTAGCCACATCAAATGTGTTTTCTATCGGAGAGAATGGGGCTGGCTGATCTGTTTGTGCTGGCGGGGAGGTAGCACTGCAGGGGAGGCGGAGTCTGAGTCATACTGCTGGAGCCTCGGGGAGGTCAAGAGGTCATCCTGGCTTTATAGAAGGCCTTGATGGAAAAGTCACGGGCGTTTACAGTGAAGCAATTCCATTCGTAATGTTTTGTTATTGGTGGTCGCTAGTGCAAACTAGCAAACCTGAAATGAGGTATTAGCACAGCCAGGCACACTTATAGACACACGCACAGGCGCAAGCATACGCCGTCACACAAACACACACAAACCCACATCCACACACCCACACACAGACAGTGAATTGAACTTGAACCAAGCAGTTAAAACCACATAGCAGTCAGGGTAACCTTTTACTGAATGCTGAGATAAACAGTCAAAGATTTCCATCTGATTACCTCCTCTACTTTCCATTGTGTGTGTTGGGCCCCTCTATTGCCTGTGGTATTTTCCCCTCGTAGTGCAAATTGAAACCATTTGGTATTCAAATAAGGACAAACAGGCTTGTTCACCGGGAGCGTGTTCCTCTTCACCTGCAACACCCTGGATGCTTCTGATCGTTCTGTCCTGATCCAGCATCCAGCACTCCTCTGTTGCTGTGGGTTTGTTATGATAACATTCACCAGACCCCTGAAATATTCGAGCCTGCTCTGATCTTCACAACCACTGAGGTACACTGGATTCGAGACCGAAGTGGTACGGTATTAAAAAAAAGCACTCATCTGTGCTGTACTCATTAATTCACTGACGCTGGCCCAGCCCAGTCAGTTTGGTGCCATTCCATCCTGGGCCCCAGTGAGATGGACATGATGACACAGGCCCCAGACAGGGTGATTGAGATGGATGACCTGTTTTTGGCGGCCATTTTGTGCCGGTCTGTGGTTACAGTGTGTGACCCTGCGAAGGCCACTGTACTGGCTGGCATCGCCACCAATTATGATTGAAGACAGAGGGACCGTGCGGCAAATGTGGATTAATGAAGCTCAAATGAAATTAATAGCCCTGGTTTACCCAACTCAGTCACCACACAATGACAATATGTTGAGGGGACAGGAAGTCTCAGCGGTTGTCGTGGTTTCAAGGTGACAGACAGGGATCGGAAAAAGTTGGATACAAAACCCATGATGACTCTTATCTGCCTTGGCAGGGATTATAAAATATAATAATTGTTTTATCAGATAGAGAATGTCACAACAAAAACCACCTTCTGCTCTGACAGTTGACTGGGTGAGCGAGAACAAGGGAACAGTTGCTAGAGGCTGGAACAACTAGTTTCCTGCTTTGATTACACCACCTGGATGTCATTCAGGGTTTCTAGCTGCCTACAGTGTGTCATATTACACACACACACACCAACACGCACACACACACACCTGGGCTCATCCGATTAACATTTCTTCTGTGCAGCTCTGCAGAGTTCCGTGTGCAGGTGGAGAGCAGTCCTTGATGTGGTTGGTGACCCAGAGGTAAATCTTTACCTCAGTCAGGTTAGTTATCACCTCAGTCTGAGGGAGAGGTCTGCTGCCCTCGCCCTCGAGCTGGACCACAACACGAGCTACACTCCTATTAAACTCACACTCTGTCAGCACAGAAAACGACTTATTGAAAAAAAAGAAATGTTTCTTCTGTTTCCCAACCGACAAAGTTGAATGCTACATTATGTCAAAGGCCAGATTTAATCAAGACGGATAACATAAGCTATGTTTGCTTCAGGCGTTATGTTTGATGATGAAGACACATGGTAGATAAGAAAGAGGCCTGAGGCCTTGAGAGGTGACAGGATCTGACAGCACTCACACAACGCACATCTTACTAGTTGTGGTTGGAAGTGGTGGCGTGCCAAAACATATATTCGTTCCAAGATGCGTGTTTAAGAAAATCGAATGTTTTTGCACCCAGCAACGTGTATGTTGAAAATAAATACAGAGTATTATTGCTCACAATTGAGAGCAGGTATTGACGTGGACTTCTCACAGTTGGAGCAGGGGTGTAGCCCGGGGTAAAACACACACCCCTGAGGTACTTTGAGACAGGTCCATCCAGAGGACAAGACCCTCCGTGGAGCGAAGCACACTATTTGAGCATCAACGGCTCCCAGTGTGTCAGAACTCTTTGTTTTCTCTTCTGGATCCAGTTGAACCGGCTTCTTTGAATGGCACCAGCCCTGAACCAACAGAGCTGGAGGTGTGCTGTGCTAATCCCTGCATCCACAGTCCCAGCCTCCAGCTGATGATGGATGTGTACTCTGGACTGGGCTCGGCCCGCTGGATGTGGCACGGCTAGGTGGAGCTGGGCTGGGAAAGAAAGACGAGAGCGAGGGTGGGCAGTGGGAGAATGGGGTATTGGAGAAAAAGAGGATGAGGGAGAGAGAGAAAGAGTGGGTATGAGACAGAAGGAGAGAATGAGAGAGGGTGAGGGAAAGAGGCAGATAGACAGGTGGATAATGAAGTGATGGGACTGAACTCAAAGGTGCCACCCCCCCCCTCCCCCCTTACCCCAGTCCCCCAGTCCCCCTCTTCTCCCCCGCAGGCAGCCGGTGACAGAGTGCTGTGACAGATCTGAGCCCCTGCTGTATTGTCAGGTGTGTGTTACAGTAAGCCTGCTCCATTGTCCCAGCGCTGGTTCACCTCTGTTGACTTGAAGGGTGGGGTGTCAGAACGTCACAGCTCTCAAGATCCTATTAATGTAGGGTACTTCTCACTGACTCTCTGCCCCAGACCCAGAGGAACCTGTCTCAAAGACCTTCTCTAAGTCTGAAAGTCACTTCTGCAATAAACTCTCCACTTTGGCTAAAGCGACAATAGGTAACATCATAAAATAGATTTGGAAAATTAGAAACAGCTCCTGGTCTGAACTTCTGCGCTTTCCTCCAGCTCGAGTTTGACAGAGGTTTCACAAAATAAGGCAATGAGAAAATCCCGCCTCGCTGAAGGTGATTGGCTGGAATAGGATTGTTGGAACATCATAGGCTGGAAAGTAGCGCGATGTTCCAAAAATTTGAAATTGACATTCCTCTGGCACTGAGCTGTCTGTTGCTCAACAATTCTCTGAGGGCCTCATTAGCCTCAATGTTTATAGAGGACAAAACTTTTCTTTTTTAACAGAAAAAAAAGAATCTATTCTACCTTTTACTTGTTAAACCAATTAAAAAATGTTGACGTTTTGAAAGAGTGTGGTGAGCAGTGCTGGTGACCTTTTGTCTCAGCCAGTCAGCCTCCCTGCACCTGTCTCTGTTTAGCTTCTGTACTCTGCTCTTCCTCTCTCTGTTTTCATCATCTTGAGTCTGTACTGAGGAGTGGAGCTCACGTCTGAGCCTTGTTTCCGTTTGGGAAGGATCTCTGCTCTCTCCATCGCCAACGTACACTCGCTCATCAAAGATGACTCCTACTCGGAAACAGGCCTCTCTCTAGTCGACACACACACACACACACACACACACACACACACACACACACACATACCCTCACACCTGTGTCATCTGAGCTTCCTGACCTGCAGTGCATTCCTCTCCTCTCTACTCCTCGTTTTCCGTTGTTCTTTTGTCTGATGGTTTGTCGTTCCTGCAACTTGATTCCTGCACCACTAAACGCTGTGTGGCAGGAGGAGACCAAGAACTGGATCCAGATATCAAGAGACGGGCCCGGACACGGATGGGTGTCACGGTTACAACCCCCCCCCCACCCTCACCCACTAGGTGAGAGAAACACACGCCGGACAGGGGAGGGAGATTGTGTGTGATTTTGGAGTGTGTATGTGTGTATAGTATGTGTTCATGTAAAGTATGTGTGTGTGTGTCTGTGAGGGTTTCAGTGTGTGTGTGTGTGTGTGTGTCTGTGAGGGTTTCAGTGTGTGTGTGTGTGTGTGTGTGTGTGTGCGTTTGGGGAGGAGGGTGACATCACCGGCCCAGGTGTTGTAGATTGTGTTCTCTTAGAGCGGGAGGGAACGCGGGAGGATGGAGGGAGGGAGGGAAGGAGGGAAGGAGAGCAATTAGAATATCTGACACAACCAGGTGGACCTGTTTCAGGCCTCGTTATGTAGCTAGTCTCTGACCTGAATGAGCAGGTGGGGGTTACAGGTTGTTACTTTAAGTGACTTTATAGGACAACAAATTTAACATGAAATGTAAAAAAAACCTATACAATAGCTTAGTTGAAATATATATATGTTGTTGAATAAACTGTTGAGAACTACACTTCTACATTTCCAGCAGTTTGTGTCCAAACACTTTCGGAAAAGTTTCAATGACAAAAACTCACAGATCTAGCACAAACTCAACACATTTACATAGCCCTGTACACGTCCATACAAACAACCGGTCTACAACTTTACATTGTCCTGTCCTACGCACTGTCTCCGCAGCACTAAACGGTTCCCACTGCCATCCTTCCAACACAGCTTGTAGCTTGCATTGCTTTCGAGCTCTGATGAAACAACTTTTTTTTTGCAATTAGAAGATGTAAATCAGCCAGGTGCTGCTGGCGTCTTCCTGGGTGTGTTTGTTTTACCTGCGGCCGCTCAGATCCTCCTCCCCTGACTGCAACACAGAAACACAGGCCCAGAGAGCTGCTGTCACATGCTTAACCATCACATGACACACACACACACATGGCATGACATCTTATCTGGCGTGCCCACACAATAACACTCACCCACACGCACACGCACGCAATCTCACCCACACAACACACCTGCATGCCAAAGTCACCCGTACATCTACCCTTTCCCACCCGTATATTGTTTATACGTGAGAGAAATTAACTTGAGTTAATGCGAATTATTACACCATATGTGGATTGCAACTTTTTCCGTCAAATGTCAATATGTTGAAGTGTGACATATTGCAAAGCAAATGTCATCTGTTCCCTTCAGCCTGCCACTCTTTTCAACCCTCGTTTCAAGTTCACACTCAACTCTCCTCTTTCTGGCAGTGGCTGTGTCGACTTTGCCAGTTGACTCCCCTTCACACAGCAAAGCTAACACTAGTTACACCTCCCCGTCTGTGCAGTGTATAGACGGCACCGAACCATTTTCTCATTCAAACTTTCAAGCATATGTCACTGAAGAGCAACTTTGTTTTAGCCTTTTCCTCCTTCCGTACAAAATCCAGCAGGATGCTTCTGTCCCCACGAAAAAACACATCTCGCTGTTGAGAGCAGCTTGAACGGCTAATTCACCTCGAACGGAAGCAGACTATGTCTCTGAAAAACATGCTTCGTTTCAACATTTGGAACGAAGAAACTTTTGAAATAGAATTGGGCATTCCGTTGTCTGCTGGCGATTTCACATTTGGATGCATGTGTGTGTGTGTGTGTGTGGCGTGTGTGTGTGTGTGCGTGTGCCATGTATTACAGCGTGTGTGTGTATTTGTTCTTATGTTCCACTGGCAAGAGCCTTATTCCGTCCAGCTGTTGGAATGCATAAAGCCTGGGCTTGTTGTTAAGTCTGGGGCTTAAAACCCACAGGCAGAGAGAAAGCTGGGTGAATAACAGCATTAATTCTGTGATCTGAGCCACCACTCAGGCACGCGTTTAAAAGTGCTTAAAACTAGCAGCTGGTGTCAACAAGGTAATAAAAGCGGGCACAGGGGAGTGCTCTGCCAGCTTAATGCTGGGGAGCGGGACACCCCTGTTGGTTTAAACAGTAGCAAGCCTGGTAGGCGGAACACACACTGGCAGAATGGCTGCTATTTTGTCCATGCCACTCCACAGCCCCGCAGAGCGAAAGAGAGAGGGAGAGGGGAGGGAGGGAGTGAGGGAAGGGGTTGGAAGAAGTGGAAAGGCAGAGGAAAAACAAAGAAGGAGAGAGCCGTTGCATTGTTTATGTACTCATTGAGACAAAAAATAATAAAACTATCTCCCAGAGTATCAGGATACCGTGTAAACTGTGGAGTGACAGAGTGGGATGACATCAGAGGTGAGGGGAGGACTGGGGCAGGCTGAGCCAGGTGGGGTGTGTGCGTGTGTGTGTGTGTGGGAGGGAGGGGGGGGGAATAGACCATGCCAGGGGTTTGATGCCCTGAAGAGGAGCTGCCACTGAGATGGGCCAGAACAAGCTGAGTGGTGCAGTAGGCCGCTGGGACACAGGAGGCTGCGCTACCTTCGAGTCTCTCTCTCTCCTTCTCTCTTTCTCTTTCTCCCTCTCCCTCACTAGTTCTATCTCTCTCTCTCTCTTTTTGCTCATTCTCTGTCTTTGTCCTTCATTCTTTTCTCTCCATTTATATTTATTTCTCAAATTCTCTTGTTCCATTCTCTCTCTCTCTCTATCTCTCTCTCTCTCTCTCTCTCTCTCTCTCTCTCTCTCTCTCTCTCTCTCTCTCTCCCTTCCTCCTTACCCTCTCCCCTCTGCAAGAACATGACCATCAGCAAGGTTGAGATTCTCATTAAAAAGTCAAGGCTTTATTGGACTTCAGCCACAATGTGCATTATGATATTCCCCCTCTCCACCCACCATTAGCTTGTCCTTCATGTTGTGGCAGGCACAAACTTGGTAATGGACCTTCACTTCACTCCTCTTTTTTCTCAACACACACACACAAACGCACAACCTACTCTCGAATCTCACTTTACACCGTGGATGGTGACTATGACACGGAGCTGTCAGAGAGTGACTGAGTGTTGAGGAGTGGAGCAGAGTGTCTCCAAGGTTAATGGGTGTCGAGACACTGAGAGATCTAACCACCATATGGGTGGGCTCATCTGACTGGCTGTTGAAGGTTACACTCAGCCAGGATGCAAGAAGCTCTGTGACTTCACTCCCGACATCACTTCCACCCATGTCCACACATGGATGAAACACGCCCACTAACCAATGCACCAGAATCAGTGTCTGTACCCTGAAATCTTCCTGAGTGACTATTGCATTTGTTCTTTATCTCGTTCTCTCTCTTTCCCCCTTTTTTCTTTCGACAATGCCGAGCGCTGTCGGTGCCTCACACGCTGCCATCTGCTACCAGGCTGGCTGGGAGAGACGCTGAAATATGTACAGTGTAATTAATTCAACCAAATTGTTTTAGAATAGATTAATACCATAATGGCAGCACATGAAAGGTTGTTTCAAGTACACCTCTCAACTAATCTCATAAAAGTAGACTTAGCAGTTAATGTTTAGTGCACTCGTCTCTCTCCTCTCATAGAACAAGTACACCTAGGGAGAAAGAGAGGGAGACAGAGACACAGGGAGCGAGGGAATCCTATATTTGACTTTGGGGAAGTCAGTTTGTTCTTTTTGTGTCAGTGTTATCAAGTGTCTGACAGGTGTGATGACCTCTAGAGTAAACAAGCTAACATTGCGTAGCTGCACAGGTGTTCAGACCGGTTAATCCATTAGTCCATGCAGGATCTCATACTTGGAGTGAATAAAGAACATTGCCGCCATTGACCGTATGTAAATAAACAGCTCAGCTCGACAGTGGGTTGATTTGACTATACTAGTTGACTGGAAAAACACTTCATGAGTAGACCATTGATAAGGTTATTGACCGCCTCATTCCACACCTATGGCAAAAACAAGTCACACATATAGCTTACTTATCGGATTCTCTGATCTAAACTGTAGATCTATAGGGAAAGGAAAATACCCTGTCAGAAGCATCAAAGCTGTTGTTCATCACACTTCTCCCTCGAGAGATATGGAAGAACAGATTCAACAGAAGGCAAGGTGTTTATAACTCCACTTCTCTAAGACCACATTGGCTTCAGTGCTAAACCTGTTACTTAGAACTAACTTGTAAAAAAAAAGTAAAAAGAAAGAATACAAAGCATGTGTGCACATGCAAACGCATGCACAGACACACATGCACACGCACGGACACATACAGAAACCTGCACACACCCATACATCTACTAGCATCTACACACACACACACACACACAGAGCGCCGGGTGCATTTTTAAGAGGAAGAATATGATAATGAACCTGGCTTGATAGAGTAATTAACTGGGCTAAATGAAAATCCCACGAGGTTCCAGGATGGTTAGCAGATGTTCTTTGAAATCCATTAAAGAGGAAGCGTTGTGTGAGGGCGAGGGGAGGATGAGGAGAGGATGAGGATGAGGGGAGGATGAGGGGAGGATGGTGAAAGGGAGGGAAGGAGAGAGGGAGGAGTGAAGGGTACAGCAGGTACAGCTGTGTGGTGGTGGTGGCCGTCCAGATGACCCAGAGTGTGGGGGCAGACGAGGCCATGGCAGGCCTCTCTCAGCAGGCTCCAGTCTCTCTGCATCATGCTGCTGCATCATCAGCTCACATGGTTTGTGTGGCCCTCAGGAGAAACGAGAAGTAGGCGTGGATCTGCGATGAACAGATCCCTTGTTTCAATCGCAAAACTTACTGTTAGGATCTGGACCAAATTCGAACTAGCTTGGAGCTCAACCACTTCCCTGTATGAGGGGAAACTACCTCAGCTGTCTGATTGACTTACTGACTTACTGACTAGCTGACTGACTGGCTAACTAGTTGGCTGACTGACTTACTGACTAGCTGACTGACTGGCTGACTAGTTGGCTGACTGACTTACTGACTAGCTGACTGACTGGCTGACTAGTTGGCTGACTGACTTACTGAATGACCTTCTGATGATCTGATCAACTGTCTGTCTGTCTGTCTGACTGGTTGGTCGACTCTTGGTTTATTAGACAGCTACAATGACACAACCAGAGGTGAGGTACACACACACTCTCACCATCACACGCTCCAGTCACACACTCCCTACTCACACACATTCACACACTTCCAGTGACATACTTCCAGTCACATACTGAGTTCAGCCATCTGCTTCTCTGTCTGAACTTTGGAACAGAGACACCAGGCTGTCAAGAGTTCTTCCTATTCTGACTCTCTCTCTCTCTCTCTCTCTCTGTCTCTCTCTCTCTGTCTCTCTCTCTCTTTCTCTCTTTCTCTAAAGTGCACACACACACGCTCTGGATTTATCCCCATTGTTTGGGGAAATTATTACATTTTTCCATTCGTCGCTCAAACATTTGACTTTTGAGTGGCCAGATTTGGATTCCGCAGTGTTGAGAATTCTTCCTGTAGCAGAAATATTTGTTAAAATCATAACCTGACCGGGAGAGATGTAGTCAAAGGTGTGTGGGAGTGAATCTGCCTGTCTGTGTCTGTCTGTGTGAACACCTGCATGTGTGTGTGTTTTCCGATCAACTTGTGGGCAGTCCATGTAGGCTGTAGGTGTGAGGCTGAGGCAGCTGCAGGAAGTGAAATCAGGATTTCCTGTTCCCTCTCTCCGCCCACTCACTGCTGCTGCCGGCCATGTGGCTCTGCTGGGCCTGCTGCATGGATAATGCTCTCTGGACACACACAGATGAGCACTCATACACACACACACACACACAGGCTCACGCACAAAGGCACGTACACACATAAGCACACGCACACAGACACACACACACACACACACACACACACACACACACACACACACACACACACACACACACACACACACACACACACACACACACACACACCACACACACACACACACACACACACACACACACACACCAGGTACACAGGCACAGACAAACACATAGACAAACACACACACACATACAGAAATACATCTCAGTAACAACATTGTGTAGAAACTGTCCAGAAACACCCAAGCCAAACACTGCACTGTAAACGAGCACTCCTCGAAAACACTTTAAACAGTGGACGCACACAGAACACCTACAAAAACAATACAAAAGACATAAACCTGCTTACTCTGCGCACACTCTGACTGATACACACACACATAAACACACACACTGTTAGTAATGCAAACCTGCACAAGTCTGACGTGTCTAATATGTTCCAGATAACTCGTTTTCTGGACACTGCCAAGTAATCTGTTTACAGTACCAAAGAGGAATGTACAGTACGTGCATCCAATATCCTAACATGTAACATGAAGGGGCAACTAACATTTAATCCAACAACATTAGCTAGACTTCTGTCTTCTGTTTCCAGATAAGGGCATCTTGAAGCATAATGAAATATCACTCGGTCCAGTAAAAGCCCTGCACTTCGCAAGACGTAAAATATGCCCACCCTCTTCCATGTGTCTGTCTGTAACACATCAGGCGAATACCAGAAGTGAATGAGTTACAGTTGTGGTCATATCTACCATAAACAGTTTGATGCTGTTAACGTCACTGTGAATGAAATACTGCCGCTTCGGTTATGTGAACATGCCATCTCATGCCACAGGTCTGGCGGCCTTCCTCTGCTCCCCGATAACAACATGATATACAGCAGGCTCCGTGGGTGTTCCTGGTGCCATCTCCTGGACCTTCTGACGGGGAGAGAAGGTCTTCACCCCTGGTTCCTGTTGAGATGCACAGCCACAGGAACATGTCGGTTCTGGCCTCTGTTGATGTTCCAGTCTTCAGCTTGCTCCGAGCCACAGAGTTGGGGCTTGGTGGGCGGTTGGTGAGTGTTTGCCAAGCGGTTACTCTGGGTGGTGAGTCCAGGTCCAGATTCTGAATCTCTCCGGGTGATTTATGAGTCCGACAGCCACAGCAGCCTTGTGTTTCCCCAGAGGACCACACTGCTGAACAGTGTGTGTGCGTGCGTGTGTGCGTGTGTGTGCGTGTGTGTGTGTGTGTGTGTGTGGTGTCGCATGAGTGTGTGTGGTGTCACATACAGTATGTGTGGAGGAGGCTTGGTCGACATTCTACGGTTAGGATGGTTGCTTGACCACATGCTGTGACTTCCTCTACAGCACAAACTCACGGCATCTGTGTTTATGTATGCCGAGTTCAAAGGCCTGCCAAGAATACTGTCCATGTATTCATCAACAGATACAGTCTTTACTTCTAGTAGTAGAGATTCTAGTCGTAGACAAATATTTCCATTGAGTTATTGTTGTTGTCATTTGGTGCTGTGGCAGTGGTGGCTAATTTTGTGTTGTGTCTACAGCACCAACTCCACAATGTGAAATCTCATAGACGGCAATCATTACCCGTCTTGGCCTGTCCAATTACCACCACTGTAACATATTTGTCTGTGAGTGACCACCTTCTGCTACCATGGTAACCCCCACGCCAGCCCCAGTAGTGTCTCCATGGGAGCTGTTCTCAGTGGCTGCTGCGTCTGGCTAAACATACATGAATCCTGGCCTTCAGATACACACACACACACACACACACACACACACACACGTATGCATATATACACATGAGCCCCCGCAAAACCTTAATCACACACGCACACATACCCACACATGGTTGTACACTATAACATATATATACACACACACACGATCCCACCACTAACTGCTGAAGTCAACACAGCTTCAACACCTGACAACCTTGAGATAATAATGTTATCTGGTCCTTGAATGTCCTATGAACCTTTGGGAACATTGTGTGGCCATTTTGTTTGGTCGAACACAACGTATAAGAACAACAACATGAGAAGCAGCTACTCTTCCGCACTTTCCTCATGACTGCCATTCCCACTGAGCACAAGGGTCACCTCACCTCAGCCCGGCTCAATCATGTGTTGAGGTTAACCTACCGCACATTCCCATGAGAAGAGATCACAGCATCCTGGTTAACCATTCAAATGTTTTCGTCAATCATTCTGAGGAACTGCATGAGAATGTCCTGACCCTCCCCGCACCTTTGTCTACCCCCCTAGCCCTCCCCCAGTGCCTCCCTCCCTCCTTTACTCCTTCCACTCTTTCCTTGTCCATGCCACTGGTCTTACTTCATCCTCTCCTTGTTGACAGACGTCCACATGGCTGGGGTGACAAAGCCCTGGCTTTCATGTGGTCTCCAGCCTGCTGGTGGGAAACGGTGTTGTCGTAATCACCCTGGAGCACCATCTGCCCTGGCCTCAGAGCAGATGATAAAGTTAGCATCTTCCCACTGAATCCTCTCTCTCTCACTCACAAACACACGGACACAGACACTCGCACACACACACGCGCACACACACACACACACACAAACACACACACACACACACACACACACACACACACACACACACACACACACACACACACACACACACACACACACACACACACACACATGCACACACACACACACACACACATGCAGACACTGTCTCTCCTGTGTTCCAGGAACTGGGCTGTGAGTCAGAGGGCCAGCTGAGCTCTGAGAGGGGAGATGACCAGGCCTGCCACCACCCCCCTCCCCCTGCACACACACACACCACACACCACACACACATGCTACACACACCCCACTTCCCCACAAACCCCCCTCCCCCATGTCGTCTACGTCTGAGCGCAGAGGGGGACAAAAGGACAGGGCAAGGGAGGGGGCCAGACATGGCACAGGTCTCTGCCTGCAGGTGTTCTCTCTGCCTCAACATAGCTGATTGCAAGTACAAATTACAAATCAGAGTTTAAAAAAAAGTTACTTTGAACATAACCGGGCATGGGCTTCATTAATTCTGATTCATTTTTTTTTGTGACATGTGTAAAGTCTCAGCCAATGGGAAACAGCCTCATGAAATTGGCACATTTTCCAATCAAAGTCTGTAGGTTTAGATTAAAATAATCAGATTCTGCTTTAAGCCTGATACACATCTCTGGGTAAAAACGAACAAATCTATGATGGCAGCTCTGACACAAAAGCTCTAAATTGTGCAGTGCAGCATTCAGGCTTCCAGATTATCAGTGGTTTGGACTGGCTAGCAGACAGGAGCAAGTGCCACGCATGTGTTTCACTCACCCAAGGATCGGGAGCACAACAACGTCAGGAGATATTTAATTAAGACAACAGTTCAATTAACGGCTCAATTAGCCTGGGTAATTAGTGGCTCTGCTGGAACAAAAGCCTGCTTTCTCTATCTGTTTTTCTCTCTTTTTCTGTAGGTCTCTTTCTTTCTTCTCTCTCTCCTCTCTCTCTCTCTCTCTCTCACAGTAGGTCACATAATCCTAGTGAATTGGAGGACTGGATATTGGCTGGGTAGAGGACAAAAGCAGGAGGTCTCCAATGTTCCAGATTGGGTCTGTGCCCCCCCAACACCCATGGTGATTTTAGCTTTCTGATGGTAAAGCAGCTTATGGCTATTAGAGGAGAATCAAGTTAACCTAGGATTTGGCAGCACTTTCTATCACGCACAGCACATACATACTGTTTATGCTACATGTACACATCCATGCACATGCACACACACACACACACACACACATGCATGATTGCATGCACACATGCAAGCCAATACATGCACAAATGCATATAAATGCATGCAGACAGACATACACACACACACACACTCGCACAAAAGTTACTCATCACCTTGAATATTTTCAAGAGTTCTTTGTTTCATAGGTGTGCCTTATTTGCAACTCACTAATATACCATAGGTGTGTGTGTGTTGTGTGTGGGTGTGTGTGAGCCCTGCACCTAAGGTTGGTTCTCTGGAGGAGGTGGGTGGATGCTGGCTATGCCCCCCCCCCTCCCATCCCCACCCCCAGATGCCTGGCAGGAGTCCACACCTTGAGCCCCTGCTCGGCCAATTAGGCCCCACGCACCAGCAGGTACACTGTCCAATTAGCTGGCTTGCATAGGCTCTCCCCCCTCCCTTTCTCCCTCCATCCTTCTCTCCGTCAATTCCCTGTCCCTTGCTCTTCTTAGTGGGGTGTAGAAGTCATTAGGGGTCTAGAAACACACCTGATGACTGCCTCACCGTGGCCAGACTGTGTGTGCGTGCGTGCGTGCTGTGTGTGTGTGTGTGTGTGTGTATGAATGACCTCCGGTGAGGGTGAGATGTCCCCATCTGCCCCTGGTGGGTGTGATGCTCTCCCTTAGGAGTGTGTCTACATGTGTGTGTGCTTGTGTATGTGTGTGTGCATGATGGTGTGTGTGTGTGTCGGTTAGTGTGCATGTCTTTGTGTGTCCGCCTGTGGGCACGTGTGTGTGCTTGTGCGTGTTTGTGTGCACGTCAGAGGGGTTGTGCATGTGTCTGAGACTATGAGCGTTTGTTTGTGTGCATGTATGTGTGTGTGTTTGTGTGAGCATGTGTGTGTGTGTGTGTGTGTGTGTGTGTGTGTGTGTGTGCAGGCCTGGCCCCACTCTGGGCCCTGTTGGGTAATGATAGCAGACAGAACAGGCTGCAGCAGCAGAACCAGACCTGCAGTTCTGTAAGAGATACATGAGGTGACCTGCCACATGACCCCTCCCCAGGGCCACTCCTCAGAGACATGGCCAAGCATCCTCCCCTCTCACACCAGGACCAGTGTACTGATGCAGGTCAACCCGGATGCCTTGAGGAATATCACACAGAT
This sequence comes from Mallotus villosus, assembly GCA_903064625.1. Lineage (NCBI taxonomy): Eukaryota > Metazoa > Chordata > Actinopteri > Osmeriformes > Salangidae > Mallotus > Mallotus villosus. The sequence goes on from CAEFZP010001705.1 coordinate 144,195, forward strand.
ATAGCTTTGGCATTTAACAAGAGGGAGCACTGTCCCGCAGGTGTGGTAAGTTTAGAACAAGTTGCTCATTTAAAACAGTTTCAGTCAGTTAGTCAGTTAGCCAACCAACCAGTCAGCCAACCAGTCAGTCAGGCAATTAGTCAGACAGCCTGTTGCCGCCTATCCTACACCTCCTACACCTCCAACACATCTCCCCCAACACATCCTACAGCTCTTATGCATCCTATACCTCCTACACATCACATCCCCTATCTCCTACACCTCCTATATATCTTACACGTCTCCCCCTACACATCCTACACCTCCTGCACAGTCTATAGTTATTCTGATGCCATCAGCCAGGGCAAATGGCCAATCAACTGGCTTCCTGCCAACTGCTCCTGGTGAGAGATGAGCTCATCAGAAAGTTTTCTTGGTCAAAATCACTCATTTACACTTTTGAACTGACTCTGTTAAACTCAAATTCTCTCACTAACTTATTGACAGTTTGGCATTTACAGCTTTCCATGGGGTTTGCCTGTGTGAAGAGGGAGAGAAAGAGAGAGAGACTGAGAGATCAAATGAGAGAGAAACAGAAAGAGGCAGAGAGAGAGAGAGAGAGAAAAGAGAGAGAAAAGAGAGAGCAAGAGCACCAAAAGACGGAGGCTGAGTCATAGTGAATGCAGTCAAACTTGTTCAGGGTCACTAAGAGATGCCTCTTATTCTAAACTACATTTTGTCATTCCCGCCCAGAGTGGATACTCTGAAATTGAAAATAAATAAAGAGGGATTCAACTGTGAGTTGATTTACATGACATTAAATGTCCAGTCAGTTGTGATATGTGGAATTGAATATTAGTAAAGAACATTTCACAGATAAAAGCAATTTCAGTTTGTCTTAAAACTATCTTCCGAAACTACTTTCATAATAAAAGTGTATGTTTGTGTGTATTGTTGGTGCATGTGTGTGTGGGGCGATATATTGTGCGTGGGCGGTGTGCTGTGTTGTTGAGTGTGTGTCTGCAAGAAAACGGTGCACAGTGGACCTAAAAACATTGATATGAAGAATACTGTCTTGCCAGAAATAGGTCAGCCATTACACCCTGAGGCTACCTCTGCTAATCACCAATACACTCTCCCTCCCTCTTTCTGTCTTTGGTCTCTCTTTTTCACTCCATCCTCCCTCCCTTTTCTTTCCATCCATATACACACACACACACACACACAACTGGAAACACAAACACACTCACGTACACACACCGAAAAAAACACGTACACACGTCCAGTCACACACACGCACACACATACACACATGCACTGTAGCCGATGCTGAGCATTAGTAACGATGATAAGGAGAGGATCCCAGAGTCGCTGGCTTTTGTTTGAAGAGAAAGAGCAGCAGACAGGGGGAGAATTCCAGCAGTGAGGTCTATAATTGGCCTGCAGCCATTCCTCTGGCCTTGTGCTCCTTGAATAATGCATAGTCTTTTTAATGAAGCTCCTTTTTGTTGTTTTTATACTTCTGTAGGATGTAGGGTAGAATTAGCATACTCCTGCGTCTGCATCTTAATAAGGAGGGGGTAATAAGGGCCTGGCTGAGCTCACAGCTCTGCCTCCAGTCTTTACTAGGGGAAAACACTTTCTGAGGTGAGTTTTGCAGCAACTAGCATCCATAAGTATTTACAGTAAAGTTTTGCTTTGTTTTCTAGTAGTGGAATATATCTCTTTTTTTTAAGCTATTTTTTTTTCTTTTTTCTCATGAAGATATGTCGTCAGCTGAACATCCACATGCTTTGAGGCACAAACAGGACCCCAGGGAGCTATGAGTCAGCACAACCAGGCGGCCATAGTTGAGATCTGGGGGAGGAAGGGCTGCAACCTCCTCATCCTCTTCTTCCTCGGCACATTCTGCCATACACCCTCTTGGTCTCTTGTTCTCTTAATCATTCAAGCACAGCATGAAATATTCATACCATTCTAATACATATTCTGCCACATTTTTACACCTGCCATGGGGGTTTTATAATGAGTATATCAGGTACTGTGGACTATAATATATTTTGACACCATAGCGTGCGTGCGCACACACTACACACACTCACAGACACACACACACACATATGCATGCAGGCTGAAATAAGGGTTTTTGGTGTCTTCAAGTCTGACCATCTAGGAAATTCACATGAAAACTAACCCTAACCTCAATTTAACACTAACCCTTGGCCTAACCTATTTGAACCTATAGTCTATCATTTATCATTCTGAAAAGCTTCTGTTATTTAATGCCTATGGCAGTCAGTTGCCATAGTAAACAAAGAAACACCGATAATGATTATACGAAAACAAAGTCTTGGCTGTTAATCTATCAGTTAGCTAGCCTGACAGCACTGGAACACCAATATGCTATGGTAACACGATGGCCGTTTTAGGCTAGGGGGTGAATTCATATAATGACTCTTATTTCCTTGACAGCTATGACGGTGTTGGATAGAATCATTCAGGATATGTGGCAGACTGGCCAGCTGATCCTCCTTCCTCCTCCAAAAGGGAGTCGCCTGTATTGTTGTTGTTCCTTCAAGTTGGCCACTCTGATGGTGCACACCAGTGCCCATGTGCTCCTGGCAGTGCCCATGCCTCTGTGCTGGGTGAATGGCTTCAGGGCGCAGGGTCAGCCTGGACTGGGCACTGGGCATGGGGGTAGCGAGTGCCCAGCTCCAGGGCTCGGTTGGTGAGCAGGAGGCAGTGGGCTGATAGACAAAGGGGAAGGCCCGGGCAAAAGCAGGCCAAGTACCAGCAATCAGTGTTGCTCCCGCATGAGAGGACCTGGCACCAGCGCCACCATTCAGCTGCTCTCTCCTCCCTCCTTCTCTCCCTCGCCATGTCTCTGTCTTACCCCCACCCTCCACTCTCTCAGCGGGGAGCACCACAGACATGGATCTGTGGAAATCCTCCATCCTCTGTCCAGGAAGCAACTTTTAAGGAATAGTTCCTGTTCGCGGGCAGGTGAAACGCAGGCCTCATTCACAACCTAGTTTCTGACAACGGTTTTCGACAGAAACTCCAGCTGGGTCGACGGCGGTGCGATGACACCAAGTTCCTGTCCTCTTTCTGTGGCTGTGGTTCTTTAGAATGCTGAGAATGGGGATATTTCTTCGAGGTCACATGGCAGATAGCACAGAGTCTGCTTCCTCACTGGGGGGATTCCCACCACACTGACATGACAATACTTTCCTGGCAGTCAGCTGGTTTATTTAGTTTTCTTGTTTTTATTGAGTGAAATACAGTTAGGAGGAAGTGAATCATTCATGTTGGATTATCACTGTACGA
>CAEFZP010001705.1:152500-207500 GCA_903064625.1 Mallotus villosus
GTTTCCAAACAAACTTGCTGAAACATGTTGCCTGTGCGTCCGTCCCCCCAGGACCCCCTACTGCGCACCAAAGCTGCCGTCCACAATGAAAGCAGGTGGCTCCTCGTTCCCAGTATGAAGCGGGCAGAGAGTGTGGGCGTCATGCAGGCAACACCAATCCAAAATTCCCAGCTGACCTCCAAAACCTTGGCTGGGGTAGGCAAACTTTCTCCAACGTGTCTGGTTCTGTGTTTGATAGGCTCTCATGTCTCTTTCACTTCTGTTCAACTTCTTCAACTCGCTCTCTTTGTCTTTTTCTTTCATTTTCTCCTGATTTGTCTGCCCCCCTCTCACTATCTCTCCCGTTCTTTCTGTCTGTGTCGGTCTCTCACTGCCAGCCCCTTGTTTCTCTCTCTCTCTGCTTTCCTCAGTGTGTACTTGGTATTCCTTGTGGTCAGAAGCAGCGCTGGTATCATGCCCCAGACACATGTATATGACTGATCAGGAGTGGGTTCACTGATGAGCCTGGCCATCCTTTCAACTGATGTTCATCTGATGTGTGTTTGTGTGTGTGTGCGTGCGTGCGTGTGCGTGTTTGTGTGTATTTGTAAATGACAACAGGTGCAGATCAGCTCTCAGGCTGTGCTATGCCAACACAGGTGATTTCCACCCACTGAAGCTTCACACACACACACACACACACACACAAATGCACGTGTACGCAAACACATCTTTTTGTCACAAAGACAGAAGGACAAAAGGAAAGAAAGAAATACTTTTTCCTTTTGTCTTTGTGACAGTTTGCTAATCTAGAAAGTGTCTCTGTTTCCAATGCCAACGGTGTACTGCTTAGATTGATAAATCATAGCTGGTGAGATAACTGCGGCGTGGAGAGAGGAGACACACACACGCGCACACACACACACACACACACACACACACACACACACACACCACACACTCGCAGTAACACCTGTCACATACAGCCTTCAGTCAAACGTCTCATCCGGACCCAGTGGAACATGTTTGCTCTCACTGGAAACATCCTGTTTGTCTTGCTGAGCAGTAGGAAGGCCTCCAGCATCAACAGACTTCATCAGAATAGTACCTGTCTGGGACTCCCCCGGCCTCTTGACAACGCAAACAGAAGCAGCCATCACTACGAAGCGTCCTCATCTTTGTTTGTGTGCCACCAGCGTTCTGACGCCAGCCATCCCAGCTCGTCGCCGTGGCACCCGTCTCTCCTCCCCGTACACGCACGAGGAACCCAACCAGGAGGACAGAGACGGGAGGAGAGGAGGGAGACCATTTTCGCCGCGTCCGTGTCCGAGTCCAAAAATAACAAAGAACAAAGAGATAAATGAGGGAGTTTTGAACACAGACTAGCGGGTTTTGGCAGCCCAGGCGGGGGTGTCAGGCGACAGGAGGGGACGCATGGAGGGATGGAGAGATGGAGGGAGGGGAGAGGAGCGAGAGAGTGCCCGTCCACACATCTGTCCACACAGCACGGGGTTCCAGAGACCGCCACAGACGCACGGGCTTAACCTTCTCTTCCCCCACCACCTGTTCATTAGCATTGGCCCCCCCCATCGAGACCACAGCCATTTTACACTCCTCCTCTAGCTCGTTCTATTGCTCCCTTGTTTTCTCTTTCCCTCCCTCTCTCTCCCTTGTTCTCTTTCTGTCATTGTGTCTGGCTTCCTCGTTTCTGGGCATCTCTTCTGCTTTCTCTTTACTCACTTTCTCTTTAATTCCCCCCCCCTCTCTCTCTCTCTCTTTCTGGTCTATTGATGGTTAACCTGCGGTGTAGATGTATAGATACATTCTCATTGTCTATTGAACAGTAATCTACCTGATTATGCCTATGTTTAACCAGGCTGGCCAGCTCATCATTGCTAAGGAGCCAAATCTGTTGGAGGGAAGAAAAAAAGGTTGATGAATTGTCTGGTGATCGCCCTATTTTACCCCACTACGGGGGTAATTTGAGCATTTCATCCCTCTTGGCCCATTTCAGTCTTACAGATTCATCAAGAAAAGCGAAAAACTGTTTTTATCTCGTAGAAGTATGCCAGAGAATGTCCTTGGAAAGCAATCATGCAAACAAAAGGAACTAGCTACACTGGGGTCTGAAACTCCCCAGAATTCAAACATGCCCGTTATTCAGTTTTAAGATTATTAAATGCAACATCTCTACAAAACTGCTAATTTACAGACTTGTATTTAGACTCAACTTGACCATTTGTGCAGCTGAGTTGTAGCCGGCTCTATTTAACAGTGAATTATTATTATTTGTAAACTAGAGTGAAACAAATGAGGAGGGGGTGAGATGATGTGTCTCTCCGCTCTGCCGTCATGTTCACGGCAAGCAGGGCAGAGCTGCAGGGGCGGCTTGTTGACTGGCGTTCTGCTCTCTCGGGCTCCGCAGAACCCCACAACATTCTTTTAGACTCTTTAATTGCTTTTTCACGGTGCCCAGATGATGATAAGGATGACTCGGTGACAACATCTCAATTTCTCCCCCCACTGAACGCCTCCCCCACACCCTCCCTCTTTCGCCCTCGTTTCAATCATCCACTGGCTCTCTCTTTCACTGTCTCTCCCTCTCTGCTCTCTCTCTCTCTCTCTCTACTCTCTCTCGTCTCTCTCTCTCTGTCTCTCTATCTCTGTCTCTCTCTCTCTCCTCTTTCTCCCACTCCCCCTCTCCCTCTCTCACTCTCTCTCTCTTTCTCAACGCCACTCACCGGTTACTCATATTAAATTTCATTTCCTATAAGCCGGTCGATTTCCGTATCTGATGGCGTCTCAGTTGGTTATCCATGCATGCTGCTATCACACACAAAGCTCCTCCTCCCAGATAGCACCGAGAGACAGACACACAGGCCTGGACTTCCATACCTAATGCAAAGCTACTGCTGGCTCCATAAACAGCTCAATACCCAGGTAATGCTGCTAAATGGAGCTTCTATATTCACAGGTGAATAAGCACCACTATAGCTCATATACGTGATCTGAATTATATCAATTCCTGATCTGGATCTGATTATATTACCTTTACATGGGAAACCATACTGCTAAACAGTGTTTTGCCTGAACCATATTGACAGTTCATTTGACCCTATAAAGACAGACTGAACTGGCCTGGGTTCAGTCCCACTTTGTCTCTCAGCCCACTGGCCAACCTTAGAGCGGGTCCACACCTGTTCTGGGATCAGAGGCTGATGTTACACCAGGACACTCTGATAACCGTCTGGAACCACAGGAGACATCAGAAGTGTAACCTGAGAATAACTTCAAGCACATGTTGTAAATGCATTGTGAAAGATGTGGCAGGTCTAACGTCACTAGGATTGGAAAGAGGGAGAGAGAGAGAGAGAGAGAGAGTGAGAGTGAATGAGAGTGAGACAGAGACGGAGACAGAGAGAGCTTTTCTTGAGCTCTCCAAACTAATGAAATCCTTTCCGAGAGGTTCCCAGCCTTTTCTTTTAGCTGTTCTGCCTCTTCAGACTTGAGAATGGGTGGGTTGTGTCAACATCCTCAGGTGGACACTGCAATATTACAAAGAAAGTCAGAGAGCTAAAGAAAAAGGGATACACTAGCTCTTTATTGCTACATGGAAGCTTAAAGAGAAACATTTCCTTTTCATTTTTGCTCTTGAAAAATGATATCTGAACTAGTGTATGAAAGCTAAGTGAGTTAGAGGCCTTGCTTCCACAATCTACTTAACAGTAAATAAACAAGTCATATAGCAATTACAGCTCTGGTGAACACATAACAGTAAACATGTAAAGCTTTCAAATTCTGAACATCTTAGATAAGCTAGTTATTTGACAAGGTTCCCATTGTTAAAAGTGTTCAAAGGTCTCTTTCACAAACACCAAGGTCCATAAAACTCAACAGCTCGTTAAGCTGCACGATAGAATACTCACACAGTAAAGCTACTGGTGTGAGGTTTGTTCAAAGATTTTCAGGATTGATTATCATATTTTTGCTTCATCTTCTCCTCGTCATGTTCCCTCCCTCCCTGTAGTATCTTCTTTGAAGTAGTTAACCAGATGAATGGTTAACTGGATCTCTCACGGTTGGGTTGACTAGGGCCAATGAGCAACCTTTTTTATGAGCAACTTGTTTGAAGTAGGCTGGTTCCCATCATGGTGTTTATGTGTTAGGGCAGGTTATGAGATTGAACCTGAGCAATAGTCATTAGACACCCTTATGGGGTAACAGCCTGAATAGCAGCACCAGTGGACTGTTTACCAAACAACATTTAATGTAACCTAGTGCATGAGGGGAAATAACCAAGATCTAAACCTGCCAAAAGTCAAAACATCAGAAGTCTTATTAATCCAAGATTTGATCAGAAGGCTCATTAAACCCTCCCTAAACATTCTTGTGATATCCAAGAGCTTCAGCTGTGTTGGGGGCTGACAACGTTCCTGATGGTCTTCACGGCAGGATCCCTCTTTCTCTCCACCCTGCAGAGGCAGAGGTTCAGAGGGCAGTGGGCTGTCTGCTGTAAAGCCGGCGGCAAACACCTTTCATATCTTCACTTCATGTAACTGCGAATCCTATCTGCGGTGTTTGTCTTCTCCATATTACTCTGCGGTTATCTTGGAGACGAGGGCGGGCGGAGGGAACAATCGATGCGAGCAGCGATACAGAGATGAAAGGAATGCGTTCTCCTGCGCTGAGAGCCTTCTCCTCAGAGATGGGAGGACAGGAGGCGGGAGAGAGGGGGGAGATCAATAAGGTGTGTTCACGTTATTATTAACTGAACGTTCCACGTCGATAGCTTGTTGGAACTTGGGGTCTCTGCAGAATCAATACGTGGTCTTTTTAGAAAATGGGTTCTGTTAGGGAATAGAGAGAGCCCTTGCAGGCATTGCTAGTGAAGAGATTATCTTATTGGGCTTCCTTTCTGTCACAATCCATTGAGCTGGTTGCCTCATAGTCAGTGTAGTGCTGCATTGTGTCTTTTGTTGTACATTCATCTTTGACTCTTTGAGGACAGTGGACAGCGGAGGTGGAATGGACTTGTTGTGCAGTTGTGTTATGTTGTGTTCACCTTGTTCCCCATCTTTTCTTTCTCTGTTTGGATTAATTGAATTTTCCCCTGACAGCCTCTCTGTGGCATCTCTATTACAACACACACAGACAAACACAGCCCTTCATTAATTAGCTGCTTCGTTGTCTTTTAATTATACATGTGTCTTATTAGGCTGCCCACACAGTCATGTGACCCACACAGTCATGTGGCCCACCCATACACACACTCTCCTGATCTACCACGGATGGAAGCATACACACACAGGCACGCACACACGCACACACACACATACACACCTTTCCCAGGAATCAACACTCATGGGGGACCTTTAAACTTCCACCTGCACATTATGACTGTAATAAAGCTGTTATCAGCCCATGAAAGAGATGGCAAACAGGTGACTGTGGGTTCTGATATGTCAGCAGCACAAATTAACCACCTCCCTTTTCCCTGCCTGTAGACTTCCTTGCTCCCTCTCTCACCCCCCACCCCCACCCCCAGCCCCCCACCGCCCCATTTCTGCCTCCATCCCTCCTTCCTTCACTTGCTACCCTGCTATGAGAACTGGGAAACGTCAGCCGGTGGATTTTTACAGCTCTCCAAAATCGTTATTGGCAATTAGCGTTCGTCAGGGACGACGGCAGCTGCTTGTAATTACAGGTAGCCCCTCATTACTTCCCCGTGTTGAGGAAGAGAGAGGGAGAGAAAGGGAGGGAGAGAGAGACATTTAGAGAGAGGGGGAGGCAGAGACTGAGGAAGAGAGAACATGAGCCTGAGCCAGTGTTTATATTTATTTATATATTTCTCTACCTGGGATGTTGAGCCACAGACAACCACTGTGGTAGAACCATCACAGGTGCAGGAACAGTGGAGAGGAGGAGGACAATTCACTGTAAACACACAACATCACTCATACAGCCATACAGGTATGGGTGGTACAGTAGTACTGTGTATGAAATATGTGTGTGTGTGTTTGCTGAGATCTGCTTGTTTCTGCCTGTGCCACCACATTGCTAAAAAGGCCACTATAAATGTGCTAAAATGTTTTTACTCCCTCCAGCGATCAGAGCTCAGCTCATGTGTGGATGTGTGTGTGTGTTATGTGTGTCTGTGTGTGTGTTATGTGTGTCTGTGTGTGTTTGTGTGTCTGTGAGGTTGATTTGACCTGACATCCTTGCAAACACATCACTGTTAAACTGACCTCCCATGTCTCCCCATGACGTGGGGAGGTGTGTGGGTGGGGGGGGTGTAGAGAGGGGGAGGTGTGTGTGTGTGGGGGTGTGGGGGTGGGGGGGGTGGGGGGGGGTTGGAGGGTGCGTGTGTACGTGTGTGTGTATGGGGGGGGGTGACCTTTTCATACAGGCCACACCTCACCTCAGCGTCCCCCATCCAACATCACTCAAACAGCCATCCCAGGCATTCCTGACTAATCACCTCACCAAAGCCTCGCTTTGGCACTGCCCATGCTGGTATGGGCGTCACTGTTCATCTCAAGGTAATGCAGCTCATTAAAATCAAACACAGACCTGTATTACTGATAGCTAACTTCAGATGTTTCCATCAAAGGATCTCCTCCTCAGATTTATTGAGCATGTTCAACAGTATTATTGGTAACAATGTTTCTAGGATATTTGATTGTTTTATGAGGGGCGTTTGGATATACCCTGGCCAGCGCTGGCAACCTTTCCAATTGAACCTTTCTTTTATGAGGGTTCTATGAAATATGAAATATGGATTATTTTTTCTTTTCGTGTGGCTTCATACCAGAAAACTGTCGTCTCTGCTGAGCTCTGGAGCATGCTGGGTAAGATTGACGTTAATTTGAAGGACTCCCACCCTCACATAGCCAGAATAACCCAACCTTGACATAATGGCAGGGAGAGGTGTGTGCCATTTGATAACTATAAAAGGAGATCTTTCTGAGGCTATGAGGTAAACACATACTTCAGGACGGACTCCTATGAATACCTAATTAATTCCATGTGAATGCATTATATGCCTGAGCAGTTGGGGGTTTGAACAACCCACAGAGCTGCTCGTAGCCTTGGGCAACCGTCGAGCCAATTAACCCAGGGCACCAAACTGTGGAGCGAGTCCACCAGGCCCTAATGTGGACCATGCTTCCACTGAGCCCAGGGACCTGAGCGCCAAGCCTTAGAGGAGGAGGAGCAGGAGGACAAGGAGGTGAAGGAGGGGGGTGAGAAAGAGGTGGTGGAGGAGTGGGATGAGAAGGATGCAGAGGACAAGGAGGGGAGGAAAGAGAGGAAGTTGGGGGATGAGGAGGAGGAAGGGGAAGGAGAGGTGGAGTTAAAGGAGGTAAAAGAGGAGGAGGGAAGGAGAGAAGGGAGGAGAGAAGGATGTGAGGCTTCCAGTCGGGCCTGTGTGAGTGTTTAGCCCTCTAGACAGAGTTCAGCTCTGATTACATGCAAGACCTCCATGTTGGTGCACACAGAGGACACGCTTCTAGGAGCTAACACGATCCTCTTAACCTCATGCCAGTTTCATATGGCTTACTGTTCTTAGAGGACAATAGCAGCTTTGGTCGGCTCTGTCTTTGTTTCCCAACAAAGAGGCGTCTGCATCCGCCTGTCATTCATGTATATGTTTCAAATAAATGTTTTTTAACCATCCCTTGATAAGAAATTATAAATAATTAGGTTTTTAATTATGGAGCATACACAGAAAGCATATAGGCCAGTCATGTAATTTATAAGAGTATAGCACTTGTCTTTCATGCAGGAACTGTCGTATCAACTATCATTCCACTGGGCGTCCCCTCAGGATACAGACTGAAGTTCGGAGGCTTTGGCCATTGCATCGGTCCTGATATTCCTACAAACAAAGTAGCTATTGAATACCCAACGTTCTGGCAGGGAAATAGTTTGCATTTGCGACGACTCTCGTTTCCACTGTAGCTCTTCCAACGCAAATACAAAGGACAACTGTCACACCGAAACGGGAGGCGAAATGACGAAGAGACTTTTTATTCATCCTCTCAGGCTGCTCCCTCGTTTTATTTCTTGCCATGAAAAGTTGGAACTGAATGAGAAACGGAGCTTTAGAGTAAGATATCAAGTGTATAACGATTTAACAGATGGAATTGTGACTAAATGAGCAGCCGATGCATGGATATGATTAATTCACTGAGATGTGAATTGTTGAATTTCGATTTTTCTTCTTTTGTATATCTTCCATGGTGTAGTCTGCCATCGTTCATTTCATATAAAAAGTGATTTTTATATGTTGTTTTGTTCACAAAAATATAGCATGTAAACAAGGAAAAACATTAGTGTCAGAAGCTACAATTAGTTTAATGCTTAGAAAAGTAATAATTAGAAGAAGATCCTAAGTACCATTGAATTGTATAATGTAAAACCCAATAATCTAAAAAATGTACAAATTAATCAATCACAATTACAAAGTGATGGCATTATCCTAGCATTGGTGTCACACAAGTGTCTCAGCCAATGAGATGTAGTCACCTGTAAGCCTCTCCAGACACTGGCATGAACTTTCATGTTAGCTTGAGCTTCTTCCTAGTCTGGAGCTGTAAAGTGAGGTGTGTTGTCCTCCTTGCTCCTGGTACTGCAGTGTTGCATTTTATAACGTCGAGTCAGATTTCATTTACTAGGTCTTTCATCTGTTTTACCTCAGTGAGGCAAAGTATGTGCTCCCACTGTGTGTGTGTTTTCTGAGTGTGTGTGCGTGTACTTGTGTGTGTGTGTGGAGCTCCCTACCCTGAGCTATTATGTGGAGACAGCAGGTATAATATCTGCAAACCTTTGCTGCTGCGTGAGATAAGTAATGGTCTGGAGATGTTACCTTTATCTGTGGTCGCACTCCTGCAGCTGCGGCTGTGTGTCCTCCTCCTCCCCTCTCACACACACACACACACACACACGCTGAGGTGCACAGGTGGGTCACCGTGTGTGTGTGTGTGTGCATGATTCACCCCTCCTTATGTATTTGCTACACACAAAAGTGGTTATGAAAAACCAGATAGGGGCCAGACTGACACATTAATTTCCGTGGCGACGGCGACGGCGGCGGGGGAAGCGGAGGTAGGGTTTAAGCTGCTTTACCACCGCCAATCCCCCCCGAACGACAACACCGGGAGGGACGAGAGCCTGGGCCACTGGGGGCATCCCATCATGCACCGGGAGAGAAGAGATGGAGAGGACAGTAGAGGATAAGAGAGGAGGGGGCGTGATGAAGGGGAGGAGGAGGAGGAGGAGGAGGAGGAGGAGGAGTGTGATCTGGTCGGGAGGGGGGAGAGAAACAGAGTGACATAGAGATGGAGGATAGAGAACAAAGATGAAGGGAAAGGAGAAACATGGTTAGAGAGAGAGAGAGATAGCCCCGGCTCCGTGGGAGGTAAAGCCCAATCATTTATAAAAGGTAAATGCTGTCAGGACGCAGGGCGTTTAAAGGCTCTGCGCTGCAGGTGTGATTTATGATCTCACTGCAGGGTGATAAATCACACAGCCTTTGTTTCCAGAGGAAAACCCACACACTACCGCTCTCCCCGAACTCTCCTGCTTCCTCCTCCTCTGCTCCTCTTTCCTGCTCCTCCTCTCCTGCCTCCTCCGCTCCTCCTCGGCTCCCAGCTCCTTCTCTCCATCCCTCTGCCTTCGCATTCCTGCATTGATCCTCTGCATTTTCCCTCTCCTCACCGATCCTTGCCTGACTCGTGTTTCTGCAGACACGCGGCTCCAGAAGGCAGAGTGAGGGAGAGCAGCCGGAGGAGAGAGATGGATGGATGGAGGAGGAGGTGAGACAGTGAGGGAGAGAGGAGAGGAGGCGGCCCGAGAACGCAGTTTGTCAACAGAGCAGTGGTGTTGTGTCTGGAAGGAGTGTGTCGCGTGCGCGGTGGAATCGCTGATCTGAAGAACGCCCACACACACACCCACATTTAAAGCAGATTGATCGTTTCACATTCTCAGGATACTTTCTCATGCTCCACGCTGGCCCGTCTTTCAGAATCAGTCTCTTTTCAACATAAAGATCGCCTGGCATTTGAGTCAGAACAATCACTCAGACAGTAGACACAGTCCTAGCTTTAACACTGCTGGGTAGCTGGGCCTGAACTTCAGGCCTGTTGGGGCCCAGAGCTGGGCCAGCAGAGCATACATAGCCTGCATTGACACGGGGACCCTGGGTGGGAGGGAGCGCTCCGTAGCGAGGTCACTCCCTCCTTGTCACACATGTGACATCACATTGTCAGCATTCCCCGATGGCCATGGTCAAAGACTTCTGTTCTCTCTGAGACATGCACATCTGGTGGTGCGGTGTAAGAAAAGCATTTCTTTTGCTGACGTACAAGAACTAGGTCGGGGGTCAAACACTGTGCATTCACTATTCCCAGCGTCAGGGGTCAAGGCGAGGCCTCTTGGTGGGATGCTGCATGTGACACACACAATGGAACACACACACACAAATGCACACACACGTACACACACACACACACACACACACACATAAAGACCTTTGTTCTCTTACATTGCTTCCCCTCAACAAGATCAACTGAGAGTGGATGTCAATGGTTTGACCCGTGCTGACTGCATTAATAGATCCACTTTATTCTAATGTTGTACAGATGTCCAGCTAAACGTGTCGGAGTGTAGGTTTGATTCGACATCATTGTTTCTGTAAAACGGAGATGGCGTGGGTGGCCATGAAGTCCATTTAACAATGTATACTGTGTGTTCTGAGCCCATAATGAATCCTCAGAGCACAGTCCTGCCTCGAGAGATGTCGAGAGATCAGCAGTTTATGCATTGAACGCGTCGTTTCAGTGATGCAAGAAAGGCAAGGAGTTATCAACTGAGAAATACATGCAAGGTGACTCAATAAGTCGTGATGCTTTTATTTATCTTTTAATGTCTTGCTCTCCGCTTAGTCACCGACTGATGCTTTGCAACACAGCACAAGAGCACATCCCGTGGACTAGCCAATCACTGCTCACACCTCACAGTATCACTTCTTCTACTAAGACGTTCCCTCTCTGACTTTCATCTGATTCAACAGAAACCAATTGTATTTCTGAGAGTGCTTTCATTGCACTCCACTCAATACATAATGTGAGCATAAATCACCTAGCACAGGATGGTTGTACTCTGCACTGTGTTCTTAGCGTGTTTGTGTGGTGTGCATGTGGTCATGTGGTGTGCATGGTCGTGTTGTGTGAGGTGTGTGTGTGTGTGTGTGTGTGTGTGTGTGTGGAGAAGAAGATAGAGCTGTGACAGGGAACACCGCCTGACCTGAATAGCTACTGCTATTCTGATTTCCCAGAAGAGCTCCTCTCTGGACTGCACCCGTGTTTGATATTCCAGAGGGAGGCCATTAATGCACAGCCTGAACACCCCATCCATATGTATGCTGTTCAAACCTGCCTGACAGGCTGCTCTCATTGGCTCTCTGTCCACTGGAATACAAACGTACAAACATTATACACAGACACAGACACCCAAACACACACACACACACACACACACACACACACACACACACACACACACACACACACACACACACACAGCTCCACCTTGGCCCCAGACAAGCAGGACAGTGTGTGAGGGTAATTATCCAGGTGTCTGTACTGTCGTCAGGAAGCCGCTGGAGGAGAGAGGGAGGCTGAGGTTGTGAACACAATGTCGGCCTGGTTGGGCCATAGCCATTAGTCTGAACGGTGAATTTCTGCTTCCTCTCTGCTGTCACTAGCCTGTCTGTCACCTCGGGCTGTCACCAAGCCCTGTCACCCAGCCCTGCCAATGGAAACGACAAGGAGAAGGTGTGCATGTTTTAGTAGCCATGATGCCCGTGTGTCAACCTGTCTGCTTGGTGACCTGCATGGCAGCCGCTGTCACTCTCTCTGTCCCTCAGTGGCGGGGACATGATCTGCTCTTTCAGCTCCTGGTGTCTCTCTCTTGTCTCTCGCCAGGTAGACGTCTAACAAGTCCCTTGTTACACGTGACCACAACCTTACCCGTGGGACTGGCATCACGCTAACGATCATTTGCGCTCTTGTTATTTTGGAGCTAATTGGCAACTACTTCAATGGAGACTGGCTGCATTTTGGTCTCCGAGAGAAACCCCTTTAAAAAGTATTGGGGGCAGGAACAGTATCTGTCAAAGCACACCAAATATTCCACAGTACACTGTATATTGAATGGATTGCCTTCGACGGAATGCTTGCAAACATGAACGCTATAACATGTTTACCAACTGACGATGTGCAGACTTGAGGAGTGCGTTTCATCAGATGCTCTGCCTGGTCTGATCTACTCCCTCCTGGCCCAGCTCTGTGTTGAACCCATTCTGGTGAATGGACTGCTCCCTCTCTGGTGTGTTGTACAGGTCCAAGGTAAGTTCTCCTCCAGGGTGAATGGCTGCTCCTTGTTCATGTTGAGTGGGGTGAGTCGGCTGTTCTCAGCAGCAGCATCAGCAGAGTCTGTGGGGCCTCTCTCCTCAGGCCCGTTTCAGAGAGACCTTCTGGTCGCGGTCAATATTAAATATTCATACTCACGCTGATAAATATAACTGTGGGTTTGGATGTGAACCCTGCTGTCTTGAGATAACCAGCTTCCCACTGTCCTGAAGTCCCAGGCCCGCAACCCCCTTCCATTGTCTTCATTTAGCTGCGGCCACGATGCTGAGCCATTTTCTGGAACAAATTGTGAGCCTAACTCATGTCACAATACATCCGTCACATTAGGCCGCCCAACGGCGGCGAGGCGAGAGCGAGGCAGGGGAGGATAGAGGCTGGAGATGGGTCAGCAACTCTCGCTTTGAATCCAAGCAGAAAATTAGATTATGACCTTTTGCTATGGGGGGTAGATGTCACAGTGTTCTCTTTGAGAGAGATAAGAGAGGCCTATTCTGTTGTGGCATCCTGAAAATAAAAAAACATATTTCTCCTATGACAGATCTGTCCTTTGGGGGATGCGGAGAACAACCATCCATTCTGGAGGCAAACTATTACTGAATGCTGAAATTCAGAAATGGTGCGCGATAGTCGACTGCTCATTGACATCGGGGCTAGATGAACCACAATAACAATAAGTGGTTTACAAACGCTAAAAACATCCGACATTCAGGAGGATTTGTTTGGAATGAAGCCGCATCTGGTTCTCTGTGTTTTGAGTTTTTATGGTACAAATCAAAAGAGTTTTTGTCTATACTGAACAACAGAGGCTTCAGCTGGATCAGAGAAGAGAGGGAATCAATAGATGGAGCGAGGGGCAGAAATTAATTGAAGAAAAATCTTTTGAGAGACACATACTATTGATGGAATTCATTCTTCGCTTTGTGATATTGCTTTTAAAAGCGTCACCCGGGCATATTATTCTTCTGAAGGTTGTAAAGGAGGGAATTTGACATTTTAAATCGCCACACTTTAGCAGATGGTATTTAGAAGAGCAATAGAATGCACAACTGCCCAAGGTCTACTTATGGAAGATTTAAAAAATTCTTCCATTTAGACAACACCCCTAGCTTTGATAGAAAAATACATTTATTGTTGATAGATTCTTTGATAACCTTCAAAACGTCAACTACCCACCGAAAGCTTTTAAAAGTTTCCCCTATTTGCCTGCAAGGACAAAGAATGTTCTCAATCCTGATACATACAAAAACCTCAGCTCTTGTTCAGGCACACGTTGTGAAAGCTGGTTAAGGTCCAACCCAATCTCCCTGGTTCTGTCTCATTCCAAAGCTCTACCTTGGGTCTATCTGCAGTCAGAACTGGCTTTTTAGTGGCGACGCCAGCCCACATATAGAAAGCGATCATCTTCAGTTCAAAACATAGGGATTCATCTTAGGGCTGTGGGCTGCCCCCTCCCTCCTCTATCTGTCTCCTCTGGGTCTGGGGAGACCAAATTACAGCCTCGCTGGAGGTGCAGGAAACAAATGGGTCTAGATATAATGGTTATGGCCTCGGGGCTGTATTCCTGTGAGGGAGAAAAAAGGAGATTAGAGTGGAGGTGTGAGCTCGCAGTGCGATTTTCCTGCTTTTTAATGGATAAAAGTGTTTTTCTCTTCTTTTTTTTGACTCCCACTTTGCTTCTGCTTTGGCCATCCATCTATTTCTGTTCCCTCCTCTCTTTCTGTGTCTGCTTTTCTTTCTTTCTGCTCTCTCTCTGTTCTCTCTGTTCTCTCTGTTCTCTCTGCTCTCTCTCTCTCTCTCTCTCTCTCTCTCTCTCTCTCTCTCTCAATCCCTTTCTCCCCCTCCCCCTATCCCTCTGTCCTCCCTCACTTGATCCTTACACCTACGTGGTACAGATGGTTTCATTTTATACCAGATAAAACCACATTTGGTGGAACTGATTAAACAGGGGAACAACATCCCCATCTGCCATTTATTCTGGTTGGAAATTGCTTGGGCAGATGCTGACATCTTTGGAGATGATTGATTCACCTCTGTCTGGTCTGGCAGGGCCAGAGGGATCCTTGGTGGGCTCCAGCTGTCCAGTCACCACTGCCCTCCCCTGTGTCACTTCACCATCGCAACTGCCACCTCAGCCCCAGCCCCACCCTCAGCCCCAGCCCCAGCCTTATCTCCAGCCCCAGCCTCATCCCCAGCCCCAGCCAGCCCGCCAGCCTGCTGCAATCAGTACAGACCCTGATTGGACTTGGGCAGGTGAGAGCAGGACACTTTAATCACGGCAAGAGCCAGGACCTGATCATTCCCTCTGTGTGCTTTCACATGTCTGTGTGTGTGTTTGTGTGAGTGTGTGTTTTTGTGCGTGTGTGTGTGTGTGTGTAAAGAATGTCACGGTTCCAGACATGGCATATGCCACAACATATCGATCAAGATTCTGGCGGGGGTTAGAGAGATAGCCATTGTCAAAATTAACATGAACAATCTCAATTAATTATAAAACTAATTTCATCCCATTCTAGAGTTAAATTAATTAAGGATGCCTGTCTTTGTATTAATTGTTGTGTTTTTGGCACAGTAACATACAGTGGCATAATGGGTAGACTGTGGACCAGTGTCATTGAACTGCAAACACACTTGGCTGTGGCTGGTTGAACTGCAGTTGTGCAATATCCGTAGAATACCAATAAGGCCTGTATAATTATATATTCAACACAACTTCCATCCAATCAACATTTATGGTGTCCTGCCCGTAGAATTACACTGTCCTCCACTAAATTGCTTCTGCATCATCACTTGTAAACACTCAAGCATTTTAAGATGGAAACTCTTTGCAAGTACCATCAAAGCCAGTGGTGTGTGTGCTCGAGTGTGTGTGAGTGTACGTCTCATAAAAATTGCTGAGTTGGGCTCTTCAATGCAATCAGGCTTCGGTCGCAGCTCATATACTTGGTTTGATGATAACCGAGAGATGGAGGGAGACAGATCGAGGCTGATGGATGGAGGAGGGTAAGAGATGGAAGGGGGCTGATGGAGGGGAGAGAGACGGACAGAAAAGAGGTGGAGGGACAGATGGAGGGTACAAGGTGGAGAGAAGAGAGACGGAGGGAGAGAGACGGAGGACTGCCGCATGTCCAGAGAGCAGAGCCATGATTCAGCCTGAGGAGGGGGTGTGAATCATGGCGTTGGGGGCAGGGGAACGAGGGATGGTGGAGGAGGGGCCCGGGGAGAGGGGAAGGATGGAGGAGGGAGGGCAGTCCCTGGAGACTGAGATCCATCAGACGGCGTTGGTGTGCCTTCATCTCTCTGCATCGACCCCCATGGCCCTCGCCATCCTCCATCCCTCTCTTTGCCTATTTTTGCTGGCTCCTTCCCTGTCTTTCATCCGACTTGTCATTCTAAATCAGAAGCCTCGTCCCTCTCTCTCTCTCTCTCCTCTCCCTCTCTCTCTCTCTCTCTCCTCTCTCTCTCTCTCTCTCTCTCTCTCTCTCTCTCTCTCTCTCTCTCTCTCTCTCTCCCTCCCTCCCTCTGACGTGCTCGGCTCAGACACCCATGTGTGCTCGGGGCCGAGGAGATTCAAATGCAATTCCAATCTGAATGCACACTGTGACCCTCTCCTCTCTCTGCTGGCCCCCATCCCCAGCCCCAGGCAACTCATTCCACCTCTCCTCTCTCCTCCACCTTCGCCCGCTCCACCCTTCCATCACCGCGGCAGGGCCCCGATATGCGGACGGGTTCCCAAACACATTTCTTCCCCCACAAGAGAAGAGAAGCCCCTCTCGACGAATGGGAAGCCTTGTTCAATCAGCTGTCGACATTTGGCATTAGTCTCCCACACGGCTGAGTCTGTGTCCTCTCGTTCTGCTGTGTCTCCGTGTGCCTCTTCACAGGGTCTGGTTCGACATGTCACGACACCGCAGCTTTTCAAGAGCGTCGCGTCACCCACATCCCCACCGCAGGGCTTTCACTACGGACAGACGGAGGTTAGAAGAAAAACAAGTAACAAACAACCTTATCTCTCTCCACACTAGTCTTCGTTAAGACACCCCATTAAGCCTCCCCTGGCATTTGCATATTAATTGCATTTGGCTCGTCCTCTTCCTTTAAGGTGGCTGTTTATAGCCACTTTATTTCCTTTACAAGACTCAAGCGTCCGCGGGGGACCTCACCTGCACCAAAGACAGGAATTGGCTTCTGCAGGAAATTGCTTTAACTTGTGCGTGATTGAATTAGCACCCACACACAACTCTGTGTTACGGGCCTTGAGGGCAAACAAACAAACAGTCTCAGTCCGTGGAGACTCTCTCCCTGAAGAGAACCAGTTTCCTCAGATCACAAGTTGCCCACTTGAGAAAGAAATATCTATATTTAATCATATCCGATAGATATTGGAGATTGTTCTGAATTGACGTCACCCTCGTGCCCTCGTCCATTTCCTAACACCTTCTCATTTCATTTCATTGCTCATTCATGTGCATTGCTGTTGTTCTCTGCAGTGGAGATCAGCGTGTGGTTCAGCGGTTATCTGAAACAGTGTTTGATAAAACGAGAAAGTTTTAATTACTGTCTAGGTAGGGGCTGAGGGAACATCTGGAGATTGTGTTGCGTGGTGATTCTGCTTCTTTCTGAGAGCGCTACAGTGAAGTATGTCTCTGGTGAATGCCGGAGAGGCAGTTTCATCCATACTTTCATGTCACAGGTGAGTGAGCATTCTCTCATTTGTGTTTTTAGAAATATAAGGCCGTATTGGAACAGTTGTATCTCATAATGTGTTTAATCAGATGGCGTATTTCAATGGAAGAAAATGCATTACCTCCAAAATGTTACGGTTTATCGAGACTTCATCGCCTAATCCGATCTGTGATTTGAATCACAGAACCGTGATATGACTGCCATGAAAACGATCATAATACCAGGGAACATTCCTGCACCGGTTGGGAGGTATGGGATGGGGGGGTATTTCAACAACCCGTGAAGGAACTGACTTCAATCAGACCACCAGTTAGTAGGGGCCTCTTATTCATGCCTATATTGATCTCCCGTGGTAAACCTGATTGATCCACGGCCTGTTAGAGCTCCCTCTGTCTCAGTGAATCCTGCTGCTCCCCGGGGGGGCTGCGGCTGAAACACAGCTGATTAGACTCGGGGACGGAGAGGGACGGATGGGGGGATGGAAGGACGGATGGGGGGATGGGGACGTGGGGCCGTGGGGGTGTGTGTGTCAGGGGGTGGCTGTCATCGCCTCTCCCTCCTCTGCGACCATTAGCTTGCAGCCATGTGACCATGGGTCCACGGCGTGGTGCCTAATGCCCCCGCCCTCTCCACTCTGGCGAGGATAATGAGGGAGAAGTAGCCTGGAATAGTGCTGGAGCTCATTATAGCTCACTGTGCAGCAGCACACTGCCATCAAAAACCACCCCAGCCTCCAGCCTCTCTGCTCCCCCTCCCCCTGTCTCCCTCCCCAGTCTCCGTCCCAAGCCTCGGTCCTCCCTCATGCCAAGCGCTCCTCCAGCCCTCCATCACCAACCCCCCTAAGGGAGGTAGAGGCTCCCATTAGGGAATTCATTATGAGCAAGTTCCTCTTGACATGGACGCGGTTCTGACTCCTATCCACCTAGCCAAGACAGTCTGAGTCCTCAGAATCAGAGCTTGTTTGGGGGGTAGGGTGACAATGTGCGTGTCCCTGTGTTGTTGTGTGAGTGTGCATGTTTATGTGTGCCTGTGTAGGTGTGTGCATGCTAGCTCTGAGCCTGTTTTGTATGTTGCGCATTGTGTGTAGCACGTGTAGCAAGGTGCCCGTTTGTGTATTGTGTGTGTGGCAGGTGTAGTAGAGTGTCTGTGTGTGCATTGTGTGTGTACTGAGTGTGTAGTAGGGTCCCTGTGTGTGTGCCGTGTGTGTACTGTGTGTGTACCGCGTGTGCAGGCTATAATGTGTTTGAGGAGAACAGGCACATGATGGGACATAGGGCTGCTCTCCCGCAGATGCAATTAGGCTAAATGGGATTAAGCCTATCACATTTCAGACAGCCAGGGCCCCACAGCCACCTGGGAACCAGACTGAAGGAGGGAGAGAGAGCAGAGGGAGGAGAGGAAAAGGACGCAGGATGGGAGAGAGGTAGACCAGGGATGCGGGGAGGGAGCAGGGGAGGGTGGAGAGGAGGACGAGGTGGGGGGATGGGGGGATGCAGGGTTGAGGGTTAGAGCAGGGAGGAACGACGGGCGGGATGAAAGAAACGGGGATGGATGGAGGACGGAGGCCGTTCGTAGAGGTCTTTGGAGTGCCAGCGACATTTCACGTTTTCTTATGTTTGTAATGCAAGGTGTGTCTCTCACTCTATTTCTTCTCTCTCTCCCTCTCTCTCTCTTCCTCTCTCTCTCTCTCTCTCTCTCTCTCTCTCTCTCTCTCTCTCTCTCGTCTGTCTCTCTCTCTCTCTCTCTCTCTCTCCCTCTCTGGCTAAATGTCAACATCAACAGAGAATAGAAGGGAGGGTGGCCTGACATTTCCACACCGGGTGATTTAGCCTCTATAGATTTAGTCTCCCTGGTCTCTCTGTAGAGGTCCTGGACTGGGGAAGAGGACGTTCTGTAGCGTGGCTGACGGTATAGAACCATTAGTGCTCTAGAACGTCCATTATGCATTCAGTCACATAACACATCTCCACACGTTATGTAATGATTCTCAATGATTCTATTCATTGCTTCCATCTTGATAATACAAGAGGTATTCGAGCTAGAACTGGAAAACAAATTCAACAAACCTCTCGGTGTCAAACGGTAGCAGTGGATGATACGGGTGTTCCCACTCACTGCAGTATGTGTCTCTCTGGTGTGAACTGGAACTGTGTTACCCTGCGGCCTGCATCATGAAGGGGGAACCGTCGGCCTCTGGGCTGCAGCCTTGCCGACCAACATGGCCGCGCTCCCAGACTCCCACGCTCTCGCTCCTATTAATCAAGATGGACCGTGCGTTTCCCAGCTCACCTCTCAGCCTGCCGGTGCCAGCTGTGTTGGGACAAGCCCTGTCTACGTCGGCGGCCTCATAAACATACAAACACGCACACACACACACACACCAAATAGACACACACTTAACTATTGTTCCTCTCATTGGTGAACAAGTGACCTGTGGCAGCTGTTCAAATGCAGCGTCCTATCTGGAGCTGGAGGAGGAGAGTGCTTCCTCTTCAGCTTCTGCTGTCTGACATACAGCCTGGACTGTCGTGGGAACCCAGGTCAGAGCAAGGTTGGACTGGGTCTTAATCCAAACAGCCCTGTGATATGTACTAAAATGTCTTGTGGCTGCTAATGTTTGGTTCAGGAAGTACATTATAGAAGACTTACAGGAATATCTTTAGCTTCTCGCGTCCGTGGGTGTAATACATTACACTTAGCAAAGAGCACATTAGTCTTCCTGCTCTTGACACCGGATGATTTGAAATCCCATCGCTCATGACCGTGTCTTTTCCTCGGGAGGGAAGGGGCTCCTTGAACGTGCGAGGAGCGGGATCGGGTGGGCTGATAGTGTGTCATGGTCGGCAAATAATTTCTGGGTGCGAATGGACTGCTCTTAACGATGAGGAATTAAGAGGGCGCCGCAGACCACCACGAGAGGACAATATGCTGCCGGACGACAGACCACACAACCATGGCTACCCTAGCTGTGATAGGATATGGCCCATTAATTACTGAATTTGCTGACGTTCTGACAAATGGCGTTGTCCTAGTCCTCACGCCCGTGACTTTTACAAGGCCGACTGGTCAGAAACTCAGCATTTCTATGCTTCCATTCCCTGCACATCTGCAGGATTTCCAACCGGGGCCTGCACTTTTTAAAGCCACATAGACTAGACTGCTCTTTACTGTCAGTCTCTCTCTCTCCTCTCTCTCTCTCTCCTCTCTCCTCTCTCTCTCTCTCTCTCTCTCTATCTGCAGTGTGCTTGCAGTTGGAAAAAGTAAGCCAAGCACCCATTTAAGCTGATATCATTTACACACACTAAGTCCCAGCCTTCACCCAGCCAGAGCCTAGGGAGAGCAGAGTGGCAGGCAGCTCCTCCTCAGCATGCATGTGTGTGTGTGTGTGTGTGTGTTGTGTGTTTGAGTGTGTGTGTGTTGTGTGTTTGAGTGCGTGTGTGTGACTGCGTGTGTGGGAAAGGCACAGAGAGGCGACAGTGTGTTGTGTTTGCTCTGCTGTGGACAGGCTGCCGCCCTGACGTCCATGTGGTCAACTGAGCCCCAGGGAGACAGCCAGGATGAATTGTGGGTAGAGGCCCACGGTGTGTTTAGAACACCTGGCGAGGGGGTGGACGGGGAGGGGGGGGGGTGCCAAAGAAGGGGGATGAGGACTGGGAGGGATCACCACCAGCTATTTCATCAAAATATTTACTACTGCTTTCTTAAAATATACTCGTAGTCTACTTTCCTGTACAAGACCCAGGTATTTCAGTAGGTGTGCTTTTATTAGAAAATAGTGGTTAGTAGGGTTTTACAGCTGGTGTGTGTTTATGGGTGTGTGTGGGTTTGTGGTTGTGTGCGTGGGTGGGTGTAGTCATATGTGTGTGCATGCGTGTGTGTGCATGTGTGTGTGTGCATGCGTGTGTTTGCATGCGTGTGTGTGCATGCGTGTGTGTGCATGCGTGTGTGTGCATGCGTGTGTGCATATTCAGAGACAATACAAACCACCTACTGAACATATCACAACAATTACCAGCTAATTGTGCTAATGCATCAATACCTAAAAAAGATACCATAAAGTTCATTATTGCCTATACTAGTAATAGCTCACTAAACTAAAGAGCCCCCAGTGAGTGGAGGCAGGCAAGAGGGCCTCCCATATATCAGACAAATGCTCAGAGCACACTGTAAATAATGGCTCCATTTATAAGTCAAACAGAAGGTGGTCAAAGGGTGTATTTCTATGGTATTTTATTCGCCCCCCCCCTCCCCCGTTTCCCTGCTTGGTGTCTGGTGCACAGTGAGCTGTGAGGAAAGAGGGATGGAGGGGAAATGGAGGAACAGAGGGAGGATGGAGGGAAGGATGGAAAGAGGGAGGGATTGAGCGAAACAGGAACAAAGGGAAGGAGGGAGGGAGGAGGGAGAATGGAGAGACGGAGTGAAGGAGGGAAGGTTGAGGGAGGGAGAGAGGGACGGATGGAGGGAAGGATGGAGGAACTAGGGGGACAGAAGGGATGGAGGGACGGAGGGGAAGCTATGTGGCTGGTTCTGGGGCGTCGGGCTGGTTAATGACAGTCCCAAAAGATCTATGTTAATGCCAGCTGCTGCGCTGGCCACTGTAAAAGATGCTAGCAATTAGACCTTGCACTTAAAACAAGGTGAGTCAGGACCTTTTAATGGAGCGCTGTTCCTGTACTAGATCCCACACATGTGGCTGCTTAGGCTGAAGCCAAACTGTGGAGGTCTGCAGCGGCCATGCATGGAGTGAATATGCACTCCAAATGACTGAGGTGGGTGGTAATTTAGCAGAAATGTGCAGAGGAGAGTTTTAAAACTCCTGACCTCAGTGCTTTTAGCTGTAGCCTCTTTGTTTTTGTCATTTTGAAGAATAACATGTTTTTTTTTCTTTCAAAATGCGTGTGTATACAATGCTAACATAACAGAAACACAGTGATAATAATATCACACACAGTCATAGTGAGGGTGCTCCATCAAATGTTCAGTTTAGAGCAGGGGTGGAGACCAACTGTGTTATATACATCAGGGGCTTAGCCCAAACCTAGGACCTTGTGTAGACTAGGTTGTGAGCTTAGATAGGGACTTCCACAGGACATTACGTTTGGCTCATATTGTTATATATGCTGAAAATGACGACCAACATTTTAACCTAAAAGAAAAATTCTAAAGCTCCGCCCATGGTTTTGAGGTGGACAGCTTGACCACTGTGCAAAATAACAGTAAACATCAAAAAATACTCGCTCAACCTAATCCCGGAGGCGTGACCCTGAGGGCCAGCCGCCACCAGCCCCCGCCCCACAGACGGCCCTCACTGGAGCAGATCAGCAGGAGAGCAGAGGTTAACAGGAGGTTATCTCTGCTCTAGTCATCCTCTCATCTCAGACCTTGGTGCTGCTGGTGTTGAACTGCTGTGTTTAGACTGGTTCACCTTGGTCTCCAGACCTAGCTCTGGCAACCTTGTGGTACTTTTGGGGTGATTTGTTTTGGCCTAAGCAAAGATTTACACATGCAAACACACAAGAACACACACAAACACACACATAAACACACATATACACCCACACACAATTTGTATGGAAACATTCAAGTTGTGGCCATGGCATTGGAAAGGCGCGTTATTCAGTTAAAGTGGGAAGACTGATGTAGTGTCAGTTTAATCTAACGTCTGCCATTTCCTTCCTTCCTCTGACCTATACAGTCGAAACACACACACACTCCCCAAGAGTCCCCATACACGCACACACGCACACACACACACACTCCATGCCACACCAGACACAGGGCTACAGTCCATGCCCTTGCCAGAGTGCCCATTGAGGAGCGGTCACATATTTCTGTTAAATAAATGATATCCCTCAACCTGGCCAATATAAATAGATTATCTTGGCTGCATTATCCTTCAACCAGGTGCCTGAGCAGAAAGAACCAACTATATACACTAGCCCAACATCTGCTGTGCTCTGTCTACTACTGTAATGGCTATCCCATCTTCAAGCCAGTCTCTCAGTAATTCTCTGTTCTCATTGGTACCACCCCCCCCCTCCCCCTCCCAGCTGTGATTAAACCACATATAGGCACACAAAGGGACTGTCTGGGGTAGGACAGGCCACATAAGAGGGCACATGACACATTTCTCAATGGCTTTGTACCAGGTGGGGTAGCCTTCAGCCAAACCCCACTCAGAGCCATGGGTGTGTGTTTGTGTGTGTGTGCGCGTGTATGTCTGGAGAGATCTCTCGGTCTGTTGTGCTCACTGAGATAAAGAGCATTGCCGCTGAAACAAACACATAAATATGCATTAATCTGTTCTGCTTGGGCGAATCTGAGGAACTGTCATGCGTCAGATGTAAAGGTCAGTGGCTGCTTGCTGTTAGGAGGAATATCCTGAAGACAATGGCCAGGCAGGATTTGAATAAACTATGCAAGGATTACAGGCAGTAACCTTCAGGGGTTGAACCCGCCCCTCTCCCCTCCCCACAGACAGGGAATTCAATCGGAAACATTATGAATGTATTATATCCCAGGCTTCAGTGGAGATCGCTTCACACGAGTCATATAAATCATGATAGTCAGCCGATGTGGATTTGATTTGGAGTTCATTTTCTACATGTCCCTCACTCACATGATTTATGTTCAGTCTAATATGGTGGCCAGGGATGTTGGAAACCAGGGGATGTTCCCTGAAGGAAAGCATAATTATCCTTCCAAATAATACCATGTATATATGGATGTGATTAAATACTAAAATTCCCTTTGAATGCAGGACACATTGCTTGAACTTTTCTGTAAACACATCGACACATCTCCTGAAAACCATAAATAGGGTCCAGACAATTTCCATGTCATGAAGTCACATGACCCCTCTAATGACATGACAGCAGAGCAGCGTGGCAGGTAAGGGTCTTTCAGGCAGGCAGAGGGGTGACCTTGCTGTTGCCGGTATTGCAGCTCTGTGCAGGGCAGGAGGGGGTGGGTGGGTGTGAGCAGCAGCAGACAGGCCTAGTGAACAGAGGGCCAGCCAGCCCCGGGCAGGTGCCACATGGCAGGGACTTGCTCCTCAGCCGAGGAGACACGGGCCCCAGCCAGCAGCCGGGTCACGGAAGCCTGTGTCCGTGTCAAGTCTGAGAGGGCTCCTCTCACCAGCCTGTTGTCCCCTTCAGAGCTAACGCTAGCGCTTAGCACGTGCCCTGTGTAGATTAAACCATGAAGCTGCCAGCTCTAATTAAAAGTAATAGAGCTTAGCTCTTATTGGATTATTGTGTCAGACATTGATACCTTGTGTACTGTAGTGTGTGTGTACGTGCGTGTGTGCATGTGTGTTTGGGTGCCCTGGTTGTGTGTCTGTGTATGAAACTGTTGTTGTGACTTTGAGTGTGAGTGTATGTCTGTTGTGTTGGGAGTGTGTGTGTTGTTGAAGTTGATTCTATGAATGTTGCTCACATATGGAAATGTGGTTCATTTAGTTCGAAAAATGAGCCTCAAATGGTGTGCTTTAGAGTGAATAGCTAAACAAGAATGTTAGTTTCCAGTAGATTGTTCTGGATATAGATGTTAAACCATTTTCTGGGCAATAGCAATGGCCTGGAAATGTAAAATACTTTGTAATTCAACACAAATGAGTGTGGGCAACAGCACTTAGTGCATTTAGAGGAAAATGGAACCAGAAAGCCTCAAAATAATCTCAAGTAAGTAACACTTTGCTTTTCAGCAGTTGGTTGAGTTCATGATTTACAGAGTTCAAGTTGGGCAAGGACCACAGTGAGTCATCGGATCTGTTGAGAATTCTGCTGAGTTTATCCTTAAAAGAACAAGCAATAAATTAAAAAGCAAAGGTGCATTTTACACTGTTGCAATTTTTGAGTCATAGTGGACTTTGATAATGGCTACTGTTCTATAATTCAATTTTCCTTGATCGTGAATCTCTGTCTCTCGTTCTCTCGTCTCTTCCACACACACACTCCGTCTGAAAAGCAGATAAGAGGGCGAATAAACTCTCCATAAAAAATTAGCAGTGAGCGAATGACTAGTTGGATCGGGTACAGTGCTAACATGATAAATTATGGCACGTTTTCTTCAGGGGACATTGCTTGAGGAAATGTGGTAAAACGCCCGTGGGAACAGCTAGTCATCAATCACATGCTGAGACTGGCTCTATAGCAGTGGCCCTGTGGACCCTGGCCCTGCTCGGCACAGCAGACAGAATCTAAATAGTGACACAGAGCTGGAAGGCCCCCACGGGGCTGCCCGAGCAGACGCCTGCTAAGAAAACAGAGCAGAGGAGGGATCAAGGTTTGTTTCCTCCCCCGCCTCCTCCTCTTCTCCTCCCTCTTCCTCCCTTCATCCCGTCGCTTGCTTTTCTAGGTCATTATTTATTATCCCACTTGGTGAAATATCAACGTCCTTGGCTGCCGGGATCTGCGTTCTGAATTGACAGATCTCATTATGAGATAAAAGTGACAAAGATAGCTCATAATGCTTGAGAGGAATGTAAGACCATTAGCGAGTCATTGTCATAGTTCTAATGTGTCCCTTTAAGCTGCTTAGTGAACTGGTGGTGAAGTGTGATACAGGGATTAACCTATCACAGAGTTGGACGGAGGAGTTGAGCCGGCATTGATGGCATTTTTTGGACGTGCGGCGGCGGCGGTATGTGTCCAGGCTTGAAGGAACAGCGATGGAGTCTGATTCTCATTCTCACAGAGGTCAGGGTGTAGGGGTTGTTATGGGTTACAGGGAGGGGAAGGGGGGGAGGGAATTGCATTGGGAATAAACAGTCAAATGTTTTCTTAGGACGTGAGACATCAAACGCAAACAGTTAAAGTGTCCCATGATCATGAAATGTGCTTCCAAGTCTATGAATAAACCATGGTTGTTTTGCCACATCAACACTTCATAATTGCTCCAAAGTAACATCATTTGACATACCGTCGCTCTTCAGATCCAGATCAACTGTATGAGGAAGAGCTCAGAGTCTGTCCGTGAACATTACGGTAATGACAAGTTGATCAAACTAATGAACTGGTTTTAAAGAGCTGGGTGGAATGGGCTAATGATGACAAAACACATCACATTTGGGCACTGGAAATGACTGTAGACTTTGAGTGACAGCAAGGATTCATAATGTGGTTCTTTATGCTTTCTTTGTTTCATTCCTTCACACTCTTAGTGGGCCAATATGCAGTCATTAATACACATCAGCCATTGTTCGGCGTGTTTTTAGGGGGTTTAAATGGATTCACTGATCAATTACTTCACCACATCAATCATTCGATTAACTCCGAGTATCCCATTAACATCGCATTCATAAGTGTTAGCCTGCGTCATGTGGGAAAACAAAAGAGTTGCGAGGAGTCGTTCATGCACTGCTGTCTTTGTTGGATGTCTCTGAGGAGGTGTTCTTGTACAAGTGAAATGAACTGTGCTCTAGAGCAGGTTTGTGCTCGAGATACAGGAGAGAGGAACTAACTGTTACTGCCTGGAAACGGCAACCCTTCACTCGCTACACTGAATGAGACAGCCCTATATTTAATATCATATCTGTCGAGCCACATGGGAGTGTGGTGATAATTAAAAACAAACTGTAAATAGCTATTTTCTGTGCAATAGCACAAATACAGAATAGAAGTGAAGCAGGCAGAATGCTTTTGCTATTAGGTATAGTACAAGCATAGTTTTTGCAGGTTTTATAGAGACCTGACAGAATTTAAGCCACACTGTGAACTGTTCTCATTTCATGGCTCAGCAGGGATGATCCGATGCTCTTTGATTACATTTTCCTCTGGCCTTGATCTCAAAGGGTAGATCAGTCAACACAATGGTTGTTAGCATCCATGTAATTGTTACTGAAATAATCATTCCCTCAGCCTCAGAATCTGCTCGACCTTCTTATTTATTTATCAGGCATATGGAGAGAGGAGAAGGAGGCTTGTGGCAAGGAGGGATCTGGTGATTATAGAACTGGGATGGATGGAAATTAAATATATTCAGAGATTAAACATTTCTAATTAGACATCATGCAGTATGTGTGAATTTCAGTTCCCTTACGTTTTCTCGTTTGGTGACATAAGCAAGCGGTCCTTTCGCAGACGTGACGTCATCCTTTGTCTGACACGTTGACTGGTGTATCCATCTTGACTGCTTATTAAAGCATCAGACGACATTTTACATTATCACCAAAACAGAGGAGCATGTGGAAGGGGACTATTTATTCATACGGGTTATAACAGGGGTCTCACGATCAGGGGGTGCTAATTATAGCATGCGTTTTAATCACATTAAGAACCTCTAGTTTGTCTTTTCATATTATCTACACGCAAAAAGAGAGAGAGAGAGAGACAGAGAGAGAGACAGAAAGAGAAGGGAGAGAGAGATTTGATTATGTTAATAAGCAGCTTCTCGTGCATGGTAATGGAGGTTGGGTTCATAGTCATTAGAGCTGCGAGGGAGATCCATTTGAGTGTCGGTGCTCTCGAACGCAGCTCAGGCAAAGTGCACATTGTTTAATGGTATTGATCAACGGTCTAGTGAGCTCGGGGGCTTTCTGCTCATTACTGCGTCTTATTCATGGTACCTCGGGTAATGATGCCCACAAAGCAATTACTGCCAGCCTCGTTTAGATCATCTACCAGAGAAAGAATACATAGATAGTGTCGAGAAAATGCCTGCTTCATTCTCTTGAGCTGAGAAATGCGTACTTCCTGTTCAAGATGGTCCAGATACACTTTCGCTTCAAAGGGGATGTTGTAACACTTACTGGCCACACTTGGCCTTTTCCAGAGAGACCTTTAGAGGGCGATCTTTCGTGAAGCTCATTAAACAACCTTGATCTTTGTCAGCGTCCAGTACTGTTTACGACATTTGCCTCCCAAATGACTTAGCATATCTACTCTCCTTCCCTCGACAATCAACACATAAAGGGAGAAGGAAGACGAGGACATAGCGGGCTCTACTGCCCTCACTCTCTGTGTCTCTCTCTCTATCTATCTATCTATCTATCTATATCTCTGTCTCTGTCTCTCTCTCTCTCCTCTCCTCTGTCTCTTTCTCCCTCTGTATCTCTCTTTCTATTTCCCTTTTACTCACGCTCTCTCTCTCTCTCTCTCTCTCTCTCTCTCTCTCTCTCTCTCTCTCTCTCTCTCTCTCTCTCTCTCGCTCCGCCTCACCCCCACCTCTCTGTTTACTCTCCACGCAGGCCACAGACAGCCAACCAGACCTGCTCAGTCAACTGCTTCAAGATTTATTCTTTGTAACAAATCTGTAACAGCTGGAGAGCCGGGGAAAGCATGTAAACTTTGTATATGTAATTTGGTGACAAGTCAGGCTTAATCAAGCTCAGAGCGGCTGGATGTGGATGAGGCTGAGGGAGAGCAGGGGAGCAGCATATGGGAGCTGAGGGGAGAACAGGCAGTGGGCTGGGACATGGCTCCACTGATGAGGATTTACATACAGAGCACAGCAGTGCACCACTGTGCAGAGCAGAGCAGGGCAGGGCACGGCAGTGTGGGGCCAC
The DNA here is from genome assembly GCA_903064625.1 of Mallotus villosus. NCBI lineage: Eukaryota > Metazoa > Chordata > Actinopteri > Osmeriformes > Salangidae > Mallotus > Mallotus villosus. The sequence continues at coordinate 181,100 of CAEFZP010001705.1, forward strand.
GTTACAGCACAGCACAGCAGAGCGGGATAAGACCCAGGGCTGCACGGCCGTGTCAGAGCTGGGGAGTCGGGGACAGCGCAGCAGTCTCTGTCTAACAGTGGGATGTCTCTTGTGGCGGAAGGGGGGATGCAGTGTGCTGACCCTACATGGACTCATCCAGTCCAAGCTGACCACAGGGGGCTCCAGAGACACGTGTCCCCCCTGCCCCTGGCTGCAGGAAGCCCCGGCTCAGGGTCACTGAGGGGGGTGAGTGTTAATGACTGGGTCCCTGCCTGCACTGAGTAGTACAGCTGGGACACTCTGCCTGCACAGCTGCAGGAGAGGACAGAGTGAGGGAGAGATGGGGAGGGAGGTAAGATGGAGGAGGGGGTGAAAGGAAAGAAAGGGGGAAAGGAGCAAAGGATGAGGGAGGGGGGGCAGAGGAGGCACATACATGAGAGACACAAGCAATACATAGAGAGGGGAAGAGGATGAGAGAGAGAGAGAGAGAGAGAGAGAGAGAGAGAGAGAGAGAGAGGGGGGAGAGAGCAAGGGGAGAGAACTGGAAAGAAAAGCTCAAAGGGTTCAACAGCCACCGTTGTTTACAGGGCAACAAGCGATGTCAAGGACAGTCAACATGTCAAAGCAAGGTCAGAATGCTTCAGTGCGCACACACACAGACACACACGCATACATAAACACACACTATACAATTGCAGTCACACACACACACACACACACAAGCTTTGATTCCTCATCTCTGTCTGAAGACTGTAGATAACACCCTGAGACCACGTCAACAGGGCATGTTGATTCTTCGACAGACCTCCTGCTCCTGTAATATAAACATCCTCCGTCCTCACAGGCCAGTTGAATGTCCACCTCTCATTGATTAGGTCTTTGCTCTGGATGTCTCTCTATTCCATCTGTCACTGCTTCATCCATGACTATGGTGTATTCACCTGTAACCAGAGAAGTACCCAGAGATAAGGAAGCAAGGTTTTTAGTCACCGGTTATGGTGCTACCCTCAGCAATACCTTGGCAACAACCTCGGACACACAGCCTGTATAGGTAAGTTGCCGATTCAGAGACACGACACATGGCAGAGAAAGGTTGTCATGGTTACCCAGTGTAAATGAAATGAGACCTTTGACAGAGGCCAACTGTTACAGAGGAGAGAAGCACATTACATTCTCCATTAACCCTGAGACAGCAAGCAGAAAGGTAAAATATGAAGCCTCACTGCATTATGTATATTTAAAAAAAAGCTGCGTTCAACTTTCGTTGCATAGAAATAAACCCATGAATAGAACATGGGGTGAGAACACTACGAGGAGCAAGTCATTATGTGAATGCGGCATGTTTGTATGAGTGTGTGTGTGTGCGCATGTTTGTATGAGTGTGTGTGCGTGCGTGCCTGCTCACGCAACTTTGTATGTGCGTGTTCCCTCGTGTGTGTGTGCTTCCGTGTGTGCACGCTTCTGTGTGTGTGTCGTCGTGAGGCATTATAGTTTTATTTTTCAGAAACACATGGTACAGTATTTACTGAGCCATCTGCTAAAATTGCCTGGCTGAGTCTATGTGACGTCCAGTTGCTAAGGAAATGGATGCTTTGGAAATGGGCTAGCCGGGGTAGCACACCTGCCAGTGTGAAAGGAGCTGCGCTCTCATCAGCAGGGAGTCAGATGAGAAGCCCTGTGTCGTTCCCACAGGAGACATCCAGGCGTGGGCACACGCTACTGGCCTCGCAATATTAGGCTCTCTTCATGTACCACCTGATCACCCAAAAACATGATTTTCAACTGTACTTTCGAAATGAACTGTTTGTACGCTATGTTGCCTTGGATACGAGCGTCTGCTCAATGAATAAAATGTAAATGTGAAATGTACCGTGGACTACATCCATGCAGCCGTGATCATAAATACGAAGCCCGCCGTAAAATCATTAGTCCCGAAGATGCTTCTAAGACAATAATGAACTGAGGCGTGGGTTTTGCATATCGCTGATGAAACCCGTGGCTGTGATGAGTTGCTGTCAGGTGCTGTGCTTCCTGCATGTCTCAGAGGCCCCATAGCCTTCTAATGAACCTCAGCAGGCCTGCATGATTAGCATATCAAGGACTTGATTTCACAATATCGTCCCTATGGCTTCAGTCTACATGACTACCTCTCTCAACATCACACGGATAGAGCAGACCAGTACAGCACCAGTCAACACCACAGACCAGTGTAGTACCAGTAAAGCAAACACTACATGGACCAATACATGCAATCTGAGACTGGAGGCTGTGATTGGAAGCTGGAAGCACGGAACTGAAGGCTGGGGACTGGAGGCTATGTACTGGAGGCCAGGACTGGAGGCTGGGTACTGGAGGCTGGGTACTGGAGGCTGGGACAGCTCTGAGGCTGCAGGTGAGGCACCTCTCCAGGCTGACAGAGGTGGCGATGCGCTCCAGAGAACCTTGCCCCAGGGCAGGTCCCCACCTCAACACAGCCGCTTTGTCATTTGGGGCCGAGGTGTCCCTGTCTGGGTGACACCAATACAGGTCACTGCAGGGGGCAGCCCATTGGTCATAAATCAACAGGGAACCCTGGGATTTGGTGTCCTTTGGTCCTCTTTCCTCTGCTGGTTGGAGCCTTGGCCCAGTTTCAGGTGGAGTATGTACTGACAAAGAAAATGTAAGAGGTGGATTTTCCTTCCAGGACCAAGCGTGTTGGTCCTGGCCTTGAGGATGTAGAAGGAGTACGATGAAGATTTTCAAAGATTGTTTTCACAATCTTCCCAGTTTTATAGCTCATTGTATTTACCAACTACCCAGTTGTATTTCCTATCTGTGACCATCCGTCCGTCCTCCTGCAGACAGAACAAAAGCGTTTGGGATGGAGGAGAACTTCTTCATTTCCCTCACAGAATACATTAGGGCTAAGTGGGGTGGTGATTGCAGGGTCTGCGTTTGCGTCCCACACCTGGGATTCTCCAGGCTTGTTTGATGTGGCCCTTTCAAGCACTCTGATCATCCTGCTAAATTGCATCTAATGGACAGGGCCTGCCACTCGGAGGGGCCAGACAACGGGGACAATTTAGCGCATGCACACACCTGTCCTTTGTAGTTCACCGAGACATTGTGGGCACAGGCGCATTACACCCCCACTGCTCTCAAACAGCACTCTCCGCCCGACAACCACAGAGATACACACATGCACAGCCCACCGGCCTCATAACCTCCCAGCCTCTCAACCGGATAGCCTCACAACCTCACAGCCCTTCAGCCTCACAACATCCCAGCCTCTCAGCCTCTCAGCCTCCCAGCCTCACAACCTCCCAGCCTCTTAGCCGTACAGCCTCTCAGCCCGACAGACTCACAGCCTCTCAGCCTCGTAACCTCTCAGCCTCACAAAGTCCCAATCTCTCAGCCTCTCAGCCTCACAGCCGTAGACGCAGAGAGCAATGATGCCATTTAGGCCTGAATAACCCCAGATGCTATTACCCAGGGTACCTGAGTGCCTCCCAACTCTGACTGAACAATGAGCCACAGGGGGGAGAGAGAGAGTGTGTGTGCTTGTGTGGGTGTGTGTGTGTGTGTGAGAGTGTATGCGTGTGCTTGTGTGGGAGTGTGTGTGTGTGTGAGAGTGTATGTGTGTGAGAGTGTATGTGTGTGTGTGTGTGTGTGAGTGTGTGTCGGTGGGGGGTAGGACTGATGCATCGCTGCACCTGTCCCTTCAATGGCATCTCTTCATGTGTGCGCTGACACCATCTATTCCTTGTGTACAGTAGGACATGCTCGCTACTGCCAGCAGACAAATAATACCCATTCAGATGAATAAAGTCATTACTGAATTCCCCATCACATGCTTTAATTGTTAACTTCACAACATGAATCTTTAGTTAAGGACACATTTGTATCTTCAGATCAAGAATTGCTGGTGAAGTTAATGGAGTGACCTGGATTTCCATGGTAGTTCTTTATTTCTGTTAGTTAGGGACCGTGTATTCTGCATTTAATCCTGCTTTTCTCAGTAATGAAATGTTTATCGCTATGCTGAGCTCTGTCACACTGACATTTTTGTTAATTGAAAACACCTTTAACTGAGCAGAAACTCATCTAATTTCCTGTTTGGTAAAGGTCCCTCTCCAATTAAAAGGAATTTTAGAAAATCACTTTCCACTGAACAAACCTTTCTTTGCCTAAGTTGTGAGATCGACATTTGGTGAACATAAACAGACCGTTGGCTATTTCTGCCTGAAGTTGACTTAAAACGATTCTACTTTAGAATTGTGGGCAGGTAAAGGACAGCCTGTCAGTGCATATATGTGTTACAATAGAATGTGTTTCAGTGTGCTGCCATGTTTGTTTGTGTGCATGCCTGTGCATTTGTGGACTCTTGCACATGGCTACGTGTGTTTACGAGTGCGGTGTGTGTGTGTGTGTTTGTGTGTGTGTGTGTGTTTGTGTGTAAGAATTGTCCAAGGCTTGGCTCGGGCCCAGGCCCATCTGAACGTTAACAGTTTTAAAAGCAGTCTGTGTGCCCAGCATCTGATGTGGGAGGGACTGGGAAAGGCATTCTGTGAAGGCGCACCAGGGGAGATTGAGATGGTGGGACTGGGAGGAGGACAATGACAGTTTGTACCATGCCAGTGGATCTACCAAGCAGGTGGTCTGAGTGGGAAACGACATACTCTCGTCCTCCTATTCTCTCTCTCTCTCACTGTCTCTCTCTCTCTCTCCTCTCTCTCTCTCTCTCTCTCTCTCTCTCTCTCTCTCTCTCTCACTCTCTCTCACTTCCTCCTGTCGTATGTACACTTCCCAGCTTTGCTTTTTTTCTCCCTTTTCACATATTGTTCGCATGTGAATCATAAAGACTAATGCACAGTATGTACAAGCTGTCAAGACCATAGGCTGAAACCCATATGAGGGTATTGAAATACATATTGGAAGGGTCCCTTTCAAAGGCACACGATGTCCATTGACTTTCCGGGTTCAGTGTGGCCTCAGTGTGGAGTGGACTGACACATTCGTCAACTGTCAAACTGTTTGCCTGAGTTGCCTGCACCGCTCTGAACAAAGGGACTGCCTACTCACGTTACCAGACCTCCACAAAAGGCACAGCATAGCTCACATGACACAGAGAGAACTACATACCATCAGTGGGGTTGAGTCAACATGGGGCTTTGGCAAAGCACGTGACCGTGGCCAGATGTGAGGCGTCCCAGGCCAGCCCGGCCCTGTCACCGAGTGCTGTGGTATCGATCACTCTGTTGCACGCCTCACTGGACGCCCGGCCTTGGCCTTCCTGAATAATGCACAGAAGCCGTGCGTGTGTGTGAGGTGGCGGTGGTGGTGGTGGGGGGGTAGTCAGTCACAGTCCTGCTGTGTATGACCTGTATGTTTCCTATGCATGGTTAGCCCGTCAGGACAGTGTGGGTTACCAGACCCATTGAGAGGCTCAGGTTCTGTACTGTCCACCAGATCCATGCTGTGGCCAGGTGTCCTCTTCGTTCTTCACATGCTGGGTAATGAACTTATCTCTACCCAGCGGAGGGAGGCCTCATATCACACCGCTCCCCAGTTTCACCACCCGCCATCCTCTATCTTCCTGCGAATACTGAATGCTAATGTACGGTACTAAGATATGTCGTTATGTTGTGTGTCCAGATAGTGAGCTTAAAGAGCCTCTCTGGTCACAGTTGATTATGTTCTTTAGAGATGTTGATCAGTTATAAATATGATATATATGAATAGGTTATTTCAGGTCCCCAACATACATTCAGCTAATGGGTTACAGAATACCCCCCCCCCTCCATCTCGCTCTCTCTCTTTCTCTCTCTCTCCATCCCACCACATCTCAGCAGTGGTGTACTGTATCTATCCTGTTAGCCATCTCCCTGCCCTGCCTGTCACTGAGACGTGGATCAGCCCCAGGGCAGAAACAGTCAGCAAGTTTTAAATATGCTAATATTTCTGATATTAGGCTTCGCATTTAAATAATGAGACACAAAGAGATAGTTCCTTTCGTATGTATTATTCTTTCATCGCAACTGTATAATTCTAGCAGCATCAGCACGGGAGCTGAAGTTTGATGTCACATCTCATTATGGGATGTACGTCAGGCCCGCGGTAGCAAGGCATCTATACTGGAAGTATTTCTTCATGCCTCTTTAATTAGGGGGAAGTTGAGAGTCGCAGGCTGCCAGCCCCCTATCAGCTATGGCACAACAACTGAGCCAGAACACTGACGCAGGGAGCGAGAGATAGAAAAGAGAGAGAGAAAGAGGGAGATAAGGAGAGAGGGAAAAACAAACAAACAAACAAACAGAAATAAGACCAGCCGATACGATGCGTTTCGAAACAAAAGAAATCTTTCAGAGGTTTAATCAGCTTTTTTTCTAGTTTAATCGCACATGAAAATCTGCCGCTGCACAACATTAGCGATCGTTAGGCCTTTGCTAAATGTTTTAATTAGGTTTCTAATTAAAAGACTTTAGCCAGGCAATCTTTGAACATAATCCCCTTTGATGAGTTGAAGGCAGTTGTGAAAATTCATCAGAACTGTTTTGAAAAATCACGGTAATCTGGGGATCATTTTCAGTAGATCTGAAACACTACTGCATCTTTATGGTCTGTTTTGTTAAGTTGTAAATGGAGATCGATATACAGTGCACTCAACGTAATGAGATAAAGTAATGATTTCTATATTGATATTGATTTTGAAGTATGGGGGAGAGAGAGTGAAAGAGTGAGAGACGGACATCCAGGGAGAGGGAGAGAAACAGACAGAGAGAGGGGGAGAGGGAGAGGGAGAGAGGGAGAGAGGGAGAGAGAGAGAGAGAGAGAGAGAGATGAGAGAAAGAGAGGGATGGAAATGTAAAAGGCTGATGACTGTAACATTAGTCTCATCATGTTTGTAGTTAGAGGATCAGAGAAACACTGTCCAAATTCACCAACAATGACGGGGACCCAAAATGAATGCTTGGCAGTGGGGATAGTAGAGAGAGAAATAGAGCGGTGTGAGAAAGAAGGAGAGAGAGAAAAAGAGAGCATTGGACTGAGCTGGGGAGAAATGTGGACGTCCTCCATCCATTTGGCAGAGCCCTGTGACTGTGACCACACAAACGGGTGCATAGTTTGTGTGTGTGTGTGTGTATGTTCTCGCGTGTGCTTGCGTGTGCGTGTGCGATAATTGTGTGAATTGAGCTGTAAGGTGAGCTGCCCATTGACCAACACGGAGGGCCATGCTCTGGCAGGTGCACGATGCTGGGTCATTGTACACATGCCAGCTTGCCAACCAGCCGGCCAGCCAGAAGCAAACCAATCAGCGCACCAGCTAGCCAGGCAGCCAGCCGGCAAGCCAGCCAGCAAATCAGCAATCCAGCCAGCAGGACAGGGAGAGGGACAGGCAGGACACAGCTGTCTGAACAGGCCCTCCATTATCCAGCACAGGCTATTGATTCACCCTGTGGGATGTTTCCTCTCTGGCTGAGCTCAGCTACACACACACAAACACACACACACACACACACACACACACATACAGCATTTGCATGGCCAGGAGTTGGGATCCATAGCTAGAGGTGTTCCAGCCTATATTTGAACAGAACCTCTGTCATTCAGCCTGGCCTCTCCTCTATTCCACTGGATGTTCTGTTTCTGCTAATTATAGGCCACGCTAATGGAAAAGGACCCATAAAGAATATCTGTGAGGCTAATATAATTACTTTTTCTGGCTGCGAAAATGAATCAGATAGTGTCAACAGCATTAACAAACGGGGTCGCTTTTAATTTAGCCTCAACTGAGAGTCTGGCTGCTTTCTTCAGCTTGGAGTCCACAGTAAGATGTGGTGAAGAAATGCACAAGAATAAAAAGGAATAATTAGCTCATTTACCATTTCTTTTTTGTGTGTAGAGACCTTTGGAATTATTATGCTTGATTATATTAAAAAAACATATCCCTTTGATATCTCTCTTTGTTCTTAATTATTATAAACATAAGTTAATATGATATATAATGACTAAAAAAGGAAATCTAAAGTAAAGGTTAGAATTTCAATAATGATTCTTCAGCTTTATACATGTATGTACAGAACCTCTCCTAATCAAACAAATAAGCATGTGAATGAATAAACTAAAATGAACTCCAGTTGAAGATGAGCAGACTAATTATATTCAAGCAAATGCATGTGCTCTTCAGCACTATACCGCCTATGAATAATGCAGTGCTTGCTTCTATTGTTTAGTCAATGGTGCATCTTCCACTGTTTCTCTCGTTCCCCTCTCTCTCTCTCTCCCTCTCTCTCTCTCTCTCTCTCTCTCTCTCTCTCTCTCTCTCTCTCTCTCCTCTCTCGCTCTCTCGCTCTCTCGCTCTCTCGCTCTCTCGCTCTCCCTGACTCCTAATGAAATGTACAGCCCATCCCCTTCTCTGATTTCTCCAAACCCTCCCCTCCCCTCCGCCCCCTCCTCCTCTCTCTGATCTCTCTCTCCCCCCCAAGGGTACTCACATTAAATATGACAGGAAACAAACAAAAAGTTAATAAACAATAACATCCTCTAATCTCCCCAGAAAACATCTTTAAAAATGAAAATCTCCAGGTTTATCTCGACAATCCCGCCATTGTCAATCTGGAATATGGAAACCCTGAGTAAATGCTCCTGTAATCTGGATTTAATCTGTGTCTCCCTCCTCTCACCGTATCCTAAACAGCATCTGTTCACAGCTGCTTCTGTCATTTTCATCCCTGCGGAAGGTCTTTAAATATCCCTCTCTAATATCTAAAGAGTCTGCCTGGGTGATGCCTCAGAGGTGGACGATGTCCATTTAAAGCTATTGTGAGGGAGGAATGTGTTCTTGGCCAAAACGTACAGTATCTAATTTGGAAATTATAGTGTTTACAGCTAAAAATAAAAACCTGCGATTTGATTGAAAAGCGGCCCGCAGCGAAAGCTTACTGCATTGTTTCAGGGATTGAGAAGCACAAGCATGCCTGCGCACACACGTACACACACACACACGTACACACACACACACACACACATCATGCACGTGAGTGTCTACCCTGACAGAGCTCCTGATGTGCTAAGTGCTGTTGTGTGCTGCCGAGTGCGTGTCCTCCTCTTCCCGCTCTTGCCCTCTCCTCTTTCTCTCGTCTCCTTCTGTCCGTCTGCGCCACGCCATTTGGAGCGAGGTTGCTAAAAGCCTGAGAGTGGGGCAGCCACCAGGGTCCTGCGGCTCTTAGTCCACTCTAGGCTTTAAATGGAGCCACACACATGATGGCAAACAGATGTTAGCCAGATTACATGCTACACAGAGTGACCCTGCCTCGCCTCAGCTGCCCTGTGCCCAAGCGCTGCAGGTTTGACTCCCCTCCCTTTATCTGCCTCTCCAACCCCCGCCGCCAGCCTCCTCTCCAGGCCTCGGCGAGCTGTCTGGCTGTCCCCGCCGGTGACTGGTCGCTGAGGGCCTGGCGGGTGTGTGTGAGTGGTGTGTGTGTGGGTGTGTGTGTGTGTGTGTCAAAGACAATGTATTGTTGAGGAAAGGGGAGCGTGACGAGAGTCTGCTGTGGATATAATTAATAGGCCACATGTGGCTGCACCAAATGTGTCACTGTGAGGGGAAATCAATCGATGGAGGCCACGGGCGGAGAGAGGGAAGAGGAGCGAGAGAGGGGAGACTAAGGGCAGTGGAGGGGAGAGAGAGAGAGAAGAGAGGAAGGGTGTGGAGAAAAGGTGGAAGGGAAGGAAGTGAGAAAGAGAGAGAGAAAGACACCAAGGATGAAAGACATGGCAGAGGAGAAGATAGAGGAAAGGAAAGGAGAAGATGAAGGAGAGGGCAAAGAGAAGGTGGGAATAGAAAGAGAAGACGGAAAAAGGAGGATGCTTAAACAGGGACATGGATTGTGCATTGATATCTTAATGAATTAAACATACTTAATTGGCATGATACGGCAATACAACAAAGCAGACTTGCACTTGATGTATTTAATCCAAACCCATTACAATCAATACTTTGGTTTTTCTCACGCAGACTACAAACTAATCCCAGTCTCTCAGGCTCCCCTCTCAGTAGGCAGCCTGGGTTTAGGAGGGACATATCTAAGTTGGGAGCCAGGGGGGACATCGAAAAGGATAAGAAACAGGGGGATGGATAGAGAGCTAAGAGGCGAGGAGGTGGAGAGGAGGTAGAGAGTAGGAGAGGGAGAGGAAAGGAGAGGAGACAGTCTGAGGATGACAGGCTGTGCTGTGGCTAGCTGCTGGTTCCAGACACAGTGCCAGCGGGAGGCTGCAGTAACAGAGAGACCCAGGGGCCCAGGAAGCAGTGGCCTGTGATAGCAGTGCCAGACACCAGACACACAGCAACCAGGAGACAAGGCAGGAGCATTATCACAAAGTGGCTACCGCTATCCTTGGAAAGGAAGATTACTGCACTATGCCACACACACACACACGCGCATATACAGACAAACTCTCTCGACACCCCCCCCCCTCACCACCTCCTGTCCTCCCCCCTATCCTCCCTTCCCCAAACACATACACAAAATACATTCTTTGAGACCCTAAGAAATTCCTCACCTGAAAACTATTAATCTATATGAGGCCTTGGAGATTAAACCACAGCATCATTAGAGCAGCATAATACCCAGAGCCTGCTACATTCTTCAGCAGATGAGAGCCTATTCACAGCCCTGCAGGTTTACCACAGCTTGTGAGACATTCATTTGAATGTGAATGGCAGGCTTTTACAAATCCTAATTGAAGAATTTGGCTATGTAACCTATCATAAGATAAACATGAAACACCCCGTCGTAGCACCTTTGTGAAGAGGCGGATGATGTCGTAACCTCACTCCAGCGCTCCCTCTGGTCTGGGAGGGCCCAGAGGCCTGTCAGACTGATGCTGCTGCATCGGCTCCATCTCTGTGACAGGAGAGAGGGGGGCAGGCTGGATCTCTCCTGTCACAGCCAGACAGAAACCCTGTCCCTCAACTGTCCCACAGCTTGCCTGTCTGCCTGCCTGCCTGTCGGCCCGTTGGCCAGTCTGTCCGTCTGTCTGAGAGACAGAGAGAGAGAGAGAGAGAGAGGGAGGGAGGGAGGAGAGAGAGGGAGAGCATCATTCTGGATGAGAAGTGGTTTATTGATCCAAGCCGACGCCCGCTGCACTCCAATTGTGATTGGATTGTCGACCCCAACAAGGGAAAACGTAAGTGAAAATCTGATGCTGTTGAAAATGTAACGTCATTTTAGAAATTCAACCAAGCCAGAGTATTATATGATCAGCAGAACCCCACCTGACAACCTCTTGTATCTCTCATATGTGAGTAGAATCCTAATTGAAGGGACATAGGGTCACATGGCAGGCGGAGGAGGAGTCTTTAAGGGACACACCCCCTGCTGTCTCTGTGTGCTCCCTGTTTCTAAACAGTCCATCAGCTGAGAGCTCCAAGGTAAACATGTTTACTGGCTGGTGAAGGACTGCCTGCAAGGCTCTCTGCTCTGTTGCCCGTTAGGGTGCCTCCTTAGGCCCTGCACACCAGGGCTTTTATTAGGATGGGAGGAGAGGAGAGCAGAGGAGAGGGGAAGGGAGGAGAGGAGCGGAGCGGAGCAGAGAGGAGAGGGAAGGGAAGTGGATGGGAGGAGAGCAGAGGAAAGGGAAGGGGATAGGAGGAGAGGAGAGGGGATGGGAGGAGAGGAGAGGAGAGGGAAGGGGATGAGAGGAGAGGAGAGGAGAGGAGAGGGAAGGGGATGAGAGGAGAGGAGAGGAGAGGGACAGGGGATGAGAGGAGAGGAGAGGAGAGGAGAGGGAAGGGGATGGGAGGAGAGGAGAGGAGAAAATTAATGTGCCATTCAAGATGATTTCTTTGTTTCCCATCACCGTGATCCCAGACAGGCCGGAGGGAAGAGATGATTTACGCACACAAAGGAGAGAGAGAGAGACAGAGACACTGAAAGAGGGAAATCGAGAGAGGGAGAGGAAGAGAGAGGAAGAGAGAGAGGGGGAGAGAGTGAGAGAAAAGAATGAGAGACAAAGAGACAGAGAGGGGGAATTGAGGGAAAGAAAAAGGGAGTGGGAGGAAAGGGAGGGAGGAAATATCACAAAAGACTCCCGATGCGTGAAATGTCTTCCTTTTGGTGAAATGTTTCTTGTGGAGATATTGTTATGGCTCGAAGTGCTGGAATTGTTTTCATTCAGAGAGGCTTTCTCCTCTGTCATTAAGGAGTGAAATAAGTATTTTGAGCAAACACCATTGGGAACAACAATGTCAGGCAATTGCCTTCACTGTGGCGGCACACAGTGTAATCCAAACATCACAGTGTCGCCTCACAGCTTGTCACAGGCTCGCTGCTCTCTGCTCATGTAGTTCTCCATACGGCTCTCTTTGAAACCATGCTGCAGGCAGGTCAAGCCCATTCCCCTGGACCACCTGGGTTCACAGTGGGCAGGCAGGGATGATCAGGAAAACACGCTGCCTACAGCTGCAGACCTCATGTATGTAGTTCATGTTATGGGATGACCCTAGCCATCTCATTCCCTCTCTTTCTCTATCTGTCTCTGTCTCCGTCTGTCTCTCTCTCTCTCTCTCTCTCTCTCTCTGTCTCTCTCTCTCTCTCTCTCTCTCTCTGCCCTCACACCCCTTTCATTGCCACCACTGTGGGACCTGTCACACCTGTGTGCGATGTGCTGCATGACACAAGTCACATTAAAATGACCTGTAGGTAAAATATCCCCCTTTTATTTGCACACACAACTGTATTTTCAGATGGCCGTGCCACTGCTATGAATAGAGTCCTGTTTGGTTGGTGACCTTAGACTGTGGAGCAGGTGTTAGGCTCTGATAACATCGCGACTGAGACTACAGGTGTGAGTACACACGGGAAGGACACACAATCATACACACACACACATGCACAGTGTGTGATTGAATGTCATATTGAATAGCGTGGCTCTTTGTTCGCTCACAGGGGAGTCTAGCATTAGATGGGGAGAAGGCTATACTCTTCACCTGTACAAGGGGACCCACTGACAGGTTCATGATGTCACTGAACTCAACTGTCAATAACTCCGTCAAAGACGATCTAAGGCCTGGCACATCACCATCAGGAGACTTGTGGGAGGAGTCTTGCGTTTGCACGCCGCTGGGAAGCCATTGGCTTATGATTGTTTATCACTCAAACATTTGTGAAAACGCTGAGTGGATTTAAGAGGCCATAAACTGCATACAGAAAGTGTTGCCGTGTATTTGGCTAAGGGTTTATTTTCGTATTCGGATACAACGAAGCAAGAGTATACAGCTGTGGCGGAAAATAATCTTCAGACAACGAGCTTGGAGAGAGCTGTTGGATTACAGTTGTGAATCCTACTCTTCAATATAAGCCTCTATGCAAATATGCATCTGCTCATCCAATCAGCAAAAAACCTAATTAACAGTCATTACTTGAATAACATGTTTGCTGTCTTGAACATACACATGATTGACATGCAGTCTGGCATGTTCTTTTGTTCTAATGGTGTGATCCCTGGCTTTGTTTTGCGGTCTGTGTATGTGTATGGCATGTGCGTGTTTGTGAGTGCGTACGTGAGAGTGTGCGTTTCCCAGGTTAAATAAGGCCTGTAGTATGTCAGCTACTGAGTGCTCCATACCTATCCGTTGCACCATCAAGTGGAGAGAACCAGAATAGCAGTCAATTTTCATCTCTCTGTCCTACCATGAATACCTTCATGTGTATACGGACGTTTCACACTTCAATAAACCATACAGCGATGTTTATATACATCCCTGCTAGGACATACCTGCTTTGGATAAGACGTACACCGCAAAGTGATGTTTGGCTGATATACAGGGAGTCCCGTGCTAGTGTCTTGATAAGAAGTGATAGAGAGGGTGTGTGTGTTTTGTCTCCCTGGTTCACACTGAGCATGACAGAGAGGATTTTGGAAGAGGCAGTGGAGCCAGATAGGAGATTGTTCCATGGTGTATTGTCTGCAAAACGGTTGGAAAAATGTTGGCTTTATCTGTAGTAAAACATACCAAACATTGTTGCTGTAGATACTGTGGTATCGTTCAGAGCCACATAGCTGCTCCATCTGTGTGGCTGCAGACTATCTCAGCCTGCAGTACCGAACAGTAAACAGCTCAAATAACTCCCTGGATTGACAACAACCCTGTCACTGCCAGGCTTGTGATATGTAAAAGCGTGAAATATTGTGACACTGGGTAAAAAAAGCTGTGCACTAGATTGTGATATATCTGTATACCCACACACACACACACATGCACGAGCGTATGCACACGTAAACACACACACACCTGCACTCACTGCTCTCTCCTGTTCCTCATACCATACGAAAGGTGTGCATAGCAAATTATCTTTCTGTGTATATACTACTCGAATCAGGAGAGGAATTTTAATCCAGTTGGGACCATACTACAGTGAATGTGGCTCCATGACAAACATGCCTGTGTGTAGTCTGTGGATACCAGCTCTGCCAGAATAAAAACAAAGGCTATACAATCTTTGGAATGTCAATATGTGGATGTGGGAATGTGAATATACACAGTGGTTTTCAACTCAGGTTCCGTCTGTACTGCGCTACGACAATGCAGCAGTCCAGACGTTTGACCGCGTGAGGATGGAAAATGAGCGCTTCCCAGAACGTGACCCGTGCGCTCGACCCGTGCGCTCCCTGTCCTCGTCCTGTTGGGTCGGTTCCCAGCGGAAGCTTCCGGGAGGGTGGGAAGTCCGTCAGATCAGCAGATCTGGACCCGTGTTTGAGTATCTTATCAAAGCTGTCGCCAGCTCAGTCCAGGCTCCATTGACTCTGTGTGTGTGTGTGGGGATTAGAAGACCCCACAGAGGCTGGGGGGAATGGTGCAGCGCAAACAAGCCCGGTGACCATGGATGTCTGGAGCCACTCTGCCCTCCAGGCTGGGCTGGGCCAGGCTGTGTTGGTAGTGCTAAACTGCTCCTCAGGCAAGAAGCATACGTGCTATGATGTCAGATGATGATCTCAGATGATGTCACTGCACTCACAACTCTCTCACTACTCAATATCAAAAAGACAAACTACTCACTATAATACAATACTCACTTTCCTGATATAGATTTCTATGCTGATATTTGACATTCATGAACTCTCTATCTCTACCACCAACATCGACAATGTATGAATCAGAATGAATCCAAGTACTGTATGTACAATATGTTTGGTGTAATTCATAATGGTTGGCACGAGCCTGTAACATAACCCAGTAGATTTCAGTCACTCTGCTATCGCGACTGATTGGAACTCCAGTTTGAGTTTTATGCAAAATTGTTGGCATCTGTAAACTCCCTAAGGCAAGAGAAAAGTCAAGCTGCAGCATATTGAAGGTGAAAGGATTTCAGCAGTTATAAAAAAAAGTTGTTATCTTTCAATTTCACCAACAGCTCTCTAACATCCTGCACAGCAGATGGATACTGAGGAGGAGAGGAGATGAACATTCTCTCTCCCTCTCTCCCTCTCTCTTACTCAACTCGCTTTCTCTGTCTGTTTCTCCGTCCATCAGTCTGCCCCCCTCTCTTTCCCTCTCTCTAACTCCCTCTCTCTCTCTCTCTCTCTCTCTCTCTCTCTCTCTCTCTCTCTCCCTCTTTCTCTGAGAGACAGTCACATAAACACATCCCTCACGTCTGTTTTGCTTTTCAGTTTTTCACTGCAGGAATGACAAAGGTGGAGCAACGAGCTAGCTAGCGAGGAGTGGCCGTGTGCGGGCTGAGTCCGAGCGAGGCGGCGTCTCCTGATATCCCTTCCAGATGCTGGCTAGACTTGGTGGAGCCAGGCTCCGTGGTACCGGGTCTGGATTTAGTTGTCTTTTCCTCCAGGTGTGATGCCTCATGCTGATTCCCCCACATGTTCCACAGCCTTATCCAAACATGGCAGCAGCGGTGACAGCGCAGCCCTGCCCGCCCTCCCCCTCCTCCTCCCCCACACCCCCACACCCTCCCCTGCCTGCCCTCTCTCCCTCCCCTGCCAGCCCACCCACCCACACTCCAGGAGCAGACACCGGGGTGCACAGCTCAGCTGTGGCCCCACACAGACCCTCTTGTCCCTGGCTGTCACCAGCACTGCTGCCCTGGGAGTCTGGACGGCACTAACTTGGCTAAGGGGGATAAATCCTTTGAGCTGCCTTTATTCTTCTAATTCCACTCCTTTGCTCCCCCTTCATTCCTGGGGACTACCACCTACAGATTTGAACCCTGTTCTTGTGGGTACGGTGGGGTTATGTTCACACCGCCCCCCCTGGCCGGCTGAGATAGAGGGCCTGTCAGGGCCGCTGTTATTCTGGTAACTTGATCGCGGTCAACGCCGTTGTGGAGCGCGTTAAACTTGTCATATTTCAAGCATGGACGGTTTTAGGACAATACCCCATTAGGGAGTGTTGGGAGGTTAAAAAAAGAAAGAAGAAAAAAGCAAACAGAAGCTAACGTTGCGCTGCATTTTCCTGAAGTGATTTCTCCCCGTCTGTTTTCATTAAAAGTGTCAGTGAAAAAAATAGAACCTTTATTCACCCATAAACCAAGCTGGCAAAAGGGCACTTTTTCACAGTAATATTTTACTGTTTGCTTGGTAGCAGTGACTCCATTCTTCCATGGCAAAAATCACGAAGTTTTCCCTTGAATGTACATGAATTACGCCTTCTCCCAAAGCTCGACCAGCACTATAATGTCTTGCTACAGTAGAGCCAAACATTATTAACCCACTCAAAATATGTTGTCTCAAGACTTGGGCTGGAAGCAGGCCAGACTGAGGATAGCATATTTATGGGAACTAGAAACAAACGCCTTATTGAAACATGAGTCCAGTTGGCCCGGGCTACATGTACAGTCAAGTTCCTGGGACTTGTATGTCCTCGCTAACAGTTGAATTCATTTCATATTATATCTCTTCTGTTTCACAGCAATCGTCAATAACCAAATCTAAAGATGAATTCCAAACGATGAGAGTAAGATGTCTTAATTCACACTTCTTCAGTGGCTCAATATGTCAACCGAAGAGTTAACTAAATCCATAGACTCCTGTTTTTCTCATGACATTAAACCGCAGAGTTGGAACCATGTCCATGGCCGCGGCCATTGTAAGCCTATTGTTGTCATAACTTTGCAGGCAATCTGGTGGGACTCCCCTCACTCTGAAGTGGTGTAAATAGTTTCCTTATGTTTAAACCATTAGTCACTGTGATTCAGTGTACAGTATCTCAATTTCATCTGATAAACTGCCTCAATCGCCATAAGAGGCAGAAACACACAGAGGACCAGAGCACTTAGATGTACTGTTGAAAACCCCCAAAACTGCCCTCAGCTGTAACTGTGACCTTCTTAATGCCATGGTTACGCACCGTAATGTTTTTACGTGTGTAATAACAATGTATCTGCGGTGTTGGTACACATGTCTGCAGAAAGAAATGGATAGACGACTGCTAACCACATGTACAATGAATCATAGAGTTCCGAAATTGCTGCCTGGTGATGCAACGATCAGTGAGTGGCAGCAGACGTTTCGTGGATGTCCTTTTTGCGGGGTCTGTCTCGAAACATCTGGAGAGATGCTGGATACCTACGCCAAGTCCTCCTCCTCCTCCGAAAGCATCCAGTGTCTTCTCCTCCAGCAGGCAGGTTTCTGAAGCCTGTCTGAACGTACGCCTGATGAACAGGAGAAGAGAAGGCAGGGCATCATCGCATGTCTTCGGTTGGACGCGGGCCTGCTTGTGTAAATGTTATTGTTCTGCACACATTCCGTTGGCTCCCACCACCAACTCAAATGTCCCGGCCGTGCCAACGTTCCGCACCAAGGTGATGCCACCCGGCTCCTCTCTGATTAGTCTAATCGGAATCTACAAACGTCTTCCTTTTTCGCTCCTCTCCTCCGGGTTCGAGCCCATCCCCCCTTCTCCAACACCCTCCAGACACACACATGCAGGCACACACAAGGCGTGACATCATTTCCAGTCATTTCAGTCAGACCAGTCCATCTCCCCTCCAGCTGGAGCGGGGCTCTGAGGGAGCTGGACCCTGGTGAGGGCCTCAGAGCTGGGATTAATTTCTGGCGCCCGATGGCGTGCGTTCTCTGGCAGCACCTTGCCAGCCGGCCCAGTGTAGGAGTAGGAGTGTTACTGGAAAGCTGGCTGATGGGATCTGGGTCTGATAATCATTTGAGCCTGGACCTGCCAGCATCTGCACCAGAGCCTACAGGAGATCTGGCCTATTACGAGAGGAGGGAACCGAAGGAAAATGAATCTTCTGGAATCATTCATCATCTTAAGAAAACGAAAACAACATGCTCTTTTTTTTTGTTACACTCCATGCCGGCCATAACCCAATACCGGTTAATACGGTGCATGCGTTTGCAGAATTTGAGTGCGGTTTCCAGGACTCTGAGCATTTAATATTCCAAAAGGGGCTGCTTCCAATTTCAAGTGAGGGAAGGGTGCATTACAGATTGGAATCACAGAGATTTTATGTATGGGATAACAAGCTTCATTTTAGAAGTTGTTTCATGTTGAATGTAAACACCTCAAGACACCTCAGCATCATTACCAACATCGAGGTTTCCAGCCTAGCAGAACAGCTAATCACAGATAAAACATATTTACAAATCCCACATGGATACAAATCACCTCATGGAACTCATATTACCCTGGCCTAAAAACTACCACAGAGTGCACGTGCAGCGTACAATGTAGCTATTGTATCACAAAGGGTGAAGCCGCACAATTCAAGTGAAACGCATTCTTAGCAAATCCTTCCAAACGAGAGTGGCTTTTAATGAAAAACAACCCACCAGAATCTACTCCCCTATGTTCCACCATGGTAGGATCGCTCCTCTGAGAAGGCTTGTATGCGTGTTGTTCTTTTCCATGAACCTCCTCACACTCTATGCACTGACTCTGGCCCCATCTCGCAGTCCCCCTGTTTAATATGGTTCTGTTTAAATGGAGGGAAAGCATTATGAGTCACACCACAGATACATCAGAACCAGGCTTGGCCGAGATCCTCGTTGTCTCCTGCAGCAGCGACAACACCAGGGCCAGGAGCGAGCCGGGATGGTCATCAATTCCTACTGGAACTCACACACACACACTTGCACACACACACCCACACACACTTTCACACTCGATCTTTGTCTCTCACTCTATCTATCTATCTATCTCTCTCTCTCTCTCTCTCTCTCTCTCTCTCTCTCTCTCTCTCACACACACATACACACACACACACTCGACCAGGGAATGTGCAGAACTGAACATTCCGGTGGCTTTGGACTCCGTGGTTGGATAGGCGATTGGAGAATGTGTAACAATGAATCAATTGGAAGAAACTGCATCCTCGTTTAGGAGACGAGGATGCAGAATGATGAAACCACATTGAGGACAGTTATTACGCAGAGACTGCTTGAGAAAAACAAAATGAGAGATTCATGGAATCAGAATTAAAGTGGTTTATTAGTCATGCGCCTTGGCGTCCATACAGAGATGTCTGTTGAGATTATAGTAAAGAAAGGTCTTCAACCTCCATGGCCAACATAACCTCCTCACTCGGATTGGCGGTGCTCAAGCCAGGCAACTATAAAGCAAAGTCATTTCCTTCTGAAAACATTTGAATAGGGAGACCCTTGAGTTGATCTCCACTCCAACCTTGGAAAGGCACATGGACGTGAGGTTACGTTATAAAGCAGACATCTATTTATTGTGGCCCATGTGGCCTATTCAAAACAAAACCCATCCATGTTCCTTGATTCCTCCTCCTAGTTCTCTGTGCCTGGCTACAGACCACAGCACAACTGGCTTTGTTCCATTCGCAGATCTCCTTCCCCCCCAGCCAGACCCCTCAGAGGGTCCCCACCAAGCTGTTGTCCCTCACGCAGCTCCGCCGTGTCCTCTCCGTAAACACAAGGGGGGGGAAGTTGAAAGCTGTTCCACTTGCCTGGCCACGCCTCATTACCCAGCCTGCCTCTCTGCGTACCCTGGAGCAGATTCTGGGCTCCTGTGGTTGGGCCAGTCAAGGTGACCCTACATGCCCCAGGACAACAGCCTGCCGTGGTACTGTACAGAACATGAGCGACCGTATGCTACCCTGGGCCCAGGGAAGTGGAGAGCGCTCCATTCTTCTTTGTATGCGTGCTAGTTTGAATGTTTCTGTACTGTACTGTATATGTGAACTATATCTCCTTTTTCAGCACACGGCTACTTCACACTATGATGAAGGTTATTTCTAGAACTGACCGCAAACTGAGAGATAAGCTGTCACAATGAGCTAATAAGATATCTTTTTAGGAATAGTTATTGTATAACAGTTGTTGTTGTGAATACGAGTGGAAGGTCTTCAGCATCAGAACGTCTAACAGACGGAAGTAAAGGGGCAGAAAGAGAGAGAAACAGAGTGAGAGAGAGAGGCCAACAGACAGACCCACAGGCAGGCAGTTAGTCAGACAGGGATTTAGACAGACCGACAAAGAGGCAGGAGGGGAGGCATGCATACAGACAGACAGACAGCCTATCAGGAGAGCAGACAGACAGGCAGGCAGGCAGGCAGGCAGGCAGATCGCAGGCCACCGCATCTCATCTATTCCTGTCTCCGTCGAGCCGTGCTGAGGACGGGGACAGATTGGGAACGACAGAAGTTGACGGAGGAGATATTTATCCCTGACGGATCAGGAGGTGTGTGACGGAGGTGTGGATGGTTGCTGCAGGTCAGTGACGCTGGCGCGCGAAGCAGGCCTGCCCACATGGCACAGGGACTGTGGGACTCAGACAGATGGCACCTGGTGGGTGACAAACAATTAACAAACCAACAAGAATAGCTGGATCGGCGGTATATACCCACAAGCACAGGAGATAGCGAGTGAGAGTGCATCTGTGCTCTGAAACACTTTGTACTCTCTACTTTCCTGTTAGTAGTTCTTGTGTTAACAGTTATACTGTACGACCACGTTCCTGACTCAGCACAGTTGTTGTTTGCTGTAGAAAACTCTATAAATGGCCAAACTCCACACCAACACGGCATCTGTTTCTTGTTCTTCCAATGCAGTTAATTCCATGTTGTCTTTGATATTACTGAAGATTTAGTTATTGCAAGTAGGCATCTCTGTTACTCCCCTCTACTGCAAAGATATGTACTGCTTCTCCAGAACAGCATCAATCAGTCAGCGACACTTACCCCGCTGTTAGAAACAAATGGATACAGTCTGTTGGCCCCATTTGAAGGACAGCAACAATGAAAATGACCTAACCACCTCCACATGTCAATCCCGTGGGTCGCTCAGGCTCCACGCCCAAATCAAAATGCTTAAAGATGGTGTCAATTTGTCATCACATGGGTTTGCTGCAGGACAGTTATTGAGACCACAATGAGCATGCTCTGACTGCCCGGCTCGGATTGAAGTTCCCCTCAAGGTTTTGATGGATGGATTGAGTGCTTTGTTAAAGAGTTCAGGAATATCCCCCTCTTTCCTGTGGAAGAAATAGAAAGAGAGAAGGAGAAGTAGAGAGAGAGAGAGAAGAGAGAGATAGAGAGAGAGGAAGAATGAGAGCGAGAGAGGAAGAAAGAGAGACCTCTGTGTAAGAGAGTGGCTTGTCATCTGGTAGAGTTATAGCGTAGCTGGACTGGCCAGTGCTGGCCTGGCCCAGCTATGGCAGCGTGAACACATCTGGAGTCTAGACTCTGTGGCTCGGTGGGCAGGCCCCTATCTGCTGCGGCACTGCGCCCTGAGACCAGCGCTGTTTATATAGGTGGCACATACCGGCATCTGTTTCAACAGACATCCCCTGCTTCTCTCCTACAGCCACAAGCTCGCTGGAGCGCT
Source organism: Mallotus villosus (assembly GCA_903064625.1). NCBI lineage: Eukaryota > Metazoa > Chordata > Actinopteri > Osmeriformes > Salangidae > Mallotus > Mallotus villosus. The sequence goes on from CAEFZP010001705.1 coordinate 202,901, forward strand.
TTCAGCCTCCACCAAGGGACGCAGGGATCGGAGAGGGGTGGAAGAAGGGATGGACGGAGGTTCGAAGAGGAGGTGGAGCTTGAGGAAATAGGGCGAGAGATTGAGGAGGGGAAGAGACTGGTCGAGGTTTGTAAATTGAGGGAATATGGTGGGAGATGGAGGAGGGGAAGGATGGATTGAGGGGTGGAGGGAAGGCGAACAAGACTGACTTCATCCACCAGACCCCCTGGCTCCCCAGCCCGCCCACAGGGGTCCCTGGTGACCCCCCACCCCCAAAAGAGATTCTCCTCATAAATCCTCCAATCCTGGGTTGTCACTGCTGTGTGAGGATATTCCGACTTGGTGGAGGACTAACAGTGTGTCTGAACGTGTCTCTGAACGTATGCGTGCTAGAGGGAGGGCACAGCATTGTAATGAGTTTTCTCATGAATAGTTATGGTTAATCATCCAAATGGCCTCTCAGTTGCGTATACTGTGTGTGTGTGTGTGTGTGTTTGCGTTTGTTTGTGTGTTTGCATTAGTTCTACAGTGAACACCAATCTAAATTGAAAGTGGCAGCACTTTCATATGGACCAATAAAATGATGTGATCTGGAAGTGCAAAAGCCTCCATCCTGGTGCACTCTAAACTCTCCCACCCCCACCACAGCCACCCCCCGCATCCTCACAAACACAAACACACACACACACACACACGTGGAGACAACGCACTTTACGCACATAAACACATAAGACATATTCATGAGAGGCAGCCGGACGCTAAAATGATAGCTGCAATATTCTGCAGCCAGTTCACATAATGGGCTGATGTATTAATGAAATGAACACAACACTAAATCTCAGTCAGGGAGCGACACGTAAAGAATGCTGGCGCGCAGGCTGTTCACAGTAGGAAAATAAACACTTATAAGACTGTGGGAATAAACACAGAGGACAAGACCAGAGCAGTACGTACACACCAGCTCCGATTCCTCTTCATATAAACTGGCCAGTATGTGGGAGGAGAAGTGGACACACACCGTGCACATCCATCCAGCGACACAGTGCTGTATACAGTAAGTATCAGTCTATTAGAAAGGAACATTGCCCTCTTTAGGTAATGCACTCTAATCATTCTCACTGCACACGCATTCCTAGCCCACTCACCAAATGGAATTTTCAATAAGGCTGCCGGGAGGTCATCAATGGAAATGAAAGGACTACTCGGGCGAAGGTAAGAAAATCCATTTCCACACGCGGGACTATTGTGACAGACACACACAGACACATGCTGGTGTCGCTCATCTCTGATATTTACACTTTGTCAAATTGGCACAAGGCCTCTCTGTGGTGTCCTCAGCTCGGCTGAATGAGGATCTGCTAATGGGATGGTGGATATACATTTTCACTTCACCTTTCCCTGTCTCCGAGGAGGCCCCGGTCGATAAGAGAAAGAGATTGGGTCGAAAATTGATTTTCGGAAATAATTGCCATTCTTCCTATCCGGGGGATTGGCCTGTCTGTGTGGCTTTATCCTATTACTGCTGCTGGGTTCTCCAATTTACCTGCCCACAGAACTCGAGCGGAGGAGCTGGTAGAGAATATATGTGAGGAATTTATGGTGAATCTGTTCAAATGGTTGGCAATGTAAGCAACCAGCATAAATAAGGGCAAGCAACTACATAAATAGCGTCTTGACCTTGACCAAATACAATATGTAGAATTAGCATAAGCACAGCCAGCAAGCTATTTAGCATCAGCACACAGCCTGCATTCTAGTTAGCCTTAGCACACAACCTGCATGCTAGTTAGCGTTAGCAAACAGCCTGTTGGTGACGAGGGCTGATTAGCCACCAAGTCCTCAAAGGACAGTGCTGACTCTGGCTGTAATCCCCCAGGTCCCAAGACCCTGCTCCTCCTCCTGGACACCCTCTCTCACTCTGCCTCCCTCCTGGTCCTCCCTCTCTGTCCCATTTAGCAAACAACAACAAGAGTCATTTAGCAGAGCTAATTGCAGGGAGTGGAGCCAGCAGGGCTGTGTGGTGTGTTGAGCTGTGGCGTGTGCTGTGCTACTCCCCTCGGTCCTGCATACCCCGCTGCCCTCTGAAACCTCTCACCGCTCCGCTGTGTAAAACCCCCATTGTGGTACGGTGAGATAAGGCCGGCCTCCTCCGAAGGCGCCAAGTCTATCTGTTCTATCTCCTCATGGGAACGCCAGCATTCCCTAAGACACCGGCACTAAGAGTCAGCCACAGAGGAGAGACCAGGAGATTTATGTCATGGTAACCCAATCTCTTCCAGAGCTCTTCGTCGCTGCTCGCTGGCTATGGGAGAGGAGGAGAGTGAGGGAATGGAGAAAGGGAGGGAGGATGGAAGTGAGGATGAATGACAGACAGAGGAAAGGAGAAGGAGAACTAGTAAGTTATCAAGGGAGAGAGGGAATTATAGAGCAAAGGAATTAGTAAAAAAAAGAGAGGAAGGGAGAACAGTTAGTAAGGAGAGAAGGAAGTTTTTTTTTGCAGAGATAATGTTTCCATATGTGTGGCCCTCAGAATTTAGACTGGGACTGGAATTGTTGCTCCCACCACACACAAACACACACACATAGACACACACACAGAGAGAAGAAAATGTTCTTGCCTACTTAAAAAAAAATGTTTATTAGTGTTCAATGGACGCAATTATACTCAGATCTGGACTACTCAGATAAATGAAATCATAATATACCACATACATATGTGTGTATATGCCATAGAAAACATTGTATTTGAACCGGTCTCAGTAAATAAATGATTGTTTGTACAGTCAACAATGTAGTATAGCTCTCTATAATGTATGAAACACACAATAGGACACAGCCTTGGAATAATATGTTTAATATTTCATTCCTCAGAGACACACCTGGGAACGAAACATATGACTGAATCAAAACTTAATGTGGATAATGCAATACACTGTAATCCTTGAGAAAGTAAGATGTGAACTCAATGCAGAGTAGATTTGCTTAAATTGGAACACGGAAAGGCCTAGTAACAACTTGAATTATATATGTGTCATTGATCATCTTACGGTTTTAGATTGTACTGGAACTGATATACTTGCAGTATGAACATCTCATTGAGAATTTAAACCACAAGAGAGCTATGTGACTCTATCACTCTATCACTCACACAACCCCATTTTGTACCATCAGGCATTGTTATAAACACCAACCACTTGCAATTATGCAAGTGCAATTATGCAATTATTCCACACACATAGTGGAGCAGGTCTCACCAACTTTCAGATTAATTGCATGAGCAAGGTACCACATGCTTTTAATTTCGCGAGCGTTTGACAATAGCGTTAGACTATAAAGCAATGCCTTAGCGGGTGTCCTGGAGCCTTTGCAGTTCCTTGTCTGCTGCCAGAGAAAGATAGAAAGATAGAGAAAGAGAAAGGAAAGAAAAGAGAGAGTAGATAGGCGGTTAGTTGAGTTTTCTCCTCACGTTCATCTCCTCACGCCCCCACAGTATCTACCGAACCCAAAGGTGTACGTGTCTGATCATTCACGTCTTTGTGTGCATGTCTTCCTTAGGAATCGTGCGTGCGTACGTGTGCGTCGAGAGGGAGGACACCCACCCCCCGTACTGATGAAACAGGGAGGTGTCTGTGCATGCACCTCGTCAGGCTCTGGTTGTCAGGGCACACACAGTGCTAGGCTCCCTGTGGAGGGAGGGGGTGGGAGAGGTGGAGGAAGAGGCACAGCGGGCCAAGTCTCTCTGCAACACCTCACCCGCCGAGCCACTGCCTCCCCTCTACCCCACTAACTCTGGAACAGGCCCAGAGACAAGCTGATAATGAGGACCCAGGCAGGCAAACAGAAGACATGCCCTGGGAGGTAGGCCCCGGCTCTAACCTCCCAACACACACACACACACACACACACCACATACGTACAACTACACACGTAGACATGCACATGCTTACACACACAGACTTGCACACACACACCTACACATTCACACACACCTACACGCGCACACACATCCACACCATCACAGATGGGTGCAGACAGGAATGGGTGGTTCTGTTACCTTAGGCCCTTTATCTCGGAACATATTGTCAGAATATAAGTACAACTATGACAGGTTGATAATTTAAAATGACAAAATGTCCTGAATTCTGGATCAATCCTGCCAGCATCATCAGTGGATCTTGCATGGTGAGGTGTGTGTGGTATTATTCATAAGCAGAATAAACAGTTTACTTCAGTAGATATCAAATATTTTAAAAGGTTTAAAATAAAGTTTAGAAAGGTTTTAAAATAATAATAAAAAAAGTGAAAAAAGTTGGGGAAAAGCTAGAAACTTCTTTGTGTCATGTTTTGTGTGAAGTTTTGAAAAAAAGGTTTTGAAAGGTTGAAAATATATTTGGATAAAAAAGGTACATTCTTTTGACTAAAACACTAAAACAGGTAGTAGTAATGACTACTTTTTTGTAAGCCAATACTTCTTTACTTTAACTTGAGTGAAAAACTGTAGTTAGTACTTCAACCTTTAGTCTTTTTTTAGACTACTTTCTATACTACTACTATACTTGAGTGAAGGATGGGTGTACTTTTGCTATCTCTGGTCATGGAG
>CAEFZP010001705.1:212500-237500 GCA_903064625.1 Mallotus villosus
GCGTTAAATTGCACTGTTCCTGCCACGTTAAAAGCACAATACAAAACACCCCACAATAACAGGATCCAAAAACTCTATTCAGTTAAATCATGGTAAATCTATGGTTATTTCTTGACATGGTCACTGAGCTCCAGCACGTCTGATTCATGTGTGCCTTCTCTCTGAGCCTGGAGCCTGGTAATGACTGTCCCAGGGGCTCTTTCCTATGCCGAGAGAGGCCAGTGGCATTCAGTCAAGCCGTACAGGAAAGGAAAGGAGAGACCGACATCCTCTCCTCGGTTTTAAGGTCATTCCTTCTTTCCTCCGCTTCTCCTTTCTCCTGTTTAGAGAGCCCCCTCCTTTCTTCGGCCCCTCCACTCCTCCTGCTCGTATGTCAGGCCTTATCAGCTGGCTGGTCCCCACCAGTGGTGTGAATGGCAGCCCTTTGCTCTGTAAGCCCCCCTAACAAGGCGCCTGATTGTTCTGTTAACGTGTCACTTCCTGTGCTGCGGCGTGCTCCGGCAGGGAGCAGAGTGGCGGCTGGCCGGAGTACTGGATCAGAGAGACGGAGAGTGAGAGAGAGAGATGGAGAGTGAGAGAGAGAGAGAGAGAGAGAGAGAGAGAGAGAGGGGGAGAGAGAGAGAGGGTAGAGGGAGAGAGAGTAGAGCCTCAATGGACAGGGGAGGAGGGAGAGTGGATGGGGGTGGGGAACCCGACACCAGTCCTCCCAGACTGCCTGGTCTACTGGTCTAACGACACACACTGACTCCAGATGATCCACTGACATAACAATTAATGTTATTATGATTGAGAATCTAAGAGACAAAATACTTTAAATCACTGGTTTGTTTTTCCCTCCCTATTCTTTCAGTCATAATGTATCTTGAGAACAACTTGGTACAGTATATTCACACTAGTTTTCCTTTGAGAAATGCACAGCAGCGAAATGTTACATAAAGTCAATTTGAGATATCAACAGTTTCCACCCTGTATGGCTGAGGCTTACTCCCCTCAACAGCCAGATTTGCGTCCTGTGTGCCACTTTGATCTCAGGGTATTAAAGTCTACAGTCCCCCTGGAGACCAGGGGAGGAGAACAGGGGCTTATGGTTTATACCCAGGCATGCTCACACAGAAGCCTGGGGAAGGACAGAGGAAGAGAGGAAGGCAGGAGGAAAAAGGAAGAGAGAGAGAGACAGAGAGAGAGAGAGAGAGAGAGAGAGAGACGAGACAGAGAGAGAGAGAGAGGGAGAGAGAGACAGATGAGAGAGAGAGATCAGAGAGAGAAGAGAGAGAGACTAGACGAGACAGAGATGGACGAGAGGAGAGAGAGAGAGAGAGAAAACCTATTTGGCATCCAGGCTGCTCGTCTGAGTAGCGGGTCAACTCCTTGGCGAAGAAAGTGCTGCGTTGTCATGGCAATGTGCCGCCCCCCTCCCCCCTGCCCCCTTCCCTCTTTCTCTCCCAGAGTCCCAGGGTTATGGCCACCGCCATCAGCGGTGTGAGTGTTGCTCAAGAAGCACCAGAGTTCAGGCCTCCACCGCTGTAATCAGGGCCGCCAAAACCGGGGCGGAGGGTGTGTGTGTGTGTGTGTGTGTGTGTGTGTGTTCAGGGGGTAGGGTTGTAGCCTCGAGCTAAGCAACAACAGATCAGCAAACAGGCTCGCCATGAGGAGTACAAACAGAAACACAGCCGTCTCTTCTGCATCAACAAACACACACACACACACACACACACACACGGACAGATACTGTTGGTCCAGGGACACTGCATAAGCACTGAGAAGGTCCTTGTGTTGTAAGCAGCATGCGGTGTGTGCCTCTCTGCCCCCCCACCCCCCACCCCCCCCACCCTCCTTCTCCAGGAAGACACCAGGCCTAAAGCTGTGTGTGGGATTCAGAGCTGCCCTGATGGACTGAATGACCATCTGATTCACACTCCATCCCTCCAAGATATGTGGCGCATATTTATTTCCAAAAAAATGATAGCATTGAATTAGTCCTGTTTTAAACTTTGTTAGAAAAACATGTTTGGCTAGTGGTACTCTGCACACTGGTGGCTTCTGGGAGCCAAGAGCACTTTATTTATGTTTGGATGGAAGCACCCGCCTCGCTCTGGTTGGCACGGCGATGGCGCTGTCGTATTTGGCAGCCCTCGCCATCCTTGTCCCCCGAACATACAGTCTCCACAGGGTGTGTGCAGTATCTTCCGTGTGTCTGTGTGCGTGCGTGCTAGTTTGTGAGTGTGCATGTGTGCTAGCTTGTGAGTGTGTGTGAATGTGTCGCTCAGCATCCACACTTGCAGGAGTGTGGATACTTTTCCTTCACCCTGATATGCACAGCCATGTTTTTCACAGGCTCAACATTTTTTTTTAACAAGAATATGAACCGTAATTTGAGTACTAGTTCAAACCACTTTGAATGATTCCAAACTTTTAAATACTCAAGGTCAAGGGATAGACATCTCAGAGCTCCTTACAGAAAAGAAAAATACTACAGGTCTTTAGATAAATACTATGCAAGTGGCTAATCTCCCAGTTACAGAACTTACTACTTGAAAACATACTTAAGATGTCACATGCAGAGCATGAGTGAGTCATGTATCAGAGCCTCTCTCTAATCTCCTCCTCCTCTCTCCTCCTTCCCTCTCGTTTTGCTCCTCCTCTCTTCATTCCTCCTCACCTCTTCTTTGGTCCAATCCCCGCCCCTTTTCTTCCTCTCGTCTTTCTCCCGCCTCCACCCATCTTTTCTCTTCCTCTTGGCATTTCTTCTCTCCATCTCTTTCTCTATCTTCATCGCTCCACCTCTATCATTCATCCTTCCTTTCTCTCATTGCCCCTTCCCTTAATCCCCCCTCTTTCCCCTGTCTGCCTCCTCTACTCCTCCCTCCATCCCTCTCTCCTTATCTCTCCTCTTTGTTTCAGGACAGAAACTCCCCTCCCAAACTCACAGTTCTGGGGTCGCTTCACATCTGCTGTCGGAGCAAGGTAAAGTAAGCAAACATCTCCAGGTCCACTAACAGTAACGATCAGCTTCGCTATTTTCTTCCATCTGCCCCCGTGTTTTTCTTTTCACCTCAAGAAACCGGCTGACCCTCCTCTGGATATAAATATATCATTTCTTTCACATATATTTATAAAGCAGAGTCTGTGTGAGTGGCCTTAAAAGGAAGTGAGGCCTAGTGTGCTGCTGTTCCCGGGGAGTCTGCAGAGACTCAAGCCCAGGATCCAGAGCCTGGGATTCTTCAGCTCGGAGAAGCCGGATGGTAGAGGGAAGGAGGAAGGGAGAGGGAAGGAGGAAGGGAGAGGGAAGCTGGAGGGACTGGAGAGGAAAGAAAGGCTGGATCGGACAAACGGGTTGGGTCGGCGACCAGAAGTCAGTCGAGTGGAGGGATGGAGAAAGGAGGGGTGAGAGAGAGAGAGAGAGAGAGAGAGAGAGAGAGAGAGAGAGAGAGAAGAGAAGCTGGGTGGAGGGATGGCGAGAGGGTGGCTTGGTAGATGTGTGGCCGCCTTGACCAGATAAGGACTGATACGGGGACTAATTTGGTCATGAGCAGCACGGCAGGATGACTAGGGGCTGAGAATAACATGGCAGACAGGAGGCCAGCCTGCCAGTCTGGGGCTTCAGCTTCTGATGGGGCCGTCTGCCAGTGTGGTGTGTGTGTGTGTGTGAGTGTGTGGTGTGTGTGTTTGTGTGTGTGTGTGTGTGTGAGTTTCTGTTGGTCCATCGGCGAGTCAGTCCGTCCATCCATCCGTCTGTATCCTTTCAGCCTCAGATGGTGTGAGGTTTCTTCAGCAGGTCAGCGACTCCTATAGAGAAGGCCATACCACTGCACACACACACACACTCCTGCCCTTCCCGTAGCCCCCCACTCCTGCCACCTCTGTCCCTCATCTCCACTGATAAACATGACAGAGGCAGACGATGTTCAAAACGTCGGCTGAGTGTGCTTGTCATGTGGCTCTGTCAGCAGAGAGAGGTGGCGACTGCTACTGAACCGTCCCCTCTGCCCCATCAGACCCCCCTCTGCCCCATCAGGCCCCCCCTCTGCCCCATCAGACCCCTCCTCTGCCCCATCAGACCCCTCCTCTGCCCCATCAGGCCCCTCCTCTGCCCCATCAGGCCCCCTCCTCTGCCCCATCAGACCCCTCCTCTGCCCCATCAGACCCCTCCTCTGCCCCATCAGGCCCCTCCTCTGCCCCATCAGGCCCCTCCTCTGCCCCATCAGGCCTCTCCTCTGCCCCATCAGGCCCCTCCTCTGCCCCATCAGGGCCCCTCCTCTGCCCCATCAGACCCCTCCTCTGCCCCATCAGGCCCCTCCTCTGCCCCATCAGGACCCCTCCTCTGCCCCATCAGGCCCCTCCTCTGCCCCATCAGGCCCCCTCCTCTGCCCCATCAGACCCCTCCTCTGCCCCATCAGGCCCCTCCTCTGCCTCATCAGGCCCCTCCTCTGCCTCATCAGGCCCCTCCTCTGCCCCATCAGGCCCCTCCTCTGCCCCATCAGGCCCCTCCTCTGCCCCATCAGGCCCCTCCTCTGCCTCATCAGGCCCCTCCTCTGCCCCATCAGGCCCCTCCTCTGCCCCATCAGGCCCCTCCTCTGCCCCATCAGCCCCTCCTCTGCCCCATCAGGCCCCTCCTCTCTGTGGGTCCACAGTTGGCTGACTGGAGATCTTTAGGTCTATAGGATGATACGGGACGTATGGTGAATACTTGGCTTTTTCCTCTTTTCTAACGCCTTTCTCTGCAGGAGGAGGAGGGGGACATACTCTCCCCCCCCCCTCTCTCCCTTACCTTCCCAGTCACCCTCCTCACCCTTGCCCTCCCCCTCTCCCTTGCCCCTTGTATTTGACTCCCAGGCAAAGGGAGCCTCAGAGGGAGCCTGGTCCTGTTCAATCATCACATGATTATCCTATTACTTTATCCTATAGCTAATCCCCCATGTGTTTAGGGGTAAGTTCTGTTTGACTATTCAGCAAAGGCATGATGTATGTCAACTACAACAATAACAGACTTACAACACATACATGATCTCAGACCAGCCAGAACAGACCATACCAAACCGGGCCAAACCAGGCTAGATCAGGCCAGGCCAAACCAGACCATACCAGGACCAGTCCTGCATCTATACGCTCGGTCTGTTTGGGGCCAGTGGCCCAGCTTGGCTCCCAGATTGAGAACAGCAGATCTGTGGTCAGAGGAGGCTGGGAATTGTCTGTGTCACACTTGTGTCGCCCGAGCGGACAGATACACAGAGCAGCAGTCACAGACACATTCTTGGCTGCAGCCACTCTCCAAACACTTCTCTCTCTGTTCCCTCCTTTCTATCTATTCCTCTCTCTCATTCTCTCTCTCTCTTTCTCTCTTTCTCTCTCTCAGGCTCCCTATTTATTTGTATATACTACATATACGTATTTGTCACAAAGTATTATCACTTCATCTCATGTTCTATTCCATATTTTCGATATTTCCCTATCTTTACATATTTATGTACACATTGTGGCTTTTCATAGATGGTATCTTCTCCTTACCCTTTCTTCCATCAGTCCCCCTTTATTTCTCACACCACTCTGGACATCAAAGAGGAGGAGATGAGAGGCCATCTGTCTCTTACACCAGGCTGAGAGGTCAACATTGTTTGGAATATTCAGTGTTTCCCAACCCCTCAGTGGAACTCCTATAATAACTTATCTAGGGCTCTACAACCAAAACCCATTCTGGACTGAGAAAGGACGGACACAAATAGAAACCAGTCATTCTGTAAATCAGCAACATTTAAAAGGTTCTTCATGAGTTGTATTTGATTCGTGATATACAGAAAGGGGCGCGCACAGCGACACGCACAGCGACACGCACAGCAATACACTGAGACGAGCACACAGTCTCACAGGCTGCCCGCTGCACCAAGAAGCCTACAGAAGCTAACTAGCACCCCCTTTTGAAATGTCTGTCCTGAAACACTCATCCAGAAATAACGAGAAGCATTTAGTAATCTCTCTGATCACTGTCGATGTTTATGAAGCTACTTACGTTCTTTCACAACTGACATCAAGGTAGGAAAATGCATTCTGATAAATAACAAAGGATTGAGTGATTACCATAATGAGTGATTGATTGAGCTTTAAGTGTTTACAACAGCAGGCTGTTGATGATGCTTCGTTCATGGCATTGGTTTGTATGTGTGTGTGCAGTGTGTTTATGTTTGTGTGTGTGCCAATAAAACAACAGCTCAGCTTTCATTAATTTGGATTATGAGTCTTACAACCCACAAGCCACAACATGGACAAAAACATTTTTTGTAGAACAATAATTCTCCCCAAATGTAAAATCGATCATACTGGAAACCTAATTTCACTAACTGTCAGACCACTTTTGACTTTAGCTTAAAATAATTCCACAGTACAATGAGGTTATTAGCTTTTGAGTATAAAGAACTACTTGCATTGCATAGCAGAGACTGTAAGTGGAATACAGGCTGGATTCTTTACGTAGATAGAATATTAAACAGGTGTCTGCTTTGAAACTGTTACTTTGCAATAGACCTTGTAAACAACTAGCAACTAATTAACGCCATGACATCAAAGAAAGAGATAGAAAGCGAGCGAGAGCAAGACACCGAGACAGAGAGAGAGGAGCTCCGCAAGGGGATGTCAAATCAGGAATGCCTCCCTCCTCACCACACCCGTGTTGTCCCTCAGAGTGATAGTGGAGTCAGGCATTCATCCAGTCTGCCAACCAGTCGGCGTGTCAACCTGCCTGCTAGCCAGTCAGCCAGTCATCCATCCAGCCAGTCAAACCCCACCACACACACACACACACACAACCTCCACCCTCGTCCCCACCCCCCCCACCCTCGTCCCCAAAACCAGAGCCATGACACCAGAGAGCAGTGTGGGAGAGGAGCGATAAGCAGCTCAGACAGGATCAGGGCTAGCAGGGGGGAAACAAGCACTCCTTCTCCCTTCTTTCCTTACTCCTCTCCTTTCTTCCCTCTCCTCTCCTCTCCTCTCCTCTCCTCTCCTCTCCCTCTCCCTCTCCCTCTCCCCCTCTCCCTCTCCTCCAACATGAATACATAGTTTTCCTCGATCACGGAGTTTGGGAGCTGTGGAGGTCAAAGAGGAGACGGAGCAAGGCCTGGGCGGGGCAACAGAGGGGAGGGCAGCAGAGGGGAGGGGAGGAGAGGGGAGTTGGAGGGGGCGGGCGAGCGTTAAGCCGGTCAGGTGCAGCGCCACCAGTGATCATTAGGGTTACAGCTGCTCAGGCCAGATTGCGTGCTGCCTGCACCAGGCGAGATGTCTCACCCAGGGAAAAGAGCGAGCATCTGTCTGTCCTTCCCCGTAGACACCAGCCTCCTACCAGCCTGTCCAACTCCAACCCAACTGGTAACAAGGTCACCTAGCCAGCTCCCTCTCTCACTCCCTCTCACTTGCACTCTCTTTCACTCAAACTCTATTCTGCACTTTCACAACTGCCTTTCCCTGTCTCTCTCCCTGAACAGGTGGAGAAAGCAGCACATATATTTTCCAAATCTTCTATTTAGAGGTGGATATATAGGCTATGTATGTGACTGACAAGCTTTGTGTGGCCTACGGGTAGAATATCGTTTAAAAAATCACCCTGGATAAGGACAGCTTTCATTTTGATTTGCAGAGATTTATTTTCTTCACACTATCACACTGTTCACTGTTAATTACATTGTTTGATCTCGCTTGATAAAGGGACACTTTCAACGTTACAGGAAATTAATTGGCTCGGAGCACTACAGTTCCAGCAGTTACCCTACACCATTGTTTTGTCACAGAGTCGAACACAGCTATAGGCGTGATAAACACCCATTAAGCCCTGTTCATGGTAACATTGTTTTTTTTACTAAACCGTTGACAATTTTTGAAATTCATGCATACGTAGTTAAGTTGTATTTGTGCAAATACAAAGCCCATGTCTGCCTTTCCCATCAGTCTGCGTAGGGATTAGCCTCCATGTGAAAAGGCTTGCCTTCATTTTCTTTCCAATTATTTGAAAGATACAAATTGAAAGAATATCCTTTGGGTGAATAGATGTTCTCCAAATGGAAAGCAATTAACCATTCTCATTCTGAAAAAGTTACATTTGTAAAGGCCAGTGCTAGGTTATTACAAGCTTGCCTAAGCAAGGAATCCAAGGTTAGCATTAACGAGGTATGCTTGCTAACAGGCTAACAGTGAACTTGGCATGGATGTCTATCCCTCGCCTGACAGCTCTACTTTACTATTAAGCTCAAGCTTGATTTGTGGTCTTTTTCAGCCGACCTGAATGGTATTCCTAATGGGGTTTTAAAAGACTGACAGGTGCCCGTATGCAGTCAGAGCAGTTATGAGAAGCTGTGTCCTTCACCAGAGACGTCTCTAGAACAAACATATGAGAACTGAGTTTCACCAAACCACAGATAGTATGTGGCCCTTCATTACTCCATTGTATATATCATCCTTCCCACATAGCACAATTTAGGACACACATTGAAATGATGAGCAAAAAGCATCACACCACATTGTTACATAGAATTAAGAAATTTGACATTTTGCAAGAATCATACAAACTGTTATAAAACAATTTTGTCTTGTACAGTATTTAAAACATTCTATGTCTCCACCTAAATATACACCAATGACCAGCGCTGAATAATAAACGTAGATAGCTTGATCCACATCAAGATGTTAATGGTTTAACACAATGGCACAGTTTTAAGAAGAGGGTGTGAAAACAAGAAGCAAAACATGATCACTATCACGGTAATAGCTAGCCTTCGATAGAGCAACAGCCATCCAAGCAATAACGCATTTAGACTGCCTCAGCTGTATGTAATTGTGGGCCAGGCTGAATGAGCTTGGCCCAGAGCAAACAGAAAGGCCTGGAAACAGGTGTGTGACACCAACTTTCTGCCTCGCAGGAGCAGAGAAAGCCTTTGGTCAAGGGTGTAGCACCTGGCCCATTGTTTCCTCACAAATGGCTTTTAAGTGCAAATTTCCGCTTGGTCCTAAAGGAGGCCAGGCCTTTAGACATGTTCTACTCATCTGAACCAATATCTGCTGCATCCACATTTGCATAATGGAGGGAATGCAAAATGAGGGCAAGCTTTGTCAGCCCGCGACAAAAAGAAGAAAGAAAAGAGAGAAAGACGGATGTCACCGTTGAATTACATGTGCAGGACATAAAGGTGTCTTCAATCCATGCTCTGTCGCTTCTCAAGGACCCATCAATACGTCATCCATTAAGAATCAATTATGAATCACCAAATTCAGCATATTGCTAAGTGTGCAATGCCCTACAATGGGACCTAACGTTTACAATGGCAAACCTAACAGAATGGTGCAATAGCAAGTCAACTATGAAACATCGCTAGGAAAGATAAAGAAACAGTCAGAGAGACAGCGGTCCGCTTCAGCATCAAACTCCCTTTCATCTTTCGGGAACTTGTTCCAGTCAAACAGAAGCAAGGTGGACATCTGTTTTGGGGTTTGGCTGTGATATGACATCGTTTTCTCATTTGTCTTGTTTGTGTTATCTGGAACTTCATTAACTAACTGGAATGACAGTGGAGTCCAGGTGGCATCTTTAGAAAGCCAATACAAAGGCCAGTGTGGTTGCAAAGTCACAAGCCCAAAACCAATGTCCAGTAGTGGACATAAATGAATTGCTGTGTCTCAAGAGGATATAGTAACTTGCCAATACCAGCTCTGTTTGTGGACTGGACTTGCTTGATGTTTAATACAGAGTGTATTGCTACTGGGTTACATCATGTATTTCCACATCTCGTTCCACATAAGCTCAGGGTTGGTAAGTGGCAGGCTTGTCTGCTGTGATGTACAACATCACATGATGAAATCATCTCCACCTCACATCAGGCAAATGGTTACAGCGGTTGAACGCCAGCACAAACACAAGTGTCACCCCGAACCACAGGAAACTCAAATGAAATGTTTTACATTTACGTTTGTACTAACATTACATTTACACTTCCTACTAACCAAGAACTAAGCCATAATAAATTACACTATCGAAATACATAAAACAAAATACATAGGAAGCATCTCTTTTACAGCCAGATGCTATAAAAGGCCAAATGATTGTATTTCTGACTACCGCTGGAACATGCAAGTCTGCACCTTGTGGAGGTTCAGTTTCCAGATTCAGTATTACAGTAACGGCCGTGCCAGAGATGGTGTGTGTTGGTGCTGCTCACTTCCTGATGTGTCTGCAGCTGTGCTCTGCAACCTGCAAGCTTCTCATCTAAGCATCAGCATCCCCGACTCCCAGGCCCCCCCCAGCACGGTGGTGGGCAGGGTGGGGGCGGGACGGGGGGGTGCACTGCAGACTGCAAGACTCCACTGCCCTGCATGAGCACGTGTCTTCCCATCTCTGTGCAGGGCTGTGACTCATACTGGTATCAGGGTGGTTTCACTGGTCTGGGAGCTTGGCTTTCTGCAGTCTGCAGTTGGCCAAATGCATTTCAGGTGATACATGATAATAAGTCCCCACTGCACAGTATCGGCAGCAACTACATTTTTTCCCCTTGCAATTACATGAACATTTGAGCGATAGATGATGTTTAATACAGTTTTCTCACATTTTGTTCCAGTTGTTCTTCCATTCCTTCTCTTTTATGAGAAAACCTCATAAATGGCAGTGGTGGTAAGTGGTCCCCATAGAGAGAGAGAGACAGAGAGAGAGAGAGACATAGAGAGACATAGAGAGAAAGAGAGAGACATAGAGAGACATAGAGAGACAGAGATAGAGAGAGAGACATAGAGAGAGAGAGACATAGACAGAGAGAGAGAGACATAGAGAGAGAGAGATATATATAGAGAGAGAGACAGAGACAGAGACAGAGACAGAGACAGAGACAGAGACAGAGAAGAGAGAGAGAGAGAGAGAGAGACAGAGAGAGAGAGAGAACAAGATCGAGACAAAAGAAACAGAAAGAGTGAGTGAGAGAGAGAGAGAGAGATATTAAGGTGCTTCACAACGCTCCCTCAGCTCATCAGAGTCTGCCTCTCTAGATGTGAAGGTATGCTGCTACAGGGTGATCTTCCAGTAAGCTGTTGCACAGTAACACTGTTTATCAGTCACTGGCACCATTACACCCTGGGTGTTTATACTGGGCTTAATCTCCTTGAGCTTTTTACACCCGCAAAACACATCCACATAAACTCAAACACGGACAAACACGCCGAGAGGCAAACCTTGTCGCCTTGTTCTCCAAGAAGGTAGATTATCCATGAATGAGCAGGGAAATTTCTCCGGGGATACTTTGGCACAGAGTAATAAAAGTCGGAGTGTTGCGTTTGCCAAGCAGAGACATCTGGTCACCTTATCACAGATAAGTGGGGGTTAGTCCTGGCATCTGCTTGAATTAATCCATTTTGCAAACACAGTTATCCTAATCCTCTAAATATGTTGTTTCAGAGCAGTAATGCTCAACTATAGTAAGAATTTAAACTTTCTTACGCCGGTGTGAGACAGAATCCTTCATCCCTTACCTCGCGTTCCGAAATGCAGGCACACTAGCGCCGTCAACCACAGGAGAGGGTCCAAGTGATGTCGCAACCTGCCCTCCGCATGGTGCAGAGGTGGGCCCACTCGCCCCACCTCCACGCCGTCCCGTCCCCGCATGAATATTCATGCTCGGATTTCTCTTTTGTTGCCTGCCTAGTCAGCAGTCAGTGAACACATGGTGTGTGTTGGCAGCACCGCGGCTAGGTAGAGGGGCCGCGGACGGAGGCAGTGGCAGGAACCAGGACCTGTGAGGCTGACTGACATTTCCATCTGTGGCGAGGCCTGGTAATTATCGGGGAGAGAGGCGCCCGCAGCAGCGCGCCATCTGCTCGGGGAGATGGCTCAATGAGGTATGAGAGCGAGCGGGCTCTGGCGGGCCACTGCCTGCCTCTGACATGAGGGCTCGCATCTGCTGCCCAGGAGCCAGGACGCCCGGCACAACCAGCCTGTGTGCCTTGGCCTGGCTGTCTGCCTACCTGTCTCTCTGCCTGCCTGTCTCTCTGCCTGCCTGTCTCTGCCCTGCTTGTCAGTCTGACTGACGGTCTCTCGGACTTCCTGGCTCTCTGTTGATGTCTGTGCTTGCCTTTCTGTCTGCCTGCCTGTCTCTCTGCCTGCCTGTCTCAGCCCTGCTTGTCAGTCTGACTTCCCGTCTCTCTGTTGGTGTCTGTGCCTGCCTTTCTGTCTGCCTGCCTGTCGTGTCGACTGCCTGTCTTTGCCAGTCTGTCTGCTTGTCTCTGTGCTTGCCTGTCTCTTTGTTTATCTCTGGGGCTGCCTGCTTATCTGACTATCTGTTGTCTGTCTCTTTTTCATTCCATTTGCTTTTCTGGTGCCTGTCACCTGCACACCTGTCTCTCTGCTTAACTTCCTGCTGGCCTGCCTGCCTGCCTGTCTGCCTGCTTCTGTGTATCTGTCTCAGTCTGCCGGAAGAACAAGGGGGAGAAGGAGGAGGAGATGAGGAGAGATGAGCTAACAGGAGGGGGGAGAGCAGCCAAGAGCCCCTCTCTCTGACTGCCTCAGAAAGCACCTCCATCCACCCCACCCCCACCCTCTCTGTTGGAGGTGGAAGTCTGTCAAAAGGACACTTGGAGAACATCTTAGTCCTCTCTGAAATCTTCAGATACTAAACACAATCACAGCTTTAACAGTATCCTGTTATTGTGTGTTTGTGTGTGTACGTGTGTGTGTGTCTGAGAATGTGCATTTGAGCAAATGTGATGCCACATTGAGACTGTTTCTGTTGCACTTCTGACTCATTTGCTCAGCACGGCTTTGCAACACCGGTGGGTCGTGGGAGTCCAACAGCATTACACATAGCATACCGTCATCCGTCTCTCCCTTCTTCCCTCCGTCCCTGCTTGCCTCTGTTCCTTCCTATCGCACCTGTCAGGTGTGCCTGTACACTCAGCACTACTCCGTCCAAGTTCTGTCCTGTTCTGATGTGCTCTGTTCCTGGCCACAGCCCATAGAACCTTTAAGTCTGAACAGAAAACACCGAGCTCCAGAGTGAGGCTCTAAATCACGACCAGGAGCCAAGGTGGCCTAATGCTACTATCCATAAAGACAGCTGTGTTTGTGTGTTTGTGTGTGTGTGTATATGCGGGTGTCTGTGCTATTTGACGTCAAACACACCTAGCAAATAGAACACAATACAAGTCATTTTTGTCATTCAAATAAGACTGATGTATACAGACATTTCCTTCAAAATACTTCAAGCCCTGACCTTTAGGGACAGAGTTGTGCTTTTTTTGTGCAACTTAAAAGGAACAGATGCAGCACACGAGCACAGCTATTTCTGAATGTTCCTTTATTTTGTTCTTTAACATCCTTCAAATCCCAGACTAGATGTTGAGGAAGTAGTTTTTACCTCTGTGAAGTGATGTTTTCATCCACTTCTGTTGCACACACAACTGTTAAATCACTTAGTCCCACTTGAGGCTCTCGGAGAGAGAGAGAGAGAGAGAGAAGAGAGAGAGAGAGGGAGAGAAAGAGAGAGAGAGAGAGCGAGAGAGAGGAGCACAGCCCCATCACAGGATTTTGTCAGACTGTTTCGACAGATTGGTAGAATACAAAATGCAGTGGGGGGCTCTGATGTGGCGATAAAGCACTTGCCTTTGATCGTACTCTGCTCTCTTTTTTTATTCCCCTGCACATGTGCATGTCAAAATCAATTACGAGGAGATGCGCTAGCAACCGGAATACCAACTTTGTTAGTTTACCAACAAGCCAATCACCACTGCAATTGTAAACCTGATGACACACACTTGCAAACCCACATCACCTGTACGCAAACATCTCCGAGGTGTGTCAAAGACAAAACGAAGAAACATCTAAAGTAAAATAAAAGACATTCACGCGTACATTCCTTCCACATCTGTCAATTACCTTCACAAAAAGGAACCTCTTTGATAAGGAAAATCTGAATCTTCCCTTGCCTTGTGGAGGGGCTTTTTCAGAAGTCGTAGCACTTATACGAAATTTGTGACAGCATCAACAGCGCGTATTCCCCATTCAGAGACATTAACTCTGTGCCATGTGTCTAACAAACGGAGGCCATGCTGCAGCCCTTAATGACAAGGCAGCTCAGCTCCTCTCCTCTCCCCCTCGCTCGCTTCAAATTGCTCTCTAAATGAAGTACAGCTGTGTGGACCAGGTGCTGCCATCCCCCTCTTTCAGAAAGAACAGGAAATTATAAAATCCCCAAATCCTTCACAAACGGGCAGGAGGGAGGCTGGCGCACGACTCGTACGGTCTGCCGTTCCCGGCTCTCTCTCTCTCTCTCGCTCTCTCTCTCTCTCTCTCTCTCTCTCTCTCTCTCTCCCTCTCCCTCCCTCTCTCTCTCTCTCTCTCTCTCTCTCTCTCTCTCTCTCTCTCTCTCGCTGGTACACTCATACTTTTTACCGGTTTGTAGCCTAATCCATGCACCTGGCCCCCACCACCAACCTACAAGATAGCTTACATCTTTTCATAGTTGGTTCATAGATGTACAGCTTAGCTTACATCATTGTACAACCTTAAAAACATGAACATTGTATATATACAGTATTAGATACTGTATACATATCTAGACTCTTGTATCAGGAAATGGGCGATTTCATGCCGTGTTCCATACTAAAACATTTATTGTGATGAATCAAAAACAGTAGTCTAAAAGAACAGGAGGGTAACAAAGCCTGTACTTGCAACTCATCTCAGACGTCTCTCCAGAAGTCCCTAAATATCTCCACCTCTTCACTGTATGCTGCTCTGCTCCGGAGGAACAGGGAAACAGGGGCCAAAACAACAGAAGCCGGCCTCATGTTTAGTCCATGTGCAGCTGTCAATGTCTCCATTAGGGTCCCAGGTCTGCACTAGAGAACCCTCTCGTCAGCCCTGATTCATCTGCCTGTCCCAGCTGCCACATTACCAGGGGCAAGCCCCATCCAGCCCCATCCACCCCCATCCAGCACCATCCAGCCCCACCCAGCCCAGGCTCCACGCAGACAGATGTGCTCCCCCTACATGGCCTATGGGTCAACACATGGTGAAGGTAGAGGCAATAAATGAATTATATCCTGATTAGCATAAAGACAGAGGTTCAGGATCATCAGTCACTGCTATGATGCAAGGTTATTGTCGGTACTGTTCAGTGGATTTTCCAGCCAAGAAATCCACAACAATATTGAAACTATGCCTTTATTTGCCGATAAAAGTTTGTCGTTTCTCATGAATTCAATCAGGAACGACTGAACAAGAATGCATTGAATTGTGGTTAGAGAATGAGTTATTTCTATGCTGATTAATCATTTAAAATCATACACAAACACAAATACAGATGCTTAGTAGAGCTCTGCAGTGTATTCTGTCTATATATGTGCCAAAAGACCTTTTTTCCCCCCTGTTCCATTCCTTGTTCAGTACGCTTGCATGTGCGTACCCGGTGCCCTGGCTCCCTCTTCCCCTCTTTCAAATGCAATGCCAACTACCGAGGGCCCAGGTGTACGCTCCCCTTATCTATTCCACTAACAAGCATGCTTACTGGGATCACAGGGGCTCCGTGGCTTCCTTTAAAGTCCCCCTCTGCAGCCGAGGATGACCTGAATTTGAGACAAGCAACCCCCTGCTGATAGCAGGGTAACCTCCGATGGGCAGTCTCACTCCTAGACTTGGCCGGTGCTCCGCCAGGGAAGGGGGGTGGGGGGGGTGGGGGGGCTCTTTGAAATGCCGGAGTTGCGTGAAGGATTGAGAAGCAGGACAGAATCAAAGGGTTTTGATAGGAGAAGGAACGGAGCGGAGGGAAAAAAATGGAATGTGAGAATTGGAGATGAGGTGGCGGGAAAAAAAATTGTGGGTTACGAATGCACCGTGAACAAAGAACACTTCAGAGAGAGAGAGAGAGAGAGAGAGTGTGTGTGTGTGTCTTTGAGAGAGCGAGAAAAACTTGTGTGTGTGTGTGTTTGACAGAGGCCTATATATCATACAGTATCCATGCTTTAAAAGGAATGACATGTTGCCACTCCTCTGTACTACAAAGCAGATCTCTTACACCGACCGTACATCGAGTACACATCACATCGCAGTAAAGCAGATCCCCCATATCTGAAACAACATGTCACCAACCATTTATCCCTCAGCTACACACCAGGGCCTTGCTGTTCACATCAAAGAGCCATAGATACCATCTAAGCCATAGCATATGTCTTTCCCATGGAAATGCACAACCATCCCCATGCGAGAATCTGCAGTCCTTTTGTGTCAGGAAGCTATTTTATCATTTTTCCAGGTGTGTGTTACACTGGAAATGGGAAACAGAGTAGCGTGTGTGTGTTTTGGAAAGAGAGAGGAGGATGTATCAATCTTTCGGGGGTAAAGAGAAGAGCATTGAGATATGAATGTGGTCGTAACAATGGCTGTTGGGTGGGTTGTGAAGTCAGCTGTGGACTCTTATGTCCAGGTGGTCTCGAGGACCAAGGATTCTGGGGACCCCCCCAGCTGCCAAGTCCCTCTGTAGGTACATGAGGAGGAAATGGGGCCGGTCTATTTACTGGAACACATGGACATCCATGGTAGGACATGAATGGGATTGTGAATTGTGATATATACTGGATCGGATGGGTTTCAGTGCCGCCATTGATGTATGTGAGACTATTTTTGATAGGATCACACACCTACAGTTCAATCGGGAAGTGGGTTTCATGTAAAGCTGAAGACACACACACAGACAGAGACACACATACACATTCTTTCCTCTTCATCCCTCTCACACCCACAGTAGGAGCGAGAGAAAGAGAGAGAGAGAGAGAGGAGAGAGAGAGGAGAGGAGAGAGAGAGAGAGAGGAGGAACAGGAGAGAGCGACAAAAGGAAAGAGTGAAATATTTGTGACGGCCATTCACTCCCCCGACTCTTCCTCCAGCTCCATTCTCCTCTGAAGCAAAGCGATTTCCATGGTTTAATGATGCGTCTGCAGCAGACAGCCAGCCAGCCAGCCAGCCAGCCAGTGAGAAAGTGCTGGGTGATAATAAAGCCTTAAGCTACTTCAAAGCCCCAGAGTCATATCAAGTTACCACCAATACCGCCTAAATGGAGATGCAAATTACCTTCCACCACTCACACCAAACTATGACAGCAGATAAAGTTAAGTTGAGTTTTGCCCCTGAAATCCATCACAGAAGGTCAAACTCCTAGGATACAAGGTGGCAGCCACATAGCAAGTTTAGCAACATTACCCTGATTGCTCAAATCAAGTCCCGTGTATCAAGGTTAAAAGGTCACAGAGCTTAGATTCTATTTTGGTATTTTGAAAGTCGGCAGCCAAGGTGGAGGTGTCAGTGTGTGAGCCGCTGCAAGCTATTGGCCCTGGTATCCCACCTTGTAATTGGCTCACTGGGCTGGTTTAGTATCCGTGTGAGTGGCACTCTCCCTGGGATGATCTGACGAGAGAGGTGGGTGAATGTGTGTGGAGCTGGCTGCCTGGGGCGCTAGCCTTGTAAGAGAAACTTACTGAGACCAAGTAGATGGAGAGAAACACATGATTAGGTTCATGATGACAATCTCTACACACACGTCTATACAGTGTAGTACAGTATGTACTAGAATGCCCTTCCACAGAAACACTTTACAAGGCTATACCTACTATATGTCTCCTCCAGCTGTGGACTTCACTCTGACTGGAGTGGTCCTCTTCCTCCTTCTTGGCTAGTAGCCTGGTGGGAAGCATCCATCCACCCAGGCAGCAAGCCAGCCAGCCAGTCAGCTACCTACCCAGCTCCAGCCAGCCACCTACTGTACCCAGCCAGCCAGTCAGCCAGGCTGTTCTTCAGGCATGTCCTCATGCAGAACACAGATGGTTATTATGGAGCTGCACATAAATTGATTATGTTGGAAATTAACTGTTGCTGTCAAAGGCAGCCGCCAACCTGTCCCACTGTGTCCCTCTGCCCGCTGATGCATAGCATCCAGCTGATGAGCCAGATGTTACGCTGCGCACTCCTCTTTTTAAGGTCAGTGCAGAAGTGGCGAGGGGCTCCCACTCAATCCCTTTGTAGTTGGAATCAGGGCCCTCTTGCCATTTGGTGGGATGGCGCCATCCTATTGAGTTGTATATTGGGGTGGGGTGGTGGCGATGATGCTTACAGGCTGGAACGGTTACGACGATATTAAAACAATCATCCATGTCGTTTCATTGTGTAGTTTCCTTGATTGATTGAGGCCGTATTTCAGGATCAAAAGATAACATTATGGGTCTAATTCCTTGGATCTCCCCTCCTTTTAGGGCTGATTACCTTTTCATTTCCCAGCCCTGGAGACGCACGCGTGTCTGGAGCGGGTCACAGGTGACTGTTGGGTTTAAACGTGTGCACACATCCATTAAGGAAAATCACTTCCGCTGAATTACATTGTACAAGTATGGAGGATGGAGTCTGCCTATCTAATGTGCCAGGCAACAATGTATCCTACAGAATCACAGAGCCAAGAGGCTCCAACCTAGTTCCTAAGTGGCTGCCCCCTCCAGAAGCCCATGCCAGACTTGCATAGGTAAGCATGGGTGGGGCAGGGTGGCTGTAATAGCCCTTTCCAAAGACAGGCACCAAAAGTGCAGATCTGCAAAATTCCAGACCTGAGGATAAGTGTGTGTGTGTGTGTGTGTGTGTGTGTCAGTGTGTGTTGTCATCCAAAGCTGACCTTGATTCCAGGCCCATTCCTGGATGTAACAGTATGCATGGCAGGGTTCTGGCGGTTGCCAGAGAAGAAGCCAAACAGGATGAAGACACCCCTTGGGATTTCATACACACACACATAAACCCACACACCTCCCGAAAACAACCATGGATCCTCTCAGCATCACAGGCAACATATCATAACATCGAAAAGGCAAACAATAAAGCCAGACAATGACAAGTAAGAACCAGCACGTGTACAGCTTTAGAACAGAGACAGAATTCGAGAAACAGAGGAAGCTTTGCTTATGAAAAACCACTTCCCCAAAATCCCTCTCATTGAACACTCAGTCAACTAAAGCTTTGGGAAATTATCATATTACCATTATCATCTCTCTGCAGCTGTGAAATATGATCATCCACTATTACTAGTTTGCAGTGCCTTGAGAGTTCATACAACTCAGTCCCTTACTCAGTACCATGTCACACTGAATCATCTGCTGTGCTGTAGCTCCAATCTGAGTCCAGCTTGCTGGCCTGTGTTACCCAGCCAGTCAGCACATGCTGCTGGCAGACAAACATTAATATGAATGACAGCAGGTGAGAAAGAGTGGGTCTCTGGGATGTGTGACGCTGTTTTTGACACATTCCCCTCACACCCCAGATGTACCAGCGCTGGGAAGCCTGTCACTCATGCTGCAGACATCTGAACAGCTAACAGGAGCTAGTAGGAACTTGCAGCGCATGCAGAAGGAAGCTAGAAGAAAGTAGCAGCAGGAGCTAGCAGGAGGAAGCAGGAGCTAGCAGGAGTAAAAGGGACTAGCAGGAGGAAGAAGGAGCTAGCAGGAGGAGGAAGGAGCAAGCAGGTGCTAGCAGAAACTACCAAGAGCTAGCAGGAACTAGCAGGGCCAGACATCTACTGTAGCAGCAGGCCTCCCTGCACAAGCTAACTCCAAAATACTGACATTAATGATGCATTGAGTAGGCAGGATCCTTTTGCCGTGGAGTTTAAAGGAGCTATTAGAATGAGCTTTTAGTATCTAGCAAGTGTAAGATAGAGGTGAGAAATGTGGTCAGGGAAGAGGAATCATCTTCTATGCCTGAAAAATGTATTGAACTCAATCGGTCAGTAGCTGCATGCTTATTTAAGATGAATATAACGATGAATGCTCTACAGTACACAGTACAGTAACAGTTAGAAATCACAACAACCTTTGTTTCTGTGTGTTAAGACATCCTGTTCCATGCCTGCAGTTTTCACCACAGTTGCATTGAGTTGCATTGTTTATTCTAGCTGTTAAAACGTAGACAGTATGCAAATTTGTATCAGAAACCCTGAGACAAGGTGTAAGTTGATGATACTTTGCATACCCCAAAGGGGAATACTCTGCTTATTGAAAATGTGTTATAATTTTTCAACGTGGTTATCTTCTTTAAACAAAGTGCCGGTTTAGAATATCTTTGAACTTCCAGACGAGATTTTGAGAAAGGCCGACAAAACAATGCTGAGGTTTCAGAGCAATATGCAGTTATTGTTTCCAAACTTAGATTATAAAAGAGTGCGGAGGATTTCTAGCGATTTGCACACCTTTGTATGAGGCAGAAATCTCCCTGCTTCTGTATCAGGCTGAAACACCTTTGCAGATACAGGCTTCAAGGTAGCAGACCCAAATGAATTTTCCATCGTTTAAATGGGGAAGAGGAGGGAGGGGGGGGGAAAGAAAAAAAGAAGGGAATATTTTCCAATCACCGCTCCGCCAGTTTCCATTGTTCTGGGGAGCTGTTCGCCATTCTGCACGATTAACAATATTATCTGTACCTGGCCCAGTCAGCCGGCAGTAGTCCTTGGGCCATTGTGTTCCCGTCAGGGGTGACTGCTCTGGGCTCGGTGTGTCACGGCCGCCCCCCCCCTCTCATCACCACCAGTCCTGTCAGCAGGGACAGGCTTGGCTGAGCCCAGGTGGGACTGCTGGCATTTGGGTCCTGTCCTCTGCAAAGAGGAGAAGGAGAGAGGCCCCTCAAGTCCTCCTCCCCAGAAACAAGGGCCCACCAGACCAGGGGTGAGGAGGGTGAGGGGTGAGTGTTGGTGGGTGAAGTCAGGTGGTGATGCGTGAGAGGAGGAGGAGAGGGTGAAGGGAGGGGAGGACGGTAGGACCCTGGGGGCCACCTTTGTCTGCCCGGAGCAAAAAGCTCCATCTGGTCAGTGTGCAGAGAAGAAAGTGGCTGTGACAAGGTTTTCTCTCATGATGAGTGCATCTCTCTCTCTCTCTCTCTCTCTCTCTCTCTCTCTCTCTCTCTCTCTCTCTCTCTCTCTCTCTCTCTCTCTCTCTCTCTCTCTACTCACTCTAAATCCATAGCCTTATCGCCACTATTTCTCTGAGAACATTAAAAGAATCCCTTTGAATTGCCTCAGAACCATGACAAATGCAGAAGGCGTCTTCAACCTTATTGTTTTCAGGAACCCTAGATTTAGTTTGTTTGGTCTTCCCTGGTTTCTACCGATGAAAATGTCATATTAGCATACATGTAAAGACCTATTTGATTAAACATGCCTTCTTTACCCCAACCCCCCTTCTCCTCCTTTCTCTCTCCATCCCCATACATCTCCATGAACACCTATGCCTAAAATCAAAGTGTCTTTGATGAAACCTGGATTTCATTGGTGGAATTCAGGAGCTGGCTCCACCACTCCCTCACGCTCTCCCTCACGCTCTCCCTCAACCTCTCCCTCAACCTCTCCCTCAACCTCTCCCTCACGCTCTCCCTCACGTTCTCCCTCAACCTCTCCCTCATCCCCCATGCTGTATAATTGACTCAGCTGCAGCCTTTGTGATATAATAACCAGTTTACTCCACAGAATGACATTTCACAGCCTCTGAGCCACCATAAAGCTAATTGTTCTAGAGAGAGAGAGAGAAAAAGAGAGAGAGAAAAGGAGAGAGACCAGCGTGTGTTTACAGTATGTGTGCTGTTAATGATAAGAGGAACGCTGTGCTTGGTGTTTGTGCTGCAGGCCAGCACACAGGCAAGAAGTGACATTTATCTCCCTTCCGAGCCGCAGCCTGGCCTTCACACACACACACACACACACACACACACGCAGGCACAAACACACACACACAAACACACACACACACACACTCACACATAAACACTCATATAGCCACTAGGCCCCCTGCCACACTGTAGTTTTATTACTTTTCAATAATCACAATGTGTGTGTGTGTGTGGTTTTGTGGATGTGTGTGTTCCTCTCCCCTAGAGCACAGCACACCACCCTGCACAGTGCAGATAGGATGTTTAATTTAGGGCCAGAGCTTCCATTTTCTCTTCTCTCTATTGCTCACAATAAGGAGAACCGAGAAAGGGAGATATGGAGGAATGGAAAAAAGGGCTTTTTTTTGTTTGACAGGTTTTTCAGCTGCGTGCTGGTTAATGTTGCATTCTGCTGCTTCGGCTATTCATCTTTGTCTCTTTGAAGGAGAATATGGAAACAACACTGATAAGATAGCCAGTCACAACTTGCACAAGTTGTCCTAAACAAGCAACAGCTACTGAATAAGACATTGTTGTTTCCCTTCAAAGCACACTGCAGTATCTAATTTACAATACTCATGTAAGATGATCGCAGGAGCTACTCTTTCACCTTGATAAGCAATATAATAGCTTCTCGCTTCTCAACATCAATGTCAGAGGCATTCACATGGCCAAATCATCAGCTACAGTACTAAATACTGTGTATTCTGAGGTTCACAATCTAATGTGTACAGTATGTACACTCTATTGTGACATTTTATGTGACAACATTGACCGTTTTTGAGACCATATGTTCACTAGAGGAGGCTTACTCAAGGTATAGAGTCAGAGATCCAAATATAGAATCATATAATATGGTTAAGAAAACTGCAGGTTGATTTTATAGTTTTGATCTTATTAAGTGATCCTGATTTATTAGAGAGAGAGACAGAGAGAGAGAGAAGGAGAGAGAAAGAGAGAGGCCAGACAGAAAGTACAGGCATAGAGATTATATATTACTATTGATTCTTACTCACCCTGAAAGCATTGATTTGATTGACTTGCCATTTCACTGTGCCCTCTGCCAGTGTAATGTAATCAACCCAAGAGCATATTACATCCAATCTTCCCCGTTCTGAGCCTGTCTGATTGGGGATGCATGTCAAACACAGGTTGACCTCTCCAGCCCTGCAGAGTCACATGATGGGGAGTCATGACCACATGACCACACCCCACATGTGACCGCATGAGAGAAATAGCTTTTTTTCTGAGGTTCACCATTTCAAACTAATGTTGTCAAATGATCATTTGTTTTACCCTGTCAGCTATATCACCTAGAGTAGTTATCAGATGCTGTGAGAGGGTATTAACATAACACATGTCGTTTCTCTTGGAGTAGGTGAGTCTATACTGAAAGAGCATGGTGGAAGCTAGCACCTCTTTCATCGCCAGGCTGACACATCTAGAGGACTCATTTATGCAGGTTCCACCTGTGCACTAAGACAATGCCTCCATAAAAGAACAGCTGTGTTCATTTAGAAATACTTGCAATTTCTACGTCAATGTATGTGTCCGTGTGGGCCTATGTGCATGTGTGCGTATGCGCACGCCCTTGTGTTTTTGCCTATGTATGTGTGAGCGTGTGTGTGTGTGTGTGTTTGTGTGTCGAAGGATTTCTCCCGACACCGCGTTCAGCCTCAGAGAGTAGAGTCTCTCATCCTCACCCTGGCCTGGTGTCAGAAGTGTGATCACAGCACCTGCACATGTGCTCTGTGACAGCTGTGCATAGCACGTAGCTGGCTCCATGGCTTCCTCACACACACACACACACACACACACACACAGCTTCTTCATCAAAATCATCATCATCATCCTCGTCCGCACCACTACCACATGTTGAGGCTACATGTCACGTCTTCTCCCTGCTGTCAACTGTCCGGACGATGACGACGACGACCACAGATACATTCCATCTCCTCGTGTTCCTGTTAAAAATCCCACAGCTCCATCCAAGATGGCCACCAGGCTTCCCACTTTGAAATACATGGAGTGTTTAAGTGATTTATCAAGTCAAATGCCACCAGGCAGATGACTGCATGGCATTACCATAATTTAGCCTGCCACAGGCTGTTGTGTTGGATCATCAACTCATCTGTTTCCTGCTCCTCCGAACACACAGCTGCCCTCAGAAGGGGACAGGACTCCTTGCTGGGTTCACAGGTCCAGCTAAGACAACGCCACAGCACAGGGAAGTTGGGCGTTCCCTCTGTGAGGTTGGTGGAGCGTCTTCAGTAAAGTTAGCTGTGCTCGTGTGCTGGCGGCAGACGGGAGGGTGCTGAGTGTTGCTCTGCTCTGTTCTGCTTCATCTGTCCGGCTCGGCCCAGCCCGCCCCGACTGCCAAGCCTATCAGGGGCTGGCTCCAGCGCTCCGCTCCGGTCTGCTCAGCAGATGGGGGGCTGGCTTTTTACATCTCACTTGAGGGACACCCAGGCAACACAATCTGGGACCCACAATGCAGTGTGGCTGAACCTGTGAAACGAAACTCGGAATCTATGCGGAGCCACGGCCCAGATTCACTCAACGACCTCTCCCTCCATCCATTACGCTCACTCTCTCTGCCCCAGCCCCTCAAACACACAGACACACACACATCCTAGATGTTTTATTGATCACTGGAAATGAGGTCTGGACTCTGATGACAGCAAGGACATACACAAACATACTGTTACACACTCACAAACACACACTCTTTGTCTCACAGACACACACACACACGCAAATGGGCCTCCTTCTGTTTCGGAAAAGCAGGCACTTATCGAGAGCGAGGGGAGGGACAGTTGGGATTTGCATATGTCGTGAAGAGAGAGAACTACAAGTCCCATCAGGCCCGGCAGTGGAGATGAACCAGCTGTCCATGGCTTGTAGATCAGATCCCATCCTCTTGATTACGAAATCACAGAATAATGAGGACCAAACTAGCGAGCCTGCCGTGTGTTCCTCCTCTGTTGTTCCCTAGAACAGAAGTTATTTTTCTTCCACTGCCTCCGAGCAGTGTTCTCTGCATGCCAGCGTTTGGTGTTCTGTGCTCCCATCCATCCTCCCCTTCTCTCGGTCACATGGCTCTCCGAGCCCTGCCCCTCCTAAGCTGTCATCCCAGAGCTCGTCTTTTGTTGTATGTACATTCAACTCTGCCCATCAGTCCTTCCCACGCCAACTGGCCCCATCCAAGGTGCCCATTTTAACCCAATGAGACACATCCAAGGTGTTCGAGGAACTTGGAGAAGTTGGGCCTGCTGTGTGTCAGGGGATCCCTGCTGTATCATTCTGGGCCTGGATTGTGGATGG